>JANUWF010001640.1:707500-787500 GCA_026120185.1 Voacanga thouarsii | reverse complement strand
AAAAAATGATTATGACAAAATTGAAAGGTAATCGGATATGTTTTGCCATAGAATCTTGTATAATTTCTTTAAAAATGAAGAGAACCTAACACATTTAAAAAGATAGACATATTAAATTAACAATCCAACTATTAGATTTGATAAAATTGGCAAAAAAAGATATTATGACCAAATTGAAAGGCAATCGGATATGTTTTGCCATATCCACAAAATCTAGCACAATCTGTATAAAAATGTCGAATACATAACAAATTTACAAAGATAGGCATATTAAATTAATTATCTAACTATTAGATTTGATAAAATTATTTAAAAAAAATATTATGACCAAATTTAAATGTAACTGGATATGTTTTTCAACATAATTTAGAATAATGTCTACAAAAAAACCCAAAACCAAAAGCATTTACGAAAATAGGCATGTCAAATTATTGATCTAACTATTAGATGTGCTAAAATTATTAAAGAAAAGTACTATAACTAAATTTGAAGGTAGTCAGATATGTTTTGCCACATAATCTAACATAATCTCTATAAAAATACTCAAAACCTAACGCTTTTACAAAGATTAGTATGTCAAATTAATGATCCAATCGTTAGATTTGTTAAAATTATTAAAAAATATATTATAAACAAATTTTATGATAACCGGATATATTTTACCACATAAGCTAGCTTAATCTCTATAAAAATGCCTAAAACCTAACACATTTACAAAGATAGACATATCAAATTACCGATCTAACCATTAGATTTGAGAAAATTGCTAAAAAAAGTATTATAACCAAATTTAAAGATAATTGGATATGTTTTTTTTTCCACATAATCTAGTATAAAATCTATAAAAATTCTCAAAACCTAACACATTTACAAAGGTAGACATATTAAATTAATGATCCAACCATTATATTTGATAAAATCACTAAAAAAAGTATTATGACCAAATTTAAAAATAATCGAATATATTTTGTCACAGAATCTTGCATAATCATTATAAAAATACAAAAAACGTAACATATTTATAAAGATAGGCATATCAAATTAATAATCTAACCGTTAGATTTATTGAAATCTCTATAAAAAGTATTATGATCAAATTTAAATATAATCGGATATGTTTTACCATAGAATCTAGTATGATTTTTATAAAAATATAAAAAATTTAACACTTTTACAAAGATAGGCTATCAAAATAACGATCCAACTCTTAGATTTGATAAAATCACTATAAAAAGTATTATGACCAAATTTAAATGTAAGCGAATATGTTTTGCTACATAGTCTAGAATAATCTCTATAACAATGCCCAAAATCTAATGCATTAACGAAGATAGGCTTATCAAATTAACGATCGACTGTTTGATTTGTTAAAATCACTTAAAATATGTTATAACAAAATTTAAAGGTATTCGAATATATTTTACGAAATTTAAAGGTATTCGAATATGTTAATATTTAAAATTTTTTGAGATTATATTTTAAATATTATAAAATTTAATGACCAATTTATAAAATTTTGCGATCATTTTATAAATTTAAAAATTTGAAGGACTAATTTGTAAAATTTAACGACCAATTTGTAAAACTTTTAGGGTCATATTTTGAATATTTTAAAATTTAGGGCTAATTTACAAAATTTTGAAATCATTTTGTAATTATACGAAATTTAAAGACTAATTAAATTTTTTTTTGAGGTCATGTTATAAATATTTAAAAATTTAAAGACAGGTATTAGTTAGGAAATACGAATTTTCTCCCTAAAAGTATAGTTAATTGTGTTAACAATTATTTTTTTAATTAGGAATGAATTTTCCTTGTTGATGATGCATTATTAGCGAGAAAAATTTTGGCAAGGAAATGAATTTTCGTCTCTAATGATGCATAATTGGCAAAGAAACTTAAATTTTCCTCTTTGATACTCTTATTTCCTAGCTAAAGCCATCGCTTTTAGTTAGGAAATAAAAATTTTGTTGACAAAGGTCTTAATCAGTAGCAACAAAAAGTTTTTGTTGCTAAAGAAAGGTACTTTTAGAGATAAAACAAAATTTCCTAATTGATGTTTTGTCACCAATATATCATTTTCTTGTAGTGCACCTTGTGTTTGAGGACACAGATTTTGAAAGGTTTATCTCATGAGTCATGGGTAAGAATCCTTTCTTATATTGATCCATACTAAACTTTTTTAGCACTTTGTCTATGTATGTAGATTGTGAAAGACTGAGCAACTTTTTTTTTATCTATCTCTATAGATCGTTATTCCTAAAATATAAGTTGCTTCTCTAAGGTCTTTAATGGAGAATTTTCTTTGATAATCAAATCTTGACTGATTGAAGAGTAGAGATATCGTTTCCTATTAGGAATACATTATCAATATAAAGTAATAGGAAAATAACTGCACTTACACTAACCTTCTTGTATACATAAGGTTTATCCATGTTTTGTATAAAACCAAATTCTTTAATTGTTTCATCAAAACAGATGTTCAAACTCCTAAAAACTTACTTTAGTCCGTAAATGGACCTTTGCAGCTTGCACACTTTAGTGTGATCATTGGATGTGAAACCCTTAGGTTATATCATATACATTTCCTCAATTAGATTTTCATTAAGGAAAGCTGTTTTCACATCCATTTGCAAAATTTCATAGCCATAATAAGCGGCAAGTGTTAGGAGTATTCTAATAGATTTCAGCATTGCTACTGGTGAAAAAGTCTCATCATAATCAATATCTTGATGATGATAACCTTTTGCAACCAGTCTTGCCTTCTAGGTAATGACTTTACCATCCATGTCGATTTTCTTCTTGAAAACTCATTTGCACGCTATGAGTTTTATCCTTTTGGGTGGATCAATTAAAGTCCAAACATATGGAATCCATTTCTGACTTCATGACGTCAAGCCATTTTGTCAGATTTTAGACTCTTCAGAACTTCCATGTAAATGGTGGGCTCATATTTTTCAATGAGCAATATGTTATTGTGGTAACTAATAAGGAATTCATATCTTTTAGGTACCACTCATGTCCTACTTGACTTATGAGATTCTTGTGTATTTGAAGGTTCATTTATTGTAACATCCTACCTTTTTACTTTCAATTGGTCACTACTTGAAATATGACAAGAATTTGTATCAATGCCCATAACAAAAGTTGATTGGTATAATAAGACGAATACTTTAGTGGAATAAAATTTTATTGGGAACTAGATGTAATTATTAGATTTGTTCTACCCGTACTCTAAATTTTTGAAATGCTACTATTATTAATAAAATAAGAATTTAAGGGTACTCTGAAAAGAGAAATTGGTGAATGGGATGAAACACACGTTCTGGTGTGAATTACGCTACTCAAGTAGTCGGGGGCATTTTCATCATTTTGACTGCACCGCAACTTTGATCGCAAATTTGATAAATAGAGACAAAATTGAAGAATTTAAGTGTTACCAATGGATTTAGTAGAATTTTTAGAGTTGAATGGTGAAATAAAATATTTTTCCGTTACAGACCCAATTTTGGTTATTTCTGAAGAAAATAGGAAAGTGTGGTTAAAACACGGCGTGTGTGGCACCTTATGATTGGTAGCCCATGGACGTGTGTCAAATTATGAGGGGTTGCTTGAAGGATTCATGGAAAACACATGGAATTAAAGAAATATAAAATAAATGAAGAATGATGTGTAAATTTATAATTGGAACACATCATTTTGTGGGCCCATTTGATTAAAGTCTTGTGCATTTTGATTGGTCAATACATAGACCAAGAAAAGGTGATTGAATGGCTGAAATTAGGCCAAGAAGTCAGAAAACATGCAAGAAGAAATAAAGGAAAAGTTTCTGAAGGAAAAAAAAAGTGGTTGGTGTGTAAAAATCCAATTGGAACACACTTATATATATCTACCGTTCAATTAAACCAAAACAAGAAATGAATTGCCAAGATTTGAGGGGTGAATGGTGGTGAAAAAGGTCTGTTAAACAGCTTGAATTTTGGCAGCCAAGAGAAGGAAAAAACCAAGAGAAAAAGAGATCAAACAAGAGAAAACAAAAAAAAAGGCTAGCTAGTGTGTGTTCTTGGTGTACTAGTGAAGCCTTGGTGTTCTTGGAGCAAATCACCTCAAATAGACTCAAATCCAAGGTAAAGGCCTGCCTTACTTGAATTAAAGTTGTTTTTGGGTGAATGATGATCATGATGATATGAATTTTAACATGAAAACATGACTTTCATGCTTTGATTTCGGATCAAAGCTATAGTTTGTGAACTTTTGTGCATGAACCTTATACATGCTTAAATATGTGCTGGCTGCCTAAGGGTTTTTGAGTAATGTTTTGGGTGAGAAAGAACTGAATAATTATGGTAGCTTGAAGGCTTAATTTTGGTTGGGAAGGTGCTGATCAAAGTAAAGTAAAAATGGAAGTTACTTAGTAGTGACTTAGTAGGAAACACGAATTATACTAGCCCTTGAATAGGAAAAGTAAATTTATGCTAAACAAATGTGATCTTTGTGAACTATTGAGATCTGGAAATCACAAAATTAAGGGTGATTTGGAGGAAAAATTGGGTGAATTAATGGTTCTAGGAAGGAAAACAAAGGAAAGCATGAATAGTGAAATTGAGACAAAACTACTAGGGCTGTTTTCACCCAGTAAAATGTCACAGGAACCAGGACTCTAAAAAGAGCTTAAAAAAAATTAAAGTTCAGAGTGTTATGGTTGTTTCAGTGTATCATGGAGCCAAATTAGAGTTGTGAACTGAAAGTTATGTCCAAAACAAAATTAGCTGTCAAAGCAGAAAAATTTCAGAATTTTTCTTAAGAACATGGACGAACCTAAGGATAATTAATTGGTATATTTTTGGGTGAAATTAAGGGGAAAATGAAGTGAATCCCTTGTACATTAAGGGAGGAAGGAAGTGGAAAAAGAAAAATGAAAGAATTGAACGAACGACATAAAAATGACGTAGACGAAAGTTAGACGTTTTCCTTTAACCGTTGACCTCGTCGGCTAACCATCGCCCCCGACGGCTAATGTCGACTAAACGTTTGTTGAACGTTGGGCACGTTGGCAAGATGTCAGCTAACTGCTAGCTATTTTTTGGCTAAATAGGAATTGACCCGAAAACGATGTTCGGTGTAGGTTTAGTAGTAAACGGTCAACGAAACGGTGGAAACGGTGACTAAACGGCCGTAAACGAGAAGAGTCGCTTAGGACACGAGGTGAGTCTCTTTGATTTTTAGAACCTTTTAAAAGTTAGTGTTCTTCATTTTTCCATGAAATGCTCTGTTTTATACCATTTTGAAAATTCCTGAATATGTTTAAGGTTTATTTGAGCAAGAATTATTTTATGCCATTTTGGGCTCGATTGAACATCATAATTGGCTTGGAAACCTTACTGGATGATTAAAGCATGAATTTTGTGAATTTAGTCCTTTTAGATTAAATATTTAGGATTTTAAAAAAATGGTAAATTTTGGAATTGGATATTAATAAATTACTTGGAATGCCCTTATTGGAACATTTTATGGAAATATGTTTGGAAATTTTGAATTTAATCCTCTTTTGGGATTAGAATTCTAGATTTCTTGAATGAGTTCCGTTTGGAATCGGGTATTTAGAAAATGATCCAAATGTCCTTATTGGAATATTTATGAAAACTTTTGGAATTGGGTATACGATAAATGATCGAAATACCCTTATTGGAACTTTTGTGAATACTTTTCAAATCAGGTAAGGGTAAAATGACCCGAATACCCTCAGAAAGTCTTTTGGAATCGTGTATAGGTAAAATGACCCAAATGCCCTTGGAAATGACTTTTGTGATCGAGTACGGGCAAAAAGACCCGAATATTCATGAAAACTTATTTTGATGTATGAAAAGAACTTTTTAACTTATTTTGACATGATTTTGGAAAATGATTTTTCATTATGAGATTGACTTTTGGAAAACGACTTTTGATCCCTGAAATTGTTTTATTGGCTTGATATGCCTATGGAATGAATTGATTAGTTCTGCAGAGCCCATGTGAATAATGATTTGACTTGTGAGTTAGTGGGATCAAATTCTAGAAAATGTGATTTTGCCCCAAAAATATTTTGATTTGAAAATCCTATGGGATCAGATAAACCTTTGGCCTGATCAGTCAGAAGGGGTTAGTATTGTTAACGTTGAGTACTTAGTAAGGACTTTGATCTTTGTACTAGGCTGCGTTACAATTAGACGACCCTACTAACCTGGCCTAGTTCTAGGGATTGTCTTACTTCGAACGGGGTGACAAGACATTGAGATGAATCATTCTGGCTTATGGTGAGTAAGGTTGGTATGGGGACCCCGGGCTTATGGTGAGTAAGGTTGGTATGGGGTCTTTGACTTATGGTGAGTAAGGTTGGTAGTGTACTGCGGTGCACTAGGTATGCTGCGGTATACCTGAGTAGAAGTACGTTGCAGTGTACTTATTCCGACAATGCATAGATTGATTGAGTATTAGAGGTTGTAGTCTTAGTATAATGATACGTGGGGCTGAAAGCAAGGACTACGGGACTTGCATACAAGCCGACCTTCTATTGGAGAGGCGCATTTGATTTGATAATCGGGGCAATGATTTGAAAATAAAATATAGTTTTTCAAAAATAATTGAGTTCTAAACAAACACTTCCTTACAGAGTTTTGAAATTATTTCTAGTGAAGAAATGAAATACTTTCTCCACAAAAGTTTTATGTACTCTATTCTTTCATAAGGCACCTGCACACACGGGACTCACTGGGTGATTTTTCACTGACACATGTCTTTTATCTTACCCATTTGTAGAATTTGGAATTGAGCTGACCTACGGATAGAAGGACGATACCACAATGATAGCAGTTTAGGTCATAATGTTTCCTTTTTGATAATGTGCCTTGTTACTGATGTGAAGCGAAAATTTTCATGTATGAGATTTTTTGTTATATATGTGTATGTGACTATCAATATGGGTTGTTGTATGGATCTAGACCTTGGATACTCTGTTGTTTTCATTATAAAGACCCATTATCTGGGAAATTGGACGGGGCAACACCTAGTATTGAGATGCTTCTACTGTTACCTTTAGTAGGGGTGTTACATCTATTTTGTCAATAGACTTGAGGTTATCTGGTTGATCATTGTTTGTTTGTTCTTTTTGAACTTCACTAAGATTAATATTACTCCTACTATCTCTTTTAAGTATGAATTTCTTTTCTAGGAAGATAGCATGCTTTGAAATAAATACTTTGTTTTCTGAAGGGAGATAGAAATGATATCCATATGGCATATTAGGATATCTAACAAAAAAAGTACTTATCAGACTTATTTTTAAGTTTATTTGATTTCATCCTCTTGACATAAGCAAGACATCTCCAAATTCTCAAGTGAGCTAATTTTGGTCTTTTACTAAAAAAACTCATATGGGATAGTATCAACCATCTTTGATAGAACTCTATTTAAAATATAAACAACAGTGTCTATAGCATATCTCTAAAACAATTTGGGTAATTCTACATAAGCCATTATGGTTCGAACCATATCTAATGGTGTTCGATTCCTTCTTTCAGATACACCATTATACTGAGGTATATGCAGAGGTGTCCACTAAGATAATATTCTATTATCTCTAAGATAACTCTAAAACTCTTGGCTTGAATTCACCTCCTCAATAAGATCTTATAGTTTTAATACTTTTATCAAGTTATTTCACTATTTCATCTTTGAATTCTTTGAACTTGTTAAAGGCTTCAGATTTGTATTTTATTAAATAAAAATACCTAAATCATGAATAATCATTAATAAAGGTAATGAAGTATTGATAATGTAATACCCCTTCCTGAAGGAGGTCCTTGTCGTACTTAATTTGTGCTTCGAGAATTGTACGTGGTAATACGTATTAACTCATTTTCATAAATATTTTATAGTTATGCAAAGGTAGTACCTCTCGTATTGAAGTATTCTATGGCTATTGAGGAATACATTATTTATTTATTATTTTAGTCAGCAATTTGTTATTAAATGGACTTTATTGCACTGGATAGCCACACTAGGGTTAATAAATTAGAAGCATCAGTAAATAAGAAGAAACACTATTTTATATATAAGTGAGGTGATATGGATAAACTGAGACAATACTTTAAATTAGTTGGTGTAAGCTACTGGGGTAAAATATAGGAGAAGTAGTGAATAGTGGGAGACTATATAATTTTTAAACTTTCACCCATTTGACAGTTGGTGATTAGAGATGGTGAACAACATAAGGGAAAAGTTGTCTTCTACCATGTAATGGCAACACAGAACAAGGAAATGTATCCAAAATAAATTAGTGGTCTAGCCTAATGAGGCATATGAAATGGCCAACTGATGCAATCTTTGGTAGATAAATATAAGGCACTAGATCAATATGATTGCAGGGGTTGAGGGTCAACACTTGATCTTATAACGCGTTTGGGATATTTTGTTTAGTAAAAGGTGGTGAAATAAGAGTTGCTGGATGTTTGTAATTTTAAGCTCTTTTACATTGTTGATTGTTGGCGATTTTGAGTCGATGAATAAATTAGTGATGCCATGAAAGTTGGCTAAAAGTGAGTAAGACAAGCTGAACGAACAAGAAAAAGAGAAAAATGCAATGAGGTGATGGGAAGAAAAATGAGAGCAAGAAGAGTTTAGAAGAAGAACAAATGGGAGAACTGATAGTAAGAAACGAAGGAAGAGTGAAACGAAACTGGCTGAAATATTCTAGGTAAGATTTCTTACACTTTTAGAATTGAACAGAGTTTTGGTAACTATAGTTGGTCTGTTGTTATCCTCTTAATGGAAATGGGAATATAAGTTACAGAATTATTTTCAAGAATCGCTATATGGGAGCTTAAAACCAACAGATGTTATTATTGTACGTTTGCTGTGCTATGGTAGGATAGAAAATGAATCTAATGCCCAAACAAGTTTTAAAATAAAATACCAATTTAACTCATATATACACACAATTAGGCAAGTATATCCATTATATAGTATGGAGTGTAGTTGATAAGTATCGAGAATCCTAAGGAACAATATGTTAACTACTCTTGCTTCATCCAAATTCTATTGTTCAATCAACCGAAATGAGAAGTAAAATAACTAATTACTACTAATTAAGGATAAAAGAGCACTACACAAATACATCAACCAAATTTTCAAGGTAAAGACTAGAAGACCAAGGCAAGATTCAAGGAAGAAAAGGAGATTAGCCATATACTTAAATAAGAATTCCCCCAATAATACTCAAATGTAAAACCATCACCCAACAATTGAGATCAAATTCAAGCATTGATTATGTTTTCAAAATAAAGTAAAATTCACACACTCTCTAGAGTAATATATGTCTTACCCTTGGACCTAACCCATAAATATCTCTATCAAGAGAAAACAAATATATTAAATTGACATAAAATGAAACCCATCTCATGTATCATTTCTCAAGTTTAGCATAAAAGAATTACCCAATAAACTAATTCAATCAATCAAAATCCAAGTAATAAATTACTCAAAATAGACATCAATTAATCAAACAAATATCCAATACAAGAGTAAATTAGGGTACAACCCTTTAGTTACAACTTAAATCAAATGAATCCAACATCCACAAAATCAATTCATAAAAGTAAGAATAGAAAAACTTATAGACAAGTCTTCTCTTCTATTTTGCAATTTTCTTTTAGGTTGCTCCTTTCTTCTCAAATATCTCATTGTCATCTCTTCTCCTCTCTTTTTTATATTCCCAAAGGGGTTTTAGATAATTTTCTTGGGTAGCTCTTTGATCCTCTCTAAACAAATGAGGTATTTATCAGTTCTCTTTTGAATCCTTAAAATTTTGTAGAACATGGGGTAATATAAGATGTTGTATTGCACTGTATATGCTTTGATAATCTAATTTTGACTTCAAATGATGTCGTGGAATTTATTGTTGTTGTGTGCTGGAATAATGCACGGTGACATCACAATTAACTGGCATAATACCGTGGAGCTCTAGAAGTTGTTGTATTTTCTGCATCCTGATGGCATATGGTGATATGTAAGATGATGGGTACGGTATTGTTGACTCCTAGAATGCTCACTTCTAAGATTCAGAAGCTGTACGGTGGCATGCAACATAAGCTTGATGGTGCCGTGTCTCTTCTGCTTGGCTCTTTTTCAGCCTTTTTCTCCTTGAAAATATTTATTTAGTCTGAACTTTTTTATCCTACATAAAACAAGAAGGAAATAAGGGATTAAGTAGCAAACTAGAATGTATTTTAGAGACTTCGAAACACAAATGATATGTAAAATATGCATGCAATAAGCAATTATCACTCCCATACATTTGCTTGTCCTCAAGCAAAATATCAAAATTAAAAGAACTCCGAGCAAAAAGCATATATCAAGGTGGATTTTTAGCAACACTAACTACTATTGGAAAATATATTCATTTTCTATTGAGATGAGAATTTAGTTCAAGATTATTCAACTATGCTAAACTCGTATAAGCAACTCCACTTGTGAGTTTCGTGGGCTTTGTTTGCAGTGTTCATTGCTAGTCTCAAGCCTGGATAAAGGAGGAGAGTTAAGGTAAGGCTTGTGACGGCCAGTATAAAATATAGTCGCATCTATGACATGAACCAATCGATTGACTTTGTGGGGGCATTCCTTACTCAGCGATGCGCTGCACTTCCTAAACTCGAGTGTAGTGATAAATATGCGAGGGTTGCTAGATCGTTGCCCAGAAGCAACGCGCCATGTCGGTCCCCGGATACGATGTCAAATATGCAAGGGTGTAGGGTAAAAGAGACAGTCCATAGTGATAGGATCCGTTTAGCTTTATGGAATATAGGATCTTTGACTGATAGATTAGCAAAATTAATTGAGGTTATGCAGAGAAGAAAGATTATCATTTTGTGTCTTCAGAAAACTATATGGTTAGGTGAGAAAGCGAGAGTAGTAGTGCCTTGGGTTATAAGCTTTAGTATTCAAGTAGAGTTAGGAATAGAAATAGAGTCAGGATTATTATTGATAGCAAGTTTATTGATGATGTGGTTGAAGTACAGAGGAAGAATGAAAGGATTTTGAGTATCAAGATCATGATTGGTGGGAAGATTGCTACTGTTGTTAGTGTGTATGCACCACAAGTGGGATTTGATGATTCGATTAGACAACAGTTTTGGGATTATTTAGATAAGATTGTACCAAGTGTATCGTGTGCAAAGAAGCTTTTCATTAGTGATGATCTAAATGGACATGTGGGTACTGATTAGAGCGAGTTTGAGAGTGTCCATGGAGGTTAGGGTTTTGAAGTTAGGAATAAAGCAAGAACTGATATTCTTAACTTTGCCTTAGCCTTTGATTTGACTATAGCAAACACCTGGTTTAAGAAGAGAGATTCTCACTTAGTGACTTTTAGAAGCAGGTTAAATGCCAGTCAGATTAACTTCTTTGTTATGAGGTGTAGGTTTATTAGTGGTTGTACAGATTGTAAAGTTATTCCAGGCGAGACTATAGTTATGCAACACAGGCTGTTGGTCCTCGATTTTAATTTTAGGAAAAAAGGTAAGCAACGGATCATCTGGTTGACCCTAGAATTAAGTGGTGGAAGCTACAAGGGGATGAAAGAATAACCTTTGTCGATAAGATAGTTCAACCAGATGACTGGTCTTTTGATATGGATTCGGATCCAGAGACTATGTGGAGAAAGATGGCTTAATGTATTAGGACAGTAGCTAAAGAAGTGCTTGGGGAATCTAAAAGAAGAGTACTACTAAACAAGGACGTGTTGTGGTGGAACAACAAAGTGAAAGAAGCCGTAAGGAATAAGAGAGAGTGCTATAGAAACTTAGAAAAGTGCAGGAGTGATGAGAATTTTGAGAAATATAAGGTCGCGAAAAGAAAGCTAAAAAAGCTATTAGAAAAGTAAGATGCACAGTTTGCAAGGATTTATATAAAAAATTATATACTAAAGATGGAGAGAAGAATATATATAGAATGATGCGTTTCAGGGAGAAGAAGATGAGAGATATCGGTGTGGTGACATGTGTGAAGGACGACAACCACAGAGATTTGGTTAAAGATAAAGAAATCAAGGAGAGATGGAGGTCCTATTTTGATAAGTTATTTAATGGGAGTTAAGTTCATGTTTTGAGTGTGGGTAGCCTTACGATTTCAAATGAAGAGGTTAACCGTACATATATTTCTCGTATTCAAAAGCATGAAGTTCGAGAGGCCCTTAAAAGGATGAGACCAAAAAAGGCAGTGAGACTAGATGGTATACCGATTGAGGTTTAGAAGTGTTTAGACGAGATATATATTGCGTGGTTGACTAGTCTGTTCAACAAAATATATAGAGTTAATAAGATACCTATAGAGTGGAAGAAGAGTACTCTGATTTCTCTGTATAAGAATAAAGGGGATATCCAAGATTGTGTCAATTATCACGGGATTAAACTCATGAGTCAAACTATAAAGCTTTGGGAGAAAGTGATTGAACAGAGGTTAAGGGACATTATACAGATTTCAGATAATCAATTTGGTTTTATGCCTAGGTGTTCTACTATGGAGGCAATTCATTTATTACGGCAAATGATTGAATATTATACGAAAAGAAAGAAAGATTTACATATGGTATTTATTGATATGGAGAAAGCTTATGACAAGATGCCTAGAGAAGTAGTTTGGTGGGTACTAGCCAAGAAAGGCATCTCTCTAAAGTATATTATTCTCATTAAAGATATGTATGAGGGAGCATGTACAAGTGTAAGGAGTTGCGCCGGAGTGACTGTAGAGTTTCCTATTACTATTGGGGTGCATCAAGGATCGCACTTAGCCGTTTCCTCTTTGCGGCTGTTATGGACTAGTTGACTTGCACTATACACGAGATTGCCATGGCGTATGTTGTTTGCTGATGATATTGTGTTGATTGATAAGACTAGAATTGGTGTAAATTCTAAATTGGAGTTATGGAGACAGACATTGAAATCCAAGGGCTTTAGAATTAGTAGGAGTAAAATAGAGAATATGGAATGCAAGTTCAATAGTAGCAGAAATATAGCTCAGAGTGTAAATTTGGATGGTAGAGATATACCGGTAGGTGATTACTTTCGATATCTAGGATCTATTATTCAGAAAGACGGAGAGCTCGATGGCGACGTTGTTAGTGTTGTGCCCTAGGGGCTATCACTTGTACATTGTACATGACACATTTTATTTTAATAAAAGGCATTATTTATCTTATAGTTTCTTTTGTTTACTTTAAGTAACATAACTGTTTGATAAAGTCTCTAGTACAACACTGTGTTAAGGAAATCATGATAGAGATCATTATACGAGATTCTTACTACACAAGATGGTGTTAGTACTTAAATAATCCATAGTTATAGTATTAATGAGATAAGACATCATTAATGCGTTAAGACTAGCATGTGTTAGACTTCCTGATTTGATCAGGCGGTGGTTTTCATAACCATGAGTATTGAGATACTCAAAGTTAACACATGGATGCTTGTTAATAGAACAAGTTCATTGGATGACCTAGCTTTGAGATAATCACATGGATAACTATTTAGTGCCAGTGATATAATATCAATATAGCAAACGTGCAAGTATCCTTAGACTTGAGATTTCCAAGGTACTTTGTTTGTTGAACTTTGTACTTTGATTCCAATCTCTGGAGCATGATCGAGGGCCGCCTATGGGATGGATATTGGGTACATTTTGGGATAAACGAAAGTAGTTGAGAGGGTCAATAAAGGATTCACCAATCCTAATAGTAGGGCGAATATCTCACGGCCACTTGTAGGAATTACTACTCGGAAAGTCCTTGGCCAAGGCGATTGTGTATTGAAAACAGTTCTAATTGATACACATCTAGAGTACTGGGTTCTTGGTACAAGGGCTATTGTATTCGGGCCAGAATTAATTCTCGAGAGAGTTGGCACTAATTCCGTACTCCAAACTGAATGAGATATTGTATGGTAAAAGGAGTTAATTACATTGAAGTTTGTCATTGAAGGGTTCATGTCAAGCCACTTGACTTCCTGGACTCTTGGGTGGTCATGATGTGTTGCTAGATACCGCTCATGATCTGGGAATATGGGTTTATTAATTGATGAATTAATAAATTAATCCTGATTAGAATGAATAGGATTAATTCTAATCAATTATGGATTATTAATCTCAAGAACGTTTGGATTAATTCATATTTGCTACCAATTGACTGGGAAACCTAATAGGTTACACACAATAGAGGATTATATACTCAACATATTATTTGATAACATAATAGGGTTAATTGCGAGAAAGAGAAGTTATTGTGGACAAATTATAATTAGTTATAATTTGTGGTCTAAGTTGTAATTATGAGAACTTAAAGTTTCCAATTACAATTAGAAAATTCTAATTGTTTTAGAATTTTAGATTTTCAGTGGATTTTGGAACATATTGGACATGCTCAAAACCCTAATCCAAGGGTGATTCACACGAAAATAGGAGCCAGAAAACAAACGTCTTCTTCTTCTTCTTCTTCTTCTTCTTCTCTCGTTTTGCTGAAAACGAAAATAACCCTATCCGCCATTTTTTTTTGCTAGCCCAGGAAATTTTGGTGCTTGAGTATTCCTCTGTGTAGATTACTGTTAGAGATAATCACACACTATGATTATAGTGGTTAGACGTCCAACTCTTGTGGAGTTTGCATAAGAGGATTGTTAGATCGCGTATCGACTTGAAGAAGAAATTTTGTTCTTTGGACGATTAAACCAAGGTAAAAAGCTGTTATCTTTATTATCTTTATGTCTTGTTTTCCACATATAGGCGGGTCCTAGAATGGTATCTCGTTTATTTTTTGCTATGCCCTATAGGATACGAGCTTGAGATACCCAACAGTGGTATCAAAGCCATGCTATGTGTGGTCTACGGATATTGTTTTGGCATGAAAAACTGCTTTCATGTATTCGTGTTTGTCTTTGTTCGCTGTGAAAATCATTTTCACTCGAGTCGAAATCATTTCAAGCTTTGTGGGTAGGGTCCGTAGCACAATATGTTTGTGTAAAAGTTATAGCATATTTCGAAAGGTGCTTTCTTTATGTGCAGAAAATTTTTTGCAAAAAAACATTTTCTTAAACATGGTAGTTGCCCTCCATTTCATCTTGTGAATTTGATTTTCTATTTTGTTTTGCCTAAACTAACAAATTGGTTGTTGTTTTGAGCTTCAAAACAGAAAATTCTGTTGAGAATTGTTCTCACTAATATTCTGCAGAAGATTAGGGCACCAGAAATTATTTCTAAATTTTTTTTTTGAAAATCGCCGCCACTTCCCGACTACAGTCGGCGCTGGCTCTGGCCTCCAAAGCCGGGGCCGGTTCCGTTCTATTCGTGATGTCCAGAAATCATTTTCGGGAGAGAAATTTTTTTTGGAAACCAGAATAGAGCCGACACCGGCTCTAGCTTCTAAACTGGCGCCGGTTATGCTCTGTTTTGCACAAATCAGTTGTTTAAAAAAAAAAAATTCTGGAATAGAATTTTGAAAAGTGAAAAATCTCATTTGATGAGGGCGGCAAAATAAAAATTTTTCCAAGCGGGCGCTACCCCCCTTGACCCCCTCCTGTTGACCAACCAATGGGACCGCCGTTATCGTTGCAAGCCGGGACCTAAAAGCATTTTCTCAAAATTAGTTTTGAGAAAAACAATTTTTTTTTTCAAAATAGTGATTTTTAAAATTTAAAATTAATGTATTTTTCTAAAATATTAATTTTAGAATTTGTGTTATTTTTCCAAAATAATGATTTTGGAATAATAAAAGTATATGTTTATTTTGGTTAAGCATAGTCAATGGCATGGTGGATGGTTATAGAAAAAAACTAATTATATCTGTTCATGCATTTTACAGTTTTGGTTTTTTATAAAATAGGTCCTGCATGTCTTGCCTTCTCTAGAATTCTTGTGTAATTCTCTTCTCATCTAACTCCCCTCGAATGTAACTCGGGGTTTTCTCTCTTTAGGAAATTATGTAATTAGTCTACATAGGTTGATAGAAGTAGAATTATTTTATTTTGGAGATGGCAACCAAAACAAGGTGAGAATGTAAGACCTTCTATTTGAATCGTGCATGAACACATAGGGTTAACTATATTAATTTCTTTTATGGCTCAAAGAAATTAATTTAGGGTAAAGTCCATAACCATACCATGTAATCGCTTTATTACCATGATTATCAATTATGTGATTTATTGATTTTTATGCATGTCATTCAATGAAATTACTAAAAGGAACAAATCCCTCAATTAATAGTAAACCTAATTCCTTCTGTTAATATGGTAAGAACGAGAATCCTTTTTCGAGACCAGGTTGTTGGGCAAACCTAAGCCTACTTGACATCGGGTATGTTCAAGCTATGTAATTAAATTCCTTTGGAATTAAATTCTTGATTAATGGGTCGGGTTTAACTAAATTCTTTATCCCGGTTGGGAAACTTAAGCATAAAGAAATTTAGAGGAAAAGTTGGGATAGCCCAAAAGGCTTTAAGATTAAAAACTGCTAATCACCCAATGATCTGGTAGTTACATACGATATAATTAGTGTTGGATACCTACCAATGAACTCAACGGTGGCTTGTTGGGCAAACCTAAGGTTATTCTTGAGGAATTTAGATACCGGTCCACTAGGAAAGCTTCCAACAGGCTTTCTCGAATCAATAGTGGGGGCTATTGGTTTGAGTAAAATAGTGGAGTAAAAATACGTTTAATTAAAGTCCTAATTATTTGGATATCATGTGCATATACAAGTAGCTAATGTTCTCTATCTTTACATCTGGGTCACTTGCATCATGTCAACAAACCTAAACTTACGTAGCATCTTGGAAACCAACAAGTCAACTGAATCAAACTATCTCGACTGGTATAGAAATTTGAGAATCGTTCTCAAATCGAAAAAGTTGCTCTACGTGTTAGATGCTCCTATTCCACCACCACCAGCTCAAGATGCTCATGCTGATGAGCATGCTATCCACAAGAGGCACAAGGAAGATAGTGATATAACATCATATATTATTCTGGCATCCATGACTCATGAGTTGCAAAAACAGCATAAGCATATGGATACTCAATCGATCATTTTACATTTTCGAGAGCTGTTTGATGCCTAAGCCAAAATTGAGAGATACGAGATCTCGAAGCAACTATTCCATTGCAAAATGGCAGAGGGTTCTTCTGTGGCCACTTAAGGGCTGAAGATGCTAGGCTTAATAGAGAAGCTTGGATTTCTCGGGTTTGCAATGGATCATGACTTAAGTGTTGACTTAATTCTATAGTCTTTGTTTAATAGTTTCTTACAATTTGTGATTAACTATCAGATGAATAAGATTGAGTCCACCATTCCTGAGTTGATCAATCTCCACAAAACTGCGGAGTCCTCCATGAAGAAGGATTCCAATGCAGTTTTAATGGTAGAATCTTCCTCTTCTAAGAAGAAAGTTCAAAAGAAGAAGAAGAAGGCTCTCATGAAGCCCAAAGGTGGTGTGAACAAGAAGGACGTAGCTACCAAGGGCCCATGCCATCATTGTGGGAAGATGGGCCACTAGAGGCACAACTGCAAAGCCTGCTTGGAGTCCATTAAGGACAAGAAGCAGAAGGAGAAGCTTACAAGCACTTCTACTTCTACTTCGGGTATTTTTATGATTGAGATAAATACTGCCTTTAGAAATGAGGTATGAGTATTAGATATCAGATGTGGATCTCATTTGTGCAATAACTTGTAGTGACTAAAGAGCAGTAGAAGACTAGAGAAAGGCGACGTGGACCTACGTACTACAAATGGGGCAAAGGTTGCTACATTTGCTGTGGGGAGATACGAGTTGAACCTGCCTTCGGGATTAATTCTAAAACTACAAAACTGTTATTTTGTACCAATTTTAATGAAAAACATTATCTCAGTTGCGTGTTTAGACTTATGTGGATCATTTAACATTTAAGAATAAATGTTGTTCTTCTTTATTAAATGATATTTATTATGGTTTTGCAACTCTGGTTAATAGTTTATATGTTCTAGACTTGGATAAACCAATTCTCAATATAAATAATAAGAAACCTAAAATGGATAACTTTAACACCTCTTACTTATGGCATTGTCATTTAGGCCATGTAAACGAAAATCGTGTTTCTAAGTTACACAAGCTTGGTGACTTAGGGTCATTCGATTATGAATCATATGGCACATGCGAGTCTTGTTTACTAGGTAAAATGACTAAAACTCATTTTCCAGGAAAAGGAGAATGGGTTAAGGAGTTATTAGAACTCATACATTCTGATGTATGTGGCCCAATGTCAATACAAGTAAGAGGAGGTTACAACTATTTCATAACCTTTATCGATGACTTCTCATAATATGGGTATTTGTATTTAATGAAATATAAATTTGAGGCCTTTGAAAGGTTCAAAGACTTCAAGAATGAAATAGAGAAATAACTTGGGAAAAGTATTAAGACTCTAAGATCTTATCGAGGAGGAGAATACTTGAGCCAAGAGTTTCTGAGTTATCTTAGAGATAATGGGATATTATCTCAATGGACTCCACTACATACACCTCAACATAATGGTGTATCTGAGAGAAGGAATCGAACCCTTCTAAACATGGTACGGATCATGATGGCTTCTGTAGACCTACCAAAATCGTTTTGGGGGCATACACTAGAAACTTCTGTTTATATATTAAACAGAGTTCCGACAAAATTGGTTGATACTACTCCATTTGAGATGTTCTTTGGTAAGAGACCAAAGTTATCTCACTTGCGAGAATGGGGTTCTCTTGCCTTTGTCAAAAGGCTATAGTCAGACAAACTTGATTGTAAGTCTGACAAGTGTTTGTTTGTGGGATATCCAAAAGAATCTTTCGGATATTACTTCTACCTACCCTCTAAAAACAAATTGTTTTTTTCGAAGCATGCCGTCTTTTTAGAGAAGGAGCACATGCTCAAAGGGGACAGTGGAAGTAAGATTGAACTTAGTGAAGTTCATGAAGATCAAACAAATGAGGATCAACCGTCTAACCCCACATCTATCGAGAGAATTAATGAACCTGATAATACACAAGAGCTTCGTAGATCTAGTAGGATGCGTATGACACCTGAGAGATATGGATTTCTCATTAGTGACCACAATGACGTATTGCTCATAGATAAAGATGAGCCTACTACCTACAAGAATGTTCTAAATAGTTCAGAATCTGGCAAATGGCTTGAGGCCATGAAGTGAGAGATGGATTCTATGAATGACAACCAAGTATGGACTTTGGTTGATCCACCCAAAGGAATTAAACCTATTGGGTGCAAGTGGGTTTTCAAGAAGAAAACGGACATGGATGGTAACTTAGTTACCTATAAAGCACAACTAGTGGCGAAGAGTTATCATTAATAACATGGTATTGACTATGATGAAACTTTATTGCCAGTAGCTATGTTGAAATCCATTAGGATACTTCTAGCCATTGTTACTTATCATGATTATGAGATTTGGCAAATAGATGTGAAAATAGCTTTCCTAAATGGAAATTTGATTGTGGAAGTGTATATGATACAACTTGAGGATTTCACATATAATGATAGCACAAAGGTGTGCAAGCTACAAAGGTCCATTTATGGACTTAAGCAAGCTTCTAGGAGTTGGAATATCCATTTTGATGAAATAATCAGAGTTTGGTTTCATTTAAAACATGGATGAGCCTTGTGTATACAAGATGGTTAGTAGGAGTGCAATCATTTTCTTACTGCTTTATGTAAATGACATATTACTAATAGGAAACGATATACTTGTCTTGCAAACTGTTAAAGTTTGGTTATCCAAACAATTCTCCATGAAAGACCTTGGAGAAGCAACTTATATTCTTGGAATAAGGATCCATAGAGATAGATCCAAAAGATTGTTAGGTCTTTCACAGTTTACACGCATAGATAAAATGCTAAAAAGGTTTAGTATGGATCAATATAAAAAGGGATTCTTACCCATGTCACATAGTGTAAGCCTTTCAAAGTCGATATCTCCGAAGACACAAGTTGAAAGGGATCACTTGAGTAAGATTCTATATGCTTTGGCAGTTGGATTTATCATGTATGCTATGATATGTACTAGGCCTGATATATCTTGTGCTTTCAGTTTAACGAGTAGATACCAATCTGACCCTAGTGAGGGTCATTAGGCGGCTGTAAAGAATATTCTTAAGTACTTATGAATGACTAAGGATATGTTTTTCGTATATAGAGAAGGTGATTTGAATATAAACGGGTATACTAATGCCAGTTTTCAATCTGACAAAGATGATTTCAAATCACAATCAGGCTATGTGCTTACGTTGTGCGGAGGGACAATAAGTTGGAAAAGTTCCAAAAAAGAGACTATTGCTGACTCTACGACAGAAGTAGAGTACATGGCTGCTTCTGAAGCAGTTAGGGAAATAAAGATAGAGAGAGTTCCCATGGATGAGAAGATGAGAGAAAGCCACTTGCGTTGGTTTGGACATGTACAGAGAAGACCGAGAGATGAGCCTATTAGGAGGATTGAGGGAATGAGGTAGGATAGGTTAGACAGAGGCAGAGGCAGGCCTAAAATGACATGGATAGAGGTGATTACGAGGGATATGTCTTTGTTAGATTTGGATGAAAGAATGACAGTTGATAGAAGGAAGTGGAGAGAGAGGATTCACGTGGATGACCACACGTTGCTTGGTATTGGTTTATGTAGCTGACCCTATGTTTCTTAGGATTAAGACTTAGTTTGTTGTTGTTGTTGTTGCTAAACTCGTATAAACACATATATTTGGATAGATAAAACTAAAGCCATTGAAGTTAGATTAATTAAGTTTATATCTATTCAACAAGTGTCATCCCATTTCCTAAATCAAGAATACGAGTTAAGTGATTCATATAAGTAGGGAATAATGAGTTACTTAAGTTCTCTGACTTTCAAAAGCTATTGCAATCATAGGTGGTAAACAGAGGATGGTCCATAAACTCATCTTTACAGAGTAATGTAGGTGCCTATTAAAGATGGATAATAATGATCTTTCAACTTCTATATTACCTTCATGAAATTCTCATTTTCTTTTAGAGCAAGGAAATGCAAATGCCTATTAAAGATAAAATGAATGATCTTCAGCTTTTACAATACCTTATTTCAATCACTCATTTTCTTACCCCAATCCATATTTACTTAAACCTAGAGTTAGGACTAGTTAGAAGATCATAGAATATAAATAAGTGAAGATTCCTTACTTACATTTCATCACAAGTTTCTTATCAATGCCTAAGAAATAAAATGTCACCATGTTTACTAAAAAATAAAAAAGACCAAGCTAATTTCTTTAGATCTAACCATATCACATCAAATATATATGTTTACCTAAGAATATCTAGTCAAAATAAACTCATTCAAAGTTCTCATGTTAAGAGAAAAAGAAAAGAAATCCTAAAAGATTTTCCAAATAAGCTAAAAGTAATAATAAAAAAAAAAATTAGCTCAAACTTCAAATTCCACCACCAATCAAGAATCTAATATCAACCTACAAGTAACTTTGCAAGGAATACACTTTAACCTCTTTCCCACACTTAAAATGGATAATGTCTTCATTGGCCAACAAAATATATAATGTGTATATGTGATAGGACTAAAAATAATATGGAGGAAAGAATTAATGTAGTACTCCCCAAGTGAATAAAAGCTTGAATTTTGCATTAGAAGAGAAGAGAATCAGATAGATTTTAGCAGAACCTGCTAACCTAAAAAATAAAAATAAAATATAAGAATTCCAAAGATAAGAATTAAAATAACATAAAATAAATAAATTTTATTGAATAAGAAAGACCAATAAAGAAAATAAAACTAAGAAGTGGAATTCTTCACAACATATAGGATAGCAGAAGCCTTTTCCAAATCTCCAAGATCCTCTCCAAAGTAAAGCTTCAGCTGATTCTCATTCACTTTAAATATTCCTTTCTCTAGATGAGAAAGTTTTGTAGTGCCATAAGGAGAGAATCTGGTCATCATAAATGGCTCAGACCATCTTGACTTAAGCTTTTGAGGGAACAATCTCAGCCTTTAATTATAGAGCAACACTTGATCACCCTCTTTGACCTCTTGGTTTAACAGGATGTACTTGTCATGATATTGTTTGACTTTCTCCTTATATATTTTGTAGTTCTCATATGTCTCATTTCTTCATTCATCAAGCTTATTTAATTGAAGAAACCTCTTTGCTCCTATTGGATTAAGATCAAAATTTACAAGTTTGATTGCCTAGAATGGTTTGTGCTCAACTTCTATAAGTAGATGACAAGACTACCCATAAATCAATCTATATGGGGTAGTGCCTATGGGATTCTTATAAGCAGTTCTATATGCCCATAAAACATCATCCAGTTTCTTACTCCAATCTTTCCTTTTATGATTGACTACATTTTCCAAAATTCTTTTGTGCTCTTTATTGACTACCTTGACTTAGCCACTAGTTAAAGGGTGATATGGGGTTGCAAGCTTATGAGTAACTCCTACATGATTCAATGCTTTTTCCAATTGAGAATTACAAAAATGTGTTCCCTCTATCACTTATAAGCACCTTAGTAACACTAAAGCGAGTAAAAAACTTTTTCAAACTTTAGTACCACTTTAGCATCATTGCTAGGTAAGGCTTGTGCCTTAAACTATTTTGACACATAATCCTTAGCAATCAAGATATATTTATTACTAAAAGATCATGGAAAAGGTCCTATAAAGTTAATCTCCCAATAGTAAAAAATCTCATATGCTTGGAAAATGGAAAGAGGCATCTCATGAAATTTAGAGATATTACTTGTTCCTTGGCATCTGTCACAATTCTTTACAAACCTATGTACATCCTTGAAGATTGTAAGCTAGTAGAATCTAGATTCAAATACTTTCCTTGCAGTTCCATTAGCTTGGTAATGACCCTCAGCTGGTCTCTTATGGCAATGATGGAGAATGTCTCGAGTTGCATCCTCATCAACACATTTTCTAATCACCTAATCTGCACAACACTGAAAAAGAAAAGGATCATCCCAAAAAAAGTACTTCACATCTGAGAGAAATTTCTTTCTCTATTGTGAAATATATTTTTTTGGAATAATCCCTGTATCCAAATAATTAGAAAATCTACATACCAAGAAGAAGATGGAGTTTTACTGTTAACCCATACAAGTTGCTCATCAGGGAATGTATTATGAATCTTGTCTTCCTTCAGGGGACCTAAATGAAGATTTTCTAGTCTGGACAAATGATTAACTACAAGGTTTTCTACTCTATTTTTATATCTAATCTACAAATTATGCAAAAGCAATACCTTCTTATCAATTTAGGCTTAGAATCTTGTTTAGTCAAAAGATACTTCAAAGCAGAATAATTAATGTATACAACCACTTTTGATAGAATAAGATAAAAGCAAAATTTATCAAAATAAAATGCTATAGCAAGCAACGCTTTTTCTGTAATTGTATAATTTTCTTGTGCATCAGTGAAAGTTTTGCTTGCAAAGTAAATGGGCTGGAAGTTCTTCATTCTTCTTTGTACAAGGACTGTACCAACTGCATAGTTACTGGCATCACACATGAGCTCGAAAGGCAATAACCAATCAAGAGTAACCAAAATAGGAGAGTTAGTCAATTGAAGCTTCAATTTATTAAAAGCTTGAAGACAATTTTTATCAAAGTTGAATGAGGCATCTTTTTCTAATAGAGAAGTGAGAATCTTGGATATCTTGGAAAAATGCTTTATAAACCTCCTGTAGTAACCAACATATCCCAGAAAACTATGGATCACTTTCATAGAAAAAGTGTAACACCCCACATTTTTTTTCATGCCATAGTGGACTAGCTCGGGTGGGATGTCGCCCCGTCTGATCTCTTAGACTAGGGGTCTTTATAATGATATAAACTTAAAGCAAGTAAGTACAAGTCGAAGCTTAAATAAATACATACAACTTACTCTTTCATTACAAATATGCGAGTTCTGATACATACATCATCAGGGTTCCCAAAATACACAAGACAAAATAGCTCCAACATCCATGTACAATGACCATGCTAAAAGATTTACTAACTAGCCCTAAATGGCAAAGTTCGGGTAGTACCGTCGCTAGTCTTCAGCTTCAATCCCTAAAAAAATATAAGACAAACATATGTGTGAGTGGTATACTCAGTGAGTCCCGTGTGTGCTAGTGTTTTGCGCAGAAGAGAAAGGCATTTATTTAATTTCTTTATTAAAATAAGTTCCATGACAGGGAAATAGCAGTAATTGATAATTTTAAGATCAATTTATCATATACTTTTGAAAAATAATGATTTCCAAACACATGGCCCCCAATTCAATAAATACGGATTCTTCCCCCCTTGGAAGTGCGACCCGCGTGCAAAGTTCGACGAACTTCGCCTTCAGCCACACGGTCTCTTGTGCCAGGGACTGCGCCTTACAGCACGTCACCCGTGATATGCCGGAAGGGTGAGCAGCGTACACATGTACCTCACTGTGCACTTAGAGATCTTTTACTTGCCACTATAAGCCAGTGGTCCCAATCCTGACGTCAATCACCATCGAGGTGGCAAGGGATTGAACACACCGAGTGTTCCTGCTTGGTATCATGTGAACAACCCACCATCACAATCACTAGGCAATTGCCGGGCTCACAACGGCTAGCCAGGGACGGCTAATTCCATTGTCCTGCCGCCCCGTTCGGAGTAAGATAAGCCCAATAACTGGACCGGGTTATTTGGGTTCATCTATCTCTAACGAGGGCTAGTACAAAGGTCAAAGCCCTTGCTGAGAACTCAACGTAACAACACCAACCCCATCTGATTGATTAGGCCAGAGGGTCATCTGATCCTGCAGGATTTTCAAATCAAAACATTTCTTATTGTCTGTGGCCGTACTTGATAACAAAAATTATTTCCCAAGGGTATTTGGGTCATTTCACCCATGGCAGATTCCAAAAGACTTTTTGAGGGTATCCGGGTCATTTTACCCTTACCCGATTTGAAAAATGTTCACAAAAGTTCCAACAAGGAAAATTCGGTCATTTACCGAATACCCGAGTTCCAAAAATTTCATAAAACATTCCTATAAGGATATCTGGATCATTCTCCAAATACCCGATTTTAAAGTTTATCATTTTCCGGAAATCTCAAATATTTAATCCAAAATGACTAAATTCACATAATTCGGGTTTTAATCATCCAATAAGGTTTTCGAACCAATTATGAAATTCATTCAAGTTGAAATAGCATAAACATAAGTCTTGCTCATGTATTCCGTAAACACATTTAAGCATTTCCAAAACGGTAACAAACATGTCATTTCATGGAAAATTAAAGTATACTAGCCTTTAAAAGTTTTTAGAAGTCATAGGGACTCACCTTGTATATTAGGCCGAAGTTGCACTCGAGTATAGCCCTAGAAGGGGTTCCCTCGATTTGATTCACCTACATCATTAGTACATTTCCTTATTATTACTTAATAGATTCAAATACCTAATGGTTTAAATAAGGTTTCTATAATTTCTTAAAGAAATAAATGGGTTAGTGCTTTGGATGGTTTTTTTCTGGTTTTACAGCTTTACCACCCTTCAGCATTTTTCACACAATTTATTCAATATAGGTCCAAATAGGGTGAGGCTACTTCCATAGTATCCCTAAGATATCCCTCTATCAATTCCAGGTCATAAGTCCTGAAAATTCCATCCATTTTGTACAGTTTTCCAGTTAAGTTCACTGCTCCGAGTTTTAGGATCCAGATTTGTCATCTTCCAGCGTTTGGTGCATATCTCCTTCAATACAAGTCCAAATGAGGTGAAACTACTTCTAAAATACTCCTAGGACATCTCTATATCAACTTCATGTCATAGGGTATTCAACCCTCCCTCCATTTCGTTCAGTTTTTTAGCTAAACTTACTGTTCCGAGTTGAAGGTTCAAACTACAGTTTAGAAGCTCAACTTGCTTTAATTTATTTCTATGGTTTCTTCAACATACCCTACCATATTTAAACCCTTCAATACATCATTTATCCTCCCAACATCAGCATTCTGACAGGTTTTCATGCTCATCACTTTTATTTTGTTCAAACAAATAAGTTATACCAAGTTCACCAAACCAGTAAATTCTGGTAGATTACATTATTCTTGCTATTTTCTGATTTCGTAGCCATCTAAGCTCACATCACATGATCCAAATCCTTCCTAACTAGTCGAGGACATGCTTAGGATTATTTATGTTCAAATTCCAGCAAATCATCACTCCAAAATTGCAGTAAATAAACTGAAAATCATGTCTACTTCATCACTCATCCAACCGGTTAATCAACCTTCACCAAAATCAACATATTTTAATCACTTAACTTTATATGCAGCTAGCCTCCAACCTCTAGTACCATTTTATTAGCTTTGAAGGGTGATCCCTTACCTTTCAAAGATGAAAACAAGCTGTAACTCTCCCTCTTTTTCTTCCTTGCTGCCGAAATCCCTCTCCCTCTTTTAATCTTTCTTTTGTTTTCTCTTCCTCTCTTCACTTCTCTGTTTTTTTTTCTTCTTCTTGCTACCCTTTCCCTTGGCCGAAATTCTCCTCCATTGCTCCTATTTATATAGCTAGCTTCCTTGGTCTTATCTTGGTCTTAATAAAAGGTCTAGGGTGAGTTGGCCATTCTAGAAGTCTTGAGACTCCTCTAGGATTTTCAAGAGAGTTGTGGATTACCCTATAAAGTTCTAGGATCCTCTAGGAGTTTGAAGAAATTCTTAAAACCTCTTGGGATTACTAGTTGCTTAATCATGATTAACTTACCATAATCTCACTTAGCTTAATTAAGCTTAATTAGAGAAAGTCTAAAAATAGTCAAACTTGGTAAAAAATATCATGCTAGTGGGCCCCTTAAAATATCTTATATATAATATAATATAATATAGTTAGGATATTTATAGTGTAGTTGATATATATATATATATATATATATATATATATATATATATATAACTAATGGTAAAATAATATAACAATGAAACATAATTATTGAATTTAATTATGCTATCATTTAATATGGCCAATGGATTTTAGTAGTACATAATAAATATAAAATAACCTCAAGGGTTATAGAATAATAATGTTAATGAAATAAAATAAAATAAAATAAAATACATTAATAATAGCAAAAAAAAAAATGAATAGTATTAATTTGTGGCCTTAATAACACTATTAATAATTTAGAAAAATAAATATATCATTAATTCATTTCATATTTATTCATAGTTTAAACAAGTCTACCCTACATAAATCCTTTATATAAGGTGGGTTATTACAAAAAAGGGGAGGCAATTTCTCAATGATTTCAATCTTAGCTCTAGTAACCTCCAAACCCTTACTTGAGATTTTATGTCCTAACAGTATGCCTTCCTGTGCCATGGAATGAGAATTTTCCCAATTCAATACTAAATTAGTCTTTTCACATCTTTAAAGTACTTTCACTAAATGCTTCAAGCACATTTTAAAAGAATTTCGAAAGACAGAGAAATCATCCATGAATATCTCTATTATGTCACCAACCAAACCCTCAAATATAGTCATTATGTATCTTTGAAATGTCCTAGGCCCATTACAAAGTCTAAATGGCATACATCGATAGGCAAAAGTGCTAAAAGTGCAAGTGAAGGTAGTTTTCTCTTGATCCTCAGGAGTAATGAGAATCTACAAGTAACTAGAAAATCCATCAAGAAAACAATAGTACATATGCTCAACAAACATCTCCAACATCTGATCAATAAAAAGAAGGGAAAAATGATCCTTTCTTGTGGTTTCATTTAGCTTCCTATACTCAATTTACATCCTCTAGCCTGTCACCAATCTTGTGGGAATTAACTCATCTTTCTCATTGTGGATCATAGTCATACTTTCTTTCTTAGGAACTACTTGGGTTAGGCTTATCCACACACTATCTGAGATAGGATAAATAATCTCTACATCTAGAAGCTTAATCACCTCACTTTTCACTACCTCTTTTATGTTTAGATTCAATTTTCACCGAGGTTGTACCACAGGCTTTGCACTTTCCTCTAATAAGATCTTTTATGTACAGAATGATGGATTGATTCCCCTTTGTCTATAATTTTCCATGCTATATCCTTCTTATGCTTTTGCAAAGCTTGAACCAACTACAATTTGTACTTATCTTCTAGATCCTTGGCAATGAACACCGGTAATTTGTTCCTTTTTGCCAAAAATACATACTTAAAATGATTTGGCAATGCTTTTAATTCCAACTTTCGTAGGTCCTCAATAGCTGGTCTCATCTTCTTAAGACTGGACTTCTCAATAGACTTAAACACTTTTAGTTCAGGATCATCCCCATAATTCCCCATTTGTGCTATAAATTCCTATGCAAGTTTCTTTGTTGCTTCAAATTCATTCCTCTCTATCCATTTTGCATCCTATGTTTTTTCAACAAATGCTCCTGCGTAAAATCATCAAGACACTTTTCCAGAATATTAGCCATAAAATAAGAATAATCTTGCACTCTTCATCCTCAACTCTTAATATCAACTTCCCTCCAAGAACATCGATAATGACTTTAGTAGTAGCAAGAAAAGGGTACCCCAAAATCAAAGGAACCTTCGAATTTTTAGCCATATCAAGGATAACAAAGTATATAGAAAAAATAAATTTGTCCACTTTAACAAGTACATCTTCAACAATCCCCCTAAGATATTTTGTTGATCTATCTGCAAACTGAACACTCATGCTAGTGGGTGTCGATTCATCTAGGCCTAGCTTTTTAAAAGTAGGATAAGATAACGAGTTTATGATAGCACCTAGATCAACCAATGTAGTATCGAAAGTAACATTTCCAATTATGTAAAGGATATAAAAACTTCCTAGATCCTTCAACTTTTTTGGTAGTGCCTCATTACATTGCAATATAGTAGAGCACTCCTTATTTAGGGTCATAAGAGCACTCCTAGCTCTTTTTTGTTTGACAAGACATCTTGACGAATTTAGCATACTTGGGTATTTAGGTGTTAAGGCTTCAACCTATGGAATGTTGATTTTTACTTGCTTAAATAACTCAAAAAAATTTTGAAATTGCTCAACATCTTTCTCCTTTTTAAGACAGCTTGGATATAGAATAAGAGGGATAGAGTTTGGAAACTTTTTGTTATCTTCCTATTTCTCTGATTGGACTTACGGTGCCTTTAAGGTCACGCTACACGGTGCCGTTGGATTCCTGAATATCCCATTGTTTTCTGCATCAGACTGCTTCTCCTATGTTTGTGCAGGCTCGATTACATTTTCTAATTGCTCTCCACTTCAAAGTAGGACTACTTTGGCATGTTCATATTTGATCTTACCCTATTGTGCTTCTTGAATTGTCTTTGCAATTGCCTAATTTGAAGATAAGTACAACTCCTTGTTTCCTAAGTAACTCATCCATTATTTAGAAGTGCTCATTTGCTGTAATGGCAAAGTCCACAAATCGCTCTTCAATAGATGAATTCATCTCATACTCTTTATATTCTTAAAAAATGATGTACTTGATCTTCTTGATGCATATCTTAAGACATTTGCACCAAATCTCCTCAAAACGAAGCAATAGAAAGAGTAATAAAAACTCAATCAAAATCTCTCAAAACTAAGATAAAACCAAGAGTACTCAATTACTAACAATACAATAGTAAAATAACTAAAATCAAAAGAAACAATGATAGGAAGACTATGAAATAAAACTACAAAGATAAATGAATAAGGAAGCTATAAAATAAGAAGAAACACAATCAGAATTATATACAACTATTTATAAGGGATTAATAAAGCAAAACAAAATGAACAACAAAACCCTTAAAATCAAACTATCTTATATAGAAATCCATCAACTACCTTAAAAGAATCAAAATCAATGATATGAACAAGATAAAAATGATTGAATCAATAAAACTTAAGTGTTTTGGAATATTAACGCATTGATCCTTGGTAACGGCACCAAAAATTTATTGTGCATTTACTGTGCTATGATTGGATAGAAAATGAATCTAATATCCAACCATGTTTTAAAATAAAATACAAATTTAACTCATATATACACACAAAATTGAGCAAGTATACCCATTATGTAGTATAGAGTGTTGTTGGTAAGTATCGAGGATCCTCAAGAATGGTACGTCAACTAGCCTCACTTTACCCAAATTCTATTGTTCAATTAATTGAAATGAGAAGTAAAATAACTAATTATTACTAACTAAGGATAAAAGAGTACCACACAAATACATCAACATAATTTTTAATATAAAGACTAGAAGATCACACGGTAGGATTCAAGTAAGAAAAGGAAATTGGCCATATAATTAAATAAGAATTCCCCCAACAATACTCAAATAAAGCATCACCTAATCAATAGAGATTAAGTTTAAGTATTAGCTAAATTTTCAAAATAAAGTAAAATTTAATTTCTCGATTAATGAATTTCCTACCCTTGGATCTAACCTAGAGACATCTTTATTATACAAATCAAACCCAAGGACGCATACAATCAAGAAAATCTAATTATAAATAAAAAAGCCCTAGAATCCCTATCTCTAGGTGGTCCTAAAACTTCATCTATCACCAAGTTCTAAATCTCCCAAATCTTTTCTCAAGTTCATCAAGGGAAAATAAATCTATTGAATTAATATAACAAGGAACCCATCTTATGCATCCTCTCTCAAGTTCAACATAAGAGAATTACCCAATCAACTAATTGAATGAATCAAAGCCCAAGTGAAAACTTACTCAAAATAGACATCAATTAATCAAATAAACATCCAATGTAATAGTAAATTAGGGTACAACCCATTAATTACAATTTAAATAAAATGAATCCAACATCTACAAAATCAATCACAAAAGTAAGAACATAAAAACTCATAGATAAGGCTTCTCGTCTATTTTGCGATCTTCTTTTGGGTTACTCTGTTCACTTCACTTCTCTTCTTAATCTTCTCTTCTCCTCTCTTCCTTGTATTCCCAAAGAGTTTTTAGATGATTTTCGTGGTTGTCTCTCTGCTCCTCTCTTAAAAAAAAAAAAGAGGTATTTATCAGTTCCCATTCGAATCATTAAAATTCTGCAAAATAGAGGGAAATTTGTGATGTTGCACAATATTGTGGAAGGTGGTCTGTATGACACCTTGTATGCTTTGATCCTCTGATTTTAGCTTCAAATGACGTTGTGGAATTTATTATTGTCATGTGTTGAAATAATACAAGGCGATGTCAAGAGTGACTGGCACGATACTATGGAGCTCTAGACGTTCTTCTATTTTTTGCATCTTAATGATGCATGATGACGTGTAAGGTGATGGGCACAGCGCCTTTGACTTCCAGAATGTCTACTTTTGAAATTCAGAAGCTGCATGGCAGCGTGCAACATAGGTTCGACGGTGCCACGTCTCTTCTGTTTGGCTTTTTTTAGTATTTTTCTCCTTCAATCCTTGCCTAATCTCAACCTTTTTATCCTACACAAAACAAGGAGAAAATGAGGGATTAAGTAGTAATCTAGAATATATTTTAGAGACTTTGAAGTGAAAATAATATGTAATATATATATATATATATATATATATATATATAATTGGAAATTATCTGTTATATGTGAAAATGATGACAAAGAAAAAGACTCTTGGTTTGCTGGATATCGTTTTGAATATAAAAGCTTCATAGGAATCTGATTTCAGTAATTTGGAGAAGAAGATTTCAATGAACTATAGTGTGTGAACAACATGAGCAATAGGTTTCGTAAGCCCTCATGCTTTAACTAATGTTTTATTTCAGCCATGGAAAAATAACATTCTATTTATGCCATGAGCTCTTTCATGAACAATTTGCAATTGAATTGATACCTGAACTTTCTTGGGTTATTAAAAACATGAACTTGATGCTTGACTTTTGTTGGGTATCTCAGGCTTGTATCTTATACGGCGCAGTGAAAAATAAACGAGATACCATCCCAGGACCCATTTACGTGTGGAAAACAAGATATAATAAGGGTAAAGGTAACAGCTTTTACCTTTGCATGATCGTCTGAAGAACAAAAATTTCTTCTTCAAGTTGAGGCGCGATCAGCAATCCTCGTGATCAACCTCCACGTGAGTTGAATGTCTACCCACTATAATCACAGTGTGTGATTATCTCTAATAGTAATCCACACAGAGGAATACTTAAGCACCAAAATTTCTGTGCTAGTAAAAATTAATGGCGGCTAGGGTTCAAGATCAAAATTGAGAAAGAGAAGAAGAAGATGTTGTTTTATTGCCCTAGGATTTTGGAGTCAATTTCGTCTATCTTTTTACCTTGGAATTTCGTGTATATCACTACCATATATCACACGAAAATCTACTAAAAAATCCTCCAAATTGAGAATTCTAAAACAGTTAGAATTCCCTAATTGTAATTGGAAACATCAAGTTTTCTTAATTACAATATGGACCATAAATTATAACTAATTATAATTTGTCCACAACAACTTTTCTTTCTCTCAATCATCCCCACAATGTTATCAAATAATATCTTGAGTATATACTCCTCTATTGTGCGTGACCTATTAGGTTTCCCAGTCAATTGGTAGCGAACATGAATTAATCCAAACGTCTTTGAGATTAATAATCCATAATAAATTAGAATTAATCCTATTAATTCTAATCAGGATTGGATTATTAATTCATCAATTAATAAACCCATATTCCTAGATCATGAGCGGTATCTAGCAACACATCATGACCACCTAAAAGTCCAGGAAGTCAAGTGGCTTGACATGAACCCTTCAACAACAAACTTTAATGCAATTAACTCATTTTACCATACAATATCTCATTCGGTTTGGTGTACGGAATTAGTGCTAACTCCCTCCAGAATTAATTTTGGCCCGAATACAATAGTACTTGTACTAGGAACCCACTACTCTAGATGTGTATCAATTGGAACTATTTCCAATACACAATTGCCTTGGCTAAGGACTTTCAAGTAGTAATTCCTACAAGTGGCCGTGAGATATTCGCCCATACTATTAAGAGTGGTGAATCCTTTATTGACCCTCTCAACTACTTTCGTTTACCTTACCATGTACCCAATATCTATCCCATAGGCGGCCCTCAATTGAGCTCCGGAGATTGGAATCAAAGTACAAGGCTCAGCAAACAAAGTACCTTGGAGATCTCAAGTCTAAGGATACTTGTACGTTTGCTATATTGAGATTATATCACTAGCACTAAATAGTTATCCATGTGATTATTTCAAAGCTAGGTCATCCAATGAACTTGTTCCATTAACAAGCATCCATGTGTTAACTTTAAGTATCTCAATACTCACGGTTATGAGAACCACCGCCTGATTAAATCAGGAATTCTAACACATGCTAGTCTTAACGCATTAATGATGTCCTATCTCATTAATACTATGACTAGTGACTATTTAAGTACTAACACCATCCAATGTAGTAGGAATCACATATCATGATCTCTATCATGATTTCCTTAACACAGTGCTGTACTAGAGACTTTATCGAACAGTTATATTACTTAAAGTAAACAAAAGAAACTGTAAGATAAATAATGCCTTTTATTAAAATAAAATGTGTCATATGCAATGTACAAGTGATTGCCTCTAGGGCACAACACTAACACCTTTTCAATAAATGTTAACCATGGCGTGAGTCCCTTTTTTGTTTTAACATTCCACCTTCACATTTTCATTTTTCTTCATATTTCTTTCAAGCTAAAAACTTCTATTCATGGCTATTTATGATATTAAATTAGTGATTCATGCTAGTATGAAGCTTTTTCGTGTACCAGCCTTGATGGCATTAAATATTTAAATTGTCTTTCATCGGAGAATTGTCCTTTACTCTAGTAATTATGTTTTCCTCTTGGTTTTACATTTCCTTTATCTGAGACCCACTTGTACAATTAAGTGAAACTTCAGCCATTTCTATTAGAGTTTCTCACATGAAACTATATTTTATTAGCATGCTAGTTAAAAGCTCTATTATTTTGGAAATATTGATGCATGGTTTTTATTCTAGTTAATTCCATATTTTATATATATCCTACTATGTTTCCTACATCATTGAGAATTTATGCACTTCACACTTGCTTAGATTTTGTCTCTTAAATTAATAAGTTGTTGGTATAACATGAGTGGTCTTTGAGAGAAGAAATTAGGTGGGGTGTTCCTTATGTGGTGATGCCGTTAATGAAGGGATGTGAAATTTAGACAAAAGAAATCAAAGGATTGCAACAATTATATGAAGAGAAACCTAATATAACATATCAAATTGAGTGGAAGATACTCAGCATGGGATATAGATTGAGGATATGAAAATGACATGAGCAAATAAAGAAAGGTAAAAGGAAGTAAGAAGTGGGACTTATATTTTCAAGATTAAAGAGGCTTGGTTTGTGAACTTTTTAGGGTTATGCTGAATGCCAACTAAGGGTATCATTCTAAAGTGGTCAATTTAGCATAGGAATATAACTTATCAATGTCTTCTAGTTAGGATGTAGCTGTGCAAGACTATTTTTATGGTCACTAAACAAGAAGTTTGGTTTTAGAAACTTTGATAAAAGGAAATCATATTGGAGTAATATATTCTATGATAATCTAGTTTTGGAATGTAATATGTTTATATAGCATAACGAGAAAATGGTAGCAATAGACAACTAAGTTATGTAAGTCGTGCATATGGACAAAATGTATGTCAAAGGAACCTTACTTGAGAGTGCAAGAATAAAAACTTCAGTAGATAAGTTAGTTTAGTGAGAGAAACATATGCCATTTACATTTATCTTTTGCTTTAGTTCTTGATGCACTCAAGAAAATAATGGAAGGTTCTTGTTATAGGTGAATTGGAGGGGAAGGCTTGGAGCCTATGATGACTTGAGTTCAAATAACGTAAGTCCCTCTGCTTTAAGAATACCGTTTTGACTAGTGATTTTCTATAATATTTACATATGAGCATTTCTTTTTACTAGTTTTAAGAATCATGAGAAATTGTGAATTCTCTTGTTTTCCAAATAATATTTTGTCAGTAATCTTCCAGCAAGCTATGCTCCTCATTCAACTATTCAAACTAATAACAATGTGTAAATTCCACGTGCTTGTGCAAGCCCATTCATGAAAATCATTTGAGCTTGAAGATGTCCATTCCTGGTTTTGACAACAAATATGCATGAAACTTTTTCTTTTACAATCCATATAGAAGTCGCTTAACTAAGGAAACGTAGTCAACCTTTCCTTTTAGCACATATATATTCCATTTTTATAAACACCGATCATGACTTGACATTTCTAAGTTTGTTGCTTCATTTTCATTTCCAAGCTTACCGTTTCATTTCCATTCCAAGACTATTGCTTCATTTTTATTTGTGTTCCCAGTTTGTTTATGTGGGAATCTATATTTGTTTGAATTCCACTGCTTTACTTCTTACATATATTTATCTTGTATTCTTTTAATCCTATTCATGGTTAATTCATGTTGACTTTTTCCCAAACTTATCTCATGAATCTTTATTTTATATATACTTAAAGAAATGAAACCTCTTCAATTAAAAGTAATTGCATCACTTGCCACATCTGTTTGGAACCTCATTTCAAAGCATGATCAATTCCCAGCTTGCTGAAGCGTAAATTTTGGGTGTATAAAAATTATTAAATTTAAATACATCCCTTAGTCAAGTTTTAATTAAAACAATAATCTTGAAATACACATATGAGTAAGTATACTCATCGCAAGCATGGTATAGGGAATTAACAAGTATCGATCTTCAAGCAACAAGTACACACTAATCACTTTTCATTCTTTATTAAACCGACCGAAATAAAATAAAAAATAATAAAAAGAAAAATAAAGAAATATATACAACTCAAGGATGTAGGATTATGACAATTTAGACAAGTATCCTAGAAAACATGTTAACGAACCAACTAGCAATTCTCTCAATTAATTATCATCTTGGCATCATGAAAGAATATAAAGTAAAATTCAATCATTTCCCAAGTCATGAATCTACTAAGATAAATTCCACTACGTTTCTCAATCTATGGAATTACTATTTTTTGATTAATATTAACATATTTGCCAATCAAGCTAACATAACTAAAGCATGCATTAAGCTCAATTCCTTATAAGCATGAAATTAGCTAAAACCCTTTGCTTGAGGTGAAATTAATTAATCTTTGATTACTTAGTCCTATAATCTTAACTTCGTCGCTTAAGTCCATTAAGATTAGATAAATACAAAATCAATGCAATGAAACTCCTAATATCGTCATCCCAAGTCAATTAGAAGAGCTCGCACCAATAATCAATGATAACAAGTAATCAAACACCAAAGATGATAAAGAATTGATCAAATAACTAAATTAATACAAAATTATGAATCCCAAAATAATGTTAAATTATAATAAAAAAAATTGAATACATCATTGTTAAAGGAAAATAAAACAAAGATAAATGAAAGTACTCATAGACAAGCCTCGTTTCTTCACCCTTGAAGACTCTCTAAAACACTCCTCCTTCAATGAGTGATTTGGAATTTTTGCTTTTGAATCCACTTGCACATGTATATATGTATCTCTTGTGTTTTTTTCCTGATTTTATAGCTCTTTTAGATGCTAAATTCTTTGCTTGAAAGATCTTGGTCGAGTAAGAATTAGAAAATAGCAAAATCTTTGAAAAATTCCTAAATTCATGCATAGAATTTTTTCCTTCCAGAGTAGGCCTGGCGCCAGGTACCTTTAACCCACCTGACGTCAGGTACATTCTGTTCTTCGTTTGAATTTTTGCTCTGTTTTTGCTGGTTGGACAGAATGGACCCGGCGCTTGGTTTACTTTCTCGATCTGATACCAAGTTTGTTGTATTTTCTCCCTGAAGGTTGGCTTGATTTCTTTTGCTCGACCAGAATGGATCCGGTGCTTGGTCTATTGGCTGGACCTGGTGCCAGGTGAATTCTGAAATTGTTCACTTTTTGCTCAAATTTAACTTAAATCTGCACAAATTTGCCATAAATACTTTTTATAAGAAAAATATCAAATTGGAAGGAATATACCTAGTTATTACAATAAATGTATGTCAAAACAATCTCAAATAAGTAGAAAAATAATGGTAATTTTAGCCCCTATCACAGACCCCCATACTTGAACTTTTGCTTGTCTTCATGCAAAATATTTTACTCCAGGAAAAATCATTAAGAAAACACAAGTTCTTTCTTTTTCAAAAATTTCTTTACCCTAGCAAAGATTATATCTTCCCTTCAAACTTTAGATACAACTTTTATCATCCATACCCTTTGAAAACAATACAAACCTTGAAACTTTTGACAAGATACCACAAAACTCTTGAAGTTAAATTAATCACGTGTACACTTTAGTCTAAGAAAATTATTTCACTCTTCAAATACAAATATAGATAACATGAATCACAAAAGTCAATCTATTTACCAACTCAAGCATTATAGATCTAAAAACTGCATAACTTAAGTCATGATGTAAGAAAAGTACTCTAATTTTTTTTCTCTATTTTTTTAATAACTTAGGGCATTGATAGCCTCAAGTGTATGAATTTCTCTTCACACACTGTATTGGCCCCTTTTTAGCCATCACTTATCATTTTTTTCAACAATATTCCTTTCTTGTGCTCTTAGGAATTCATGTTGGGAAATATGCCCTCTAAGACTAGGTTTCTGATGTAAAACATCGAATGTTTTAATAAAAGAATTTATTCTCAGAAGTTGTTTGTGAATTTACATTTTATTTGTGCACAATTACGTTTGGAAAAGACCCATTGTGTTTAAGTAAGTGGTCCATGTGAATGGTGGTATTTCATAGTAAGGTATGGATCACGGGTTACTTAACACATAAATGTTTGTTCTTAACCAATTAATGAGAATGAGAATCTCATCATGTTTATGTTATTATGTTATGAATTCTAAATTGGAAATGGCTTACCTTTAGCTAGTGAGTAGTCCACTCACTTCATGACATAAACATATTTCGAATACGTAGAATATGACCTGTAGTAGTGGTTTCTTAAAGTACTATATGGTAGAAACCTAGACTACTACTGCTACATCATGGACTAGTACTCTACAACTTGAGTATGAGTTGGTGGTCTGACGAAGCTGCAAGCATGTACTTTGATTTTCTTTTAGTTGAGGTTCTATTGTAGGACCAATATACTTGCATGTTGGGTATTGTGACTAGTTAGTTAAGATAGACTTGTACAAGATAGTTTCTATACTATATCGCCCTTTGTGGTTGTTTGAATGATCTAAATATCCAGGGCCTTGGGAAACATGACTTGGATGTTTGCTTTAGGGTAGCTCTCTTGGAAAGCAGAAACAATTAGGAAGTCGTGGATCATTGGACTCGAAGCCTAACGATGGTAGATGTCATTTAGAGAGGTGTTAGTACATTTCTTCCTCTCTAATGTATGGCGAGGTATAGAGGGGGTATTTTAGTCACTTTTCCTGTAGGTCGAAGACTTTGCCAAACGAAACATTGTCCTTGAGTTAATATTTCCTTATGGTGATATTAGGAAATATATAAAATGTAAAATATAGTTATTTATATGGCAATGGTAATTTGGTCATTTTAGTAGGCAATGCGGTGTGTATCTTGGTCTCCAGTATAGACCATAAGTCCTAATTATATACATGCTAAGGAATTGATCTTAAATTAAATGGAATTTATTTTATTTAAGTAGCCTGATTTAATTATTCGGCTAGAATAAAATAAAGGTCCACATAGAGAGAGAATTAATTAAATTAGTTTGGTAGGTTAATTAATTATTCAGGGTTTTGGCCCAGTTTGAATAATTAAAGATTGATTTGGGACCAAACTAATATAGTCTTGTTAATTGGACTAGTTTTTTTGGGCTGGAAAATTAATTATTTATTGGGCCATTTATTTGGCTCTAATTAGAATAATTAATTTAGTCTAAAAGGCTAAACTAAGAGTCCAATGGGCCAATCCAGTTTAACCTAAGGTTTTATTTAGGTTAAACAGGAAAACAAAGATAGAGGTCGTCGTTTTCAACGTTATTCCTTCTGCTTCTTCTCTGAGTAAAAAGAAAAAAGTGACAGCCTTCTTTTCTCTCTGAAAAATTCCTTAGCCCTATGAGTTGTTCACCAAATCTGGATTAGGCAGGCCATATACTGGAAGATCGAGAGGTTGACATTCATACACATGCATAGACGGAGTAGGAGGCTTGTAAGAATCGCACCAGAAATTTCCACCAGCGCATCTACCTCGGTTCCACACTTTCGGTCCATCCAACTTTAAGAACAAGAAGAAGAGGTAATTTTTTTTCCTCTCGGAGCTCTTCCAGACTTGGGACCAGCGCCGGCTAAGGCCGTCGGAAATGGCACCGGCTATGGTCTGGAAGCCGCCTGCGTTTTTTTTGTTCTTTAGTTTTGCTTCCGCTGTGTGCTTTATTTCCCCTTTAAATCTTCAATTCATAATCTCAAAAAAGTGGATTTCTCTTCACTATCCGTATTGGCCTCTATATCAAGCAAAAACAATTTTTTCCCTCATCTTTAAAGAGGAAATAACAACTCATTCTTTCAATTCTTCAACTCACAAGAATCTTCTACAAATTTTTCACAATCTTTACTCTGAAAGATCTTTTATCATCTCACATTCCTCATCACAACTTAAAGCTAAGCAAAATTTAAACTCTTAATACAAGAGTTAGCCAATAAGCTCTTTCCATATTCATCATATCCTCCATATTCAAACTAGATGAGTCAAATAACATTCAAACACTAGTACATAAACAAGATTAATCAAAATTCTCAAGTCTTGCAAAATATCCTTTCCAACAAAACCAATTTCACAAACAATCCACCTAATGAATGATAAAACTCATATCCAAGTAAGAAAAAGAATTACAACATTGCTAATCAATGAAAACCATTGAAATTTTGAAAAATTTTCACAAAAAATGATATGGAAAAATATCTTCAACCTTATTCTTCCCCCGCACTTAAACTGGACATTGTCCTCAATGGCAAAAGGTAGAACAATAAAAGTATAACCAAGAAGACCAAAATTAATAAAGAGGAAGAATAAAGTAAAGAAGATACTTTCATTACATCGTAGTGCCACCATGTTTGAATTCACCACAAGGAAGGGTTATAAGAAAATTTATAAGGGTACCTAATTAAAAAGAAACAAAACAAAGAAAAACAGAATGCTAGAAAAAAAATGAAATAAAGGAAAGGAGAAAGAAAATGAAGTACAAAGGATCATGACTCATAAAAAGTAATGTTGAGATGCTCCAAAATGCTAAGTTCTTCCCCCAAATATGGTTTTAATCGACTTCCATTGACTTTAACGATTCCCTTATTGGGTGAGAAACCTGAATAATTCCAAATAGAAAAACTTGATGTATCTCATACGACCCCGACCATCTAGACTTTAACTTACCTGAAAAAAAAGTCTAAGTCTAGAATTAAATACTAAAACCTTATCTCATTTTTAGAACTTATGGGGGGAATGAATATGCCTATCATGCCAACGTTTCATCTTATCTTTGTACATCGGCAAATTATGGTAGGCATCGTTATGCCACTCATCCAACTCATTCACTTGAAACATTCTTTGTTGTTCTGCAAGATGAAAGTCAAAATTGACAAGTTTAATTGCCCAATGAGTCCTATGTTCAACTTCTACCAGTAAATGACTGGATTTTCCATACACCAATCGATAAGGGGTAGTACCAATGGGAGTTTTAAAAGTAGTCCTATAAGCCCAAAGAGTATCATCCAGCTTCAAACTCCAATCCTTTCTTGTATAATTAACTGCTTTTACCAAGATTCTTTTTAATTCTCTATTGACCACTAGTTTGCAGATGATATGGGGTAGCAAACTTATGAGTAACCCCTAAATGTTTGAAAACCATATCTAATTGAGAATTACAAAGTGGATTCCCCTATCATTAATGAGCACCTTAGGCACTCCAAATCAGGTGAAAAGTTTTTTGAGAAACTTTACAACAACCAGAGCATCACTATTAGTCAAGGCTTGCACCTCAACCCACTTTGATACATACTCAATCACAACCAAGATGTATTTGTTACCCAAAGAACTAGGAAAAGGGCCCATGAAATCAATCCCCCAACAATAAAAAATTTCAAAAGCTTGGAAAATTTGTATTGGCTTTTCATTAGATTTAGAGATGTTACTTGTACGTTAACACCTATCATAACTTTAAACAAACTTGTGAGAATCTTTGAAGAGTGTAGGCTAAAAAAAACTGAACTCAAGTACCTTTCTTACGGTGTTGTAAGCTTGGTAGTGGCCTCATGTAGGTCCTTCATTATAATGTTTTAAGCTATTGATATTTTTCACGGAATCCACACACTTTCGAATGATTTAATACTAGCACCTAAGTCTGCTAATGCATTACAAAATGTAAGAGTCCCAATAAGAGAAGGAATAGAAAAACTCCTTGGATCACTTTCTTTTCATGGCAAAGTCCATTGGTCCTGCAAGATAGCTGAGCATTCTTCACTTAAAACCACTGTGGATAATTCTTCCAACCTTTTTTTGTTGACCAACATGCTTTTTAGAAAATTTTCATATTTGGCTTGGTGCACCAAGGCTTTGCTAAGTGGAATGTTTATGTGCAGTTGTTTGAATATTTCTAAAAACTTGTCAAATTGTGCATCTTTTCTTGCTTTGTGTGTGTGAATGGGGTAAGGTACTGTGGGCTGAAAATATGATTTTTTAGTTTATTTTCCAAAAGGTTCAACAAGAGGGGTTGGTTCTGGCCCTTCTTTTTTAGATGGTACTGGTTCCGTGCTAGGATTGGGTAGCTCCTTACCACTTCGTAATGTAATGGCAGTTGAATCATGCTGTGTTTCTACCCCTAATAGTGACTTTATCACTAAATCTATTAAAAGCCAAATTTGTCTTTCCATATTTCTAATCATGTCCTCAAATTTTGTCAATGTGTCATCTATCTCATGAAAACGTTTAGTTACATAGGTGGCATATATTTCTAACACCCTTTCTAAGGCAATGGAGTTAGATGGGTGAGATGTCATTCCGTGAGACATGTTAGGATACCTTCCCATGCTCTAATTGGACATCTTACCTATACAAAATAACTTGTTAGTAACATGTATACACATTACAATATGAAATTAAGTTAGTTAGTTAAGGTACATGTTTACAAGTTTGGTTAGAGAAAATTACAATATGGAGGGACATTAAATTACAAATATACAAGAAGACAAAATATTGCTCCTAGTCATACAAGGAATATATATACATATTTATATATTTACAAATAACATATAAACATAGAAATATGGTTAAATCAATAAAATCCAAACTTTTAAGATATTGTTCCCTGGCAACGATGCAAAAAACTTGATGCGTAAATTTTAGGTGTATAAAAATTATCAAATTTAAATCCATCCCTTAGTCAAGTTTTAATTAAAATACTAATCCCAAAATACACATAGGAGCAAGTATACTCATCGCAAGCATAGTATATGGAATTAACGAGTATCGATCCTCAAGAAACAAGTACACACTAATCACTTTTTATTCATTGTTTAACCAACCGAAATAAAGTGAGAAAATAATAAAAATAAAAATAAAGAAATATATTCAACTCAAGGATGCAAGATTATGCAATTTATACAAGCATCCTAGAAAACATGATAATGAACCAACTTGCAATTCTCTCAATTAATTATCATCTTGGCATCATGAAGGAATATAAAGTAAAATTCAATCGTTTCCCAAGTTATGAATCTACTTAGATAATTTCCACTTTGTTTTCCAATCCATGGAATTACTATCTTTTGATTAATATTAATAGATTTTCTAATCAAGCTAACATAATCAAAACATGTATTAAGCTCAATTCCTTATAAGCACGAAATTAGCTAATAACCCTTTGCTCGAGGTGAAATCAACCCATCTTTGATCACTTAGTCCTATAATTTTCACTTCATCGCTTAAGTTTATTAAGATTAGACAAATACGAAAACAATGCAATGAAACTCCCAACATTGTCATCCCAAGTTAATTAGAAGAACTTGCATCAATAACCAATGATAACAAGTAATCAAACACCAAAGATAACAAAGAATTGATCAAATAACTAAATTAACACGAAATCATGAATTTCAAAATAATGTTAAATTACAATAAAAAAAAATGAATACATCATTGTTAAAGGAAAAGAAAATAAAGATAAAAGAAAGTACTCATAGACAAACCTCTTTCTTCACCCTTGGAAACTCTCTTAAACAATCCTCCTTAATTAGGTGAATTCCTCATTCAATAAGTGATTTGGAATTTTTACTTTTGAATCCACCTCTACATGTATATATGTATCTCTTGTGTTTTCTCCTATTTTTATAACCTTTTTGGATGCTAAATTCATTGCTTGAAAGATCTTGGCTGAGTAAGAATTAGAAAATACCGAAATTGGTAGGAGCTAAAATCACCATTATTTTCCTAGTTATTTGAGGTTGTTTTAATATACATTTGTTCTAATAACTTGCCGTATTCCGTTATATTTAATATTTTTCTTGTAAAAAGTATTTTTGGTAAATTTGTGCAGATTTAAGTTAAATTCAAGTAGAAAGTGCTGAAGGTAAACACGACAAATAAAAAGAACGCACAGAAGCATGTCACAGAATAGAGCAAACACAGTAAAGCAACGGAAGAGCTATTTTTACCTCTGTGCTTTATCGTTTGTCTAGGAGGTGCTGGTGATCCTATCTGAACCACTTCCGGTTCTGTGATCCTTTCTTCAAGCTGTTATCCCACAAGCCCTCGGCTTCTTCTGGGCATCAACGCAACACTTCAGGTCTTTTGGAATATAACCTGTGCCTGAAAGCTTGGTGAAGGCTAAGGACAAAGAGAATGATCTTCCTTTTCCGACTGAATGCTATCAAGCATTAATCAGAAAGGTATCGTGTCTTTGTTCTTGCTATTGAATAGCATAGAGATCACAGTCTACAGAGAGAAGAAGAAAAAAAGCGGCTAGAGGAAAAAAACGTTCTGTGTAATCTACTTCTGTTCTCTTGAATCCCAACTACCTTAATAATAGGTTATTATCTGGGCATTCAAAATTAAACAGAGGTGGTAGAATTAGAGAAACCCTAAGGCCCATGTCATGTTAAGCTATCAACCAGGCTTATGGGCCTATGTCCCAGTTCATTAGGTTAAGCCTTTAATTCAATTTAATTATTCTTGGACTAATACAAGCCCAATAATTAAATTAATTAAATAACTCAAATAAACTAATATAAACCTCAAGCCTTGGCCCAGTTCATTGGCTTAAGCCTTTAATTCAATTTAATTATTCTTGGACAAATACAAGCCCGATAATTAAATTAATTAAATAACCCAAATAGGCCAATATATATAATTCTCCATTTTTGGACCTTTTATTTTATTCTAACTTAATAAATAAACCAGGCTACTCGAATAAAATAAAATTCATTTTATACAAGACCAATCCCTCAACCTAAAACCATTAGGACTTATGGGCTATTTCGAGGACCAAAAGATACATCGCCTTGGCTACTAAAATAACCAAAATATCCCTACTATAGAAATCTCTGTATTTTACATTTTAAATATTTTCTAATATCATCATAAGAAAATATTGACCCCAAGAACAATACTGCGTTAGCAAAGTCTCTCACCTACAGATGTAATGACTAAAATACCCCTTTACGCATCACCGTACATTTAGAGAAGAATAGTGTACTAACACCTCTCTAAAAGATATCAACCATCTTTAGACTTCTAGTCCAATGATCCACGATTCTTGGAATGTTTCCGCTTTCCAAGAGAACTACCCTAAACCAAACATCCAAATCATTTTCCCCAAGGCCTTGAATATTCAGATCATTCGAATAGTCACAAGGGGCGATATAGCGCAGAAGCTATTTTGTACAAGTATGTCTTAACTAACTAGTCACATATATATAACATACAAGTATATTGGCTCTACGATAGAACCTCAACTACAGTATATCAAAGTACATGCTTCCAGCTTCGTCAGACTACCAACTCATACTCAAACAGTAGAGTATTAGTCCACGCTGTAGTAGTAGCAGTCTGGGTTTCTTCTAAATAGTACTTTTAGAAACCACTATTACAGGTCCTATTCTACGTATTCGAAGTATGTTTATGCTATAAAGTGAGTGGACTACTCCTTGGCTAAAGGTAAGCCATTTCCTATTTGGAATTCATAACACAATAACCTAAACGTGATGAGATTTCCATTCTCATCAATCAGTTAAGAACAAACGTTTATATGTTGAGTAATCTGTGGTTCATACCTAGCTATGAAAGACCACCATTCACATGGATCACTTACTTCCAAATGTAAATTGTGCACAAATAAAATATAAATTCACAAATAAAATTTGAGAATAAATTCTTTTATTAATAAATTCGATAATTATATTAGAAACTTAGTCTAGAGGTCATACATTCCAACAAGTGCACAATTCCAAAATGTACTTGGTGCTAGACCTAGCCAAGGGACTCGGTGCTCGGTCCATTCTGGTCTAGCAATAAGAATTCGAGCAATTATCAGCACAAAAGCAGAATAGGCCTACCAACAGGTCTGGCACTAGGTCCAGTAAGTTAGTAGAGACAGAATATGTTCACTAATTTAACTAGAAGATAATGATTCCACGGATTGCAAATGAAGTGGGTCTATATTAAATCCTCCACGAGACCAAGATAATAGTTAATTGTGATATTGACTAAGTGATTCATTATCATGTTTTCAAAAGCTTTTGTCTACTTACATACTTTTCCACCCTTGAGTAGTATATATATACTTATTTTTCTTATTTTTTTATCTTACTTCTTTATTTGATAGGTTAAACAATGAATAAAGAGTGGTTAGTGTGTACTTGTTCCTTTAAGGATCAATGCTCGTTAATTCCCTATACTATACTTGCGATGAGTGTACTTCTCGTATGGGTATTTTGAGATTAATGTTGTACCTAAAACTTGACTAAAGGATGGATTTAAAATTGATGATTTTTATACACCCAAAATTTAAGCATTAAGTTTTTGGTGTCGTTGCCAGGGATCGATATCATGAAAACTTAGATTTTGTTGATTTAACCATATTTATATGTTTATATGTCAATATATAAATACATGAATATGTGTATATGTTCCTTGTATAACTGGGTGTCATATTTTGTATACGTGTACTTTAATGTTTCTAGACATTGTAATTCCTTGAAACTTAATTTGGAAACATTTACTTTAACTAACTAACGTGATTTCATATTATGATGTGTATATATGATGCTAACAAGTTATTTTGTATAGGTAAGATGGCTAATTGGAGCTTGGGACAGTATCCTAGCATTTCTCACGGGATGACATCTCAACCATCCGACTCTATGTAGAAGAAGGGGTGTTGGAAAAATTTGCCACCCATGTAACTAAGTGTTTTTCTAAGATAGAAAACACATTAGCTAAATTTGAGAGCATGGTTAGAAATATGGAAGGCAAATTTGGTTTGAAACAGATTTAGTTATACAGTCACCATTAGGGGTAGAAGCACAACATGATTCAGCTGCCATTACATTAAAGAGTGGTAAAAAGCTACTCGATTCTAGTATAGAGCTGGTACTATCTAAAGAAAACGGGCCAGAACCAACCCCTCTTATCGAACCTTTTGAAAAACAAACTAAAAAACCAGATTTTCAGCCACTGGTACTTTACCCTACTCGCACACATAAAGCAAGAAAAGATGCACAGTTTGACAAGTTTTTGAAAATATTCAAATAACTGCACATAAACATTCCACTTAGTGAGGCCTTGGTGTACATGCCCAAATATGCAAAATTTCTAAGCAGTATGCTTGTGAAGAAAAAAAGGTTGGAGGAATTATCCACTGTGTTTTACGTGAAGAATGCTCAGCTATCTTGTAGGACAAATGGACTTTGCCACGAAAAAAAAGTGATCCAGGGAAATTTTCTATTCTTTGTCTTATTGGGACTCTTAGATTTTGTAATGCTTTAGCTGAACTAGGTGCTAGGATTAATCTTTTACCATATAAAACATTCAAAAAGCTAGGCCTAGGTGAACCCAAGCCTACTAGGATGAGTATTCAACTTGTAGATAGATCTATTGAATATCCTATGGGAATAGTGGAAGATGTATTGCTTAAGGTGAATAGATTTATATTTCCTGTGGATTTTGTTATTCTTGATACGGATGAAGATTCTAAAGTCCCTTTAATCCTAGGTCGACCTTTTTTAGCAACTGTCAAAGCCTTAATTGATACTCATAGAGGAAAATTAACACTTAGGGTTGGGGACAAGGAAGTCGTTATCAAAATCCACAAAAGCATGCAACATCCTAGTTCTTTTGATGATTCTTATTTAAGGGTTGATATTCTTGATGAACCTATCCTTGACTTTATGCAAGAATCATTTGTCCAAGGTTATATAGAACAGTCTAATGCATATTTGGAGGACTCAATTAAAGGCCATAGGTTTGAAAAATTTGAGGAAATCGAAAAAGGTAGTTTGGGAAGGATGAAGTCATCCATTGAGGAACCACCAGAATTGGACTTGAAAGATCTCCCCGAGCACCTAGAATATGCATTTTTGGAAAAAGGTTAAAAACTGCATGTGATCATTGCCAAAGACTTTACGTATGAAGAAAAGGCTAAATTGGTAAATCTATTGAGAAAATATAAGGGAGTCATTCCATGAAAAATCACGGATTTTAAGAGAATTAGCCATTCCTTTTGTACTCATAAAATCTTGTTAGAAGAAGGAGGTTGAACCCAAACATGAGTGATGTGATAAAAAGTGAGGTATTAAACTCTTAGATTCCAGCACCATTTACTATATTTCTAATAGTATTTGGGTTAGTACAACACAAGTGGTACCAAAGAAGGGAGAAATAATTGTGAGCTCTAATGAAAAAAATGAGTTGATCCCAATTAGATTGGTAACTAGTTGGAGGGTTTGCATTGATTATAGAAAATTAATTGAGGCAACTAGGAAGGACCATTTTCCTCTCCCGTTCATTGACCAAATGTTAGAACAGTTAGCCGGACATGAGTTTTATTGCTTCTTAGATAGTTTTCTCGGATACTTTCAAATTCCCATAGCACCGGAGAATTAAGAAAAGACTACTTTTACCTGCCCTTTTGGTACTTTTGCATATCGACGTATGCCTTTTGGTGTTTGCAATGGCCCTAGAACATTCTAATGATGTATGATGGCTATTTTCGAAGGGTTTATGGGAGACATCATGGAGGTATTTATGGATGATTCTTTTCTGTTTTTGGTGATTCTTTTGATTTATGTTGGCCAACTTGGAAAGGTACTTCAACGGCGTGAAGAGACCAAGTTCATGCTTAATTGGGAAAAATGCCACTTCATAGTGCAAGAAGGTATAGTATTGGGACACAAGATTTCAAGGAAAGGTATTGAGATTGATAGGGCCAAAATTGAGGCAATTGAGAAACTTCCTCCTCTAGCTTCCATGAAGGTAATTCGAAGCTTTCTTGGGCATGCAGGTTTCTATAGGAGGTTTATCTTGGATTTCTCAAAGATTTCTAAACCCATTCTTTTCTTGAAAAAGATGCTATTTTTGATTTTGATGAAAATGTCTCAATGCTTTTAGTGTGCTTAAAACTAAATTGATTAATTCTCCTATTTTAATTGCATCAGATTGGTTTGTTCCTTTTGAACTAATGTGTGATGCAAGTGACTATGCAGTAGGCACAGAGTTTGGATAAAGGAGGAATAAGCACTTTCAACCAATTTACTATGCAAGCAAAACTCTTATAGTGATACAAGAGAACTACACCACAACGGAGGAAGAGTTGCTTGCAATAGTATTTGCTTTTGATAAATTTCATTCTTATCTTATTTTGTCCAAAGTCATTGTGTATATGGATCATTCCGTCCTTCAAGTACTTACTGAACAAGTATGATTCCAAACAATGATTAATAAGATGGGTTTTATTATTGCAAGAATTTGACTTGGAAATTAGGGCTAAAAAGGGCGGGAAAAATTTAGCTACGGATCACTTATCAAGGTTGGAAAATCCCAACCTTAAGCTATTGGCCGAAGGAGACATCAATGACACCTTCCCGAAGGAGACATCAATGACACCTTCCCGGATGAACAACTTTTACTTGTTGATAGTGAGATTTCTCAACTACTTTAGTATATGAATTTTGCTAATTACTTGGTTGTAGGAATTCTTCCGGATGACTTCAATGCACAACAAAAGAATAAATTCCTCTTTAAAGTAAAGCATTACTTTTGGGAAGATCCGTACTTATTCCGGTGTTGTGCGGATCGAATCATTCGAAGGTGTGTGGATTTTGTGGAAAGTATCAATATCTTGAAACATTGTCACGAAGGACCCGCGTGAGTCCATTACCAAGCTAACAACACCGTAAGAAAAGTACTTAAGTCCGATTTTTATTGGCCTATACTCTTCAAAGATTCTCACAGGTTTGTTCAAAGTTGTGATAGGTGTCAACGTATAGGTAACATCTCTAAATCTAATGAGATGACATTACAAATTTTTTAAGCTTTTGAAATTTTTAATTGTTGTGTGATTGATTTCATGGGCCCTTTTCCTGGTTCTTTGTGTAATAAATACATCTTGGTTGTGGTTGAGCATGTATCAAAGTGGGTTGAGGTGCAAGCCTTGCCTACTAATGATGCTCGGGTTGTTGTAAAATTTCTCAAAAAAATTTTCACCCGATTTGGAGTGCCTAAGGCTCATTATTGAGAGGGGGAACCCACTTTTGTAATTCCCAATTAGATAAGGTTCTCAAACATTTAGGGGTTACTCATAAGTTTGCTACCCCCTATCATCCGCAGACTAGTGGCCAAGTTGAGGTGGTTAATAGAGAATTAAAAAGAATCCTGGAAAAAGTGGTTAATCATACAAGAAAGGATTGAAGTTTGAGGCTAGATGATACTTTTTGGGCTTATAGGACTACTTTTAAAACTCCTATTGGTACTACCCCTTATCGATTAGTGTATGGGAAATCTTATCATATTGAATACAAAGCTTATTGGGTTATTAAACTTGTCAACTTTGATCTTGATCTTACTGGACAATCTAGGTTACTTCACTTGATTGCCTTGGACGAATTGCACATGGCTACATATGATAACTCTCTCATCTACAAGGAAAAGGTAAAACGGTGGTATGACAAACATATTGCTTAATCCCGGGAGTTTACAAAAGGTGATCAGTATTGTTATTTCACTCTCGCTTGCGATTATTTTCAGGAAAGTTGAAATCCAGATGGTCCATGCCGTATGTGGTAACTAAGGTTTATCCTTTTGGTACACTTGAAGTTTCTCACCTGGATAATAGTACCTTCTAGGTTAATGGAAATCAGGTAAAGCATTATTTTTGGGAGACATTAGACACCTTGGATTATGTGGATGCTTTCTCTATGAACCATGATTCATTTTTCAGATCGTATAAATGTTGTTCATCATTGTCATTTTTGTTTGATTACTTTTTACTTTCTTTTTCTATATTTATGTTTTCTTTGTTTTGTTTTTTTTTTAGTAGGTACTCTTGTAATGACCCTTCCATGTAACACCGCACTACCTAGGCCTATTAGGGTCGGGGATGTCATCCCGTCCACAGGATAAGGGGTCTTTATAACTAGATCACACAAAATACAATAAAAGAAATGCTTCAAAATTAAACTTATTACAACCCAAAAATACATGAACAAATTCAAAAATAATTGTCTGCTACTGTCTCTCAAAAGTAATACATAAGAAAAATAACAGAGGGTCTTCAAAATCATAGGCAACATTCTAGCTAAGGACCTTCACTGCAGGATCGACCTGAAAACATGATATAAAACGTGGTGAGATAACAATCTCAGTAAGCCTGTGTGTGCTTTGAGTGCTTCAGGTAAAACAGTTCATGTACGCAAGTTGTAAAAGTTTTATAAGAGAAAGTGCTGGCAATCATTAAATAAATATCTTAGAGGAAGAGTGGTGTTTTGCTTTCCCAAAAGATATATGTGCACAATAAATACAACCACTCCAAAGAGGTATCCATGGCACCACACGTTGGGCACCACGACAGTATAACGATCAGGATGCCACACGTTGAGCATACTAACACAAGGTAGGTATATAACCTACCGGATGAGATATTCCTCCACCTCTACACCCCAAACTTACCGGTTGTCCACTTCGAAAACACACAGTCCATTTGATTGAACTTGCTAGCTGGGACCGGTATGATCTACTGGATTGGCATCCTATCCGGGAAGGACTCATCCCTCAGAGGTGGCCACCTACTGAGAGACTTACCCACCTTAACCCTTCAAGGACTAATCAATGTAGTCTACCCTTATTGAGTACTCAATGTTGTTGTTCCACTTGGGAGAAAATTGATCATACAATGATTTACTTGGAAATAGCAATTATTAAGGTTTCTAAAATTCTTGTCAAAGTTGAGTTTTAGAAAGAGTTAAGCGTTTTGTGTAAAAATGCTTGTTTAATTTGAAATAGTTTGCTTAACTAAAAAAAAATGAAGGAAAACTGTCCCTAATTTCCTTTACAAAACAAATGTTCATACACATGGAGTTTAGCTTGCCACATTACTTTGGTCTTCAAATGACTCTATGCAAGAGCTTACCTGATCCTTTACTCTGTCGGGATTCAAAGATCTTCCAAAGTCAATCTAACCCCGCTTGGGGTAAACACAAGGCATAAGATAACATTCGGACTATATTTGCCTTACATAAATAATTTCTAGTTCAATTAGTTACAACTATGACTAACCATGACCATAATGTCCTAAGCTTTAATGCTAGCTGATAATGTACTTTATAAAATAAATCTAGTTTGAGAAGTTAAAATAACTAGAGGTTTTGAAATAATTACTAATAAGTTATAGTTTCAAATAATAAATTATGAGTATATTGCTAATAAATAAACTAGTGTTAAATATTGAATAATACTAAGTCCTAAGTAATATTGGTAAATGGTAATATTTAAATAGTATTATTATAAATAAATAAATAATAAATTACACTTAATTTTTAATTAATAGTTAATAGATAACAAATGGTCAGTAATAACTAATAAAATTAATAATAAATGAATTATACTTAATTTTTTAATTAATAAATAATAAATAAATTTTAATATAAATACTATTTATGGATATAGGTAAAAGTTTTAGTAAGGTTAATTATTACGGTCTACAAAGTCATTTGATATTAATTAATTCTAATATTTTATTTATATAAAATATTTTATTTATTATTATATATATGTATATATTATTTTTAATAAAAGATGTTATTTATTTGACTAATAAAATGTTAATATTTTAATTAATATTCTATTCCCAATCTTCCTAGCAATTTTGAATTTCATAGGGAAAAATATAGTAATAATTCTAATTAAAGTAATAAAAGTTGTTAATAAAAATAACCTAGGATTATCCAGAAAATAATCTTTCCCCATGATTTCCTATTGCAAGAAAAGATTCATGAACACATTCTCTAACGTTAAATAATAAACTAATCCATTTATGAACATACACTTGAATTAACACATACTATCACATGGTCAATTCCCTACTAGGTATAATCATCATTCAGGGCTTCATTGAAGGTGAAGAACATAAAAGCCTATTCACCATAGGTGTCATAACATTTAACATGCTTCAAACATTCATAAATCTCATTAAACATGATGAACATATATTGATTCAAAGAAAATTCCACATAGGTTAATCATATATATCAACCCTCATGTCCTATCTCTATCCCCTTCATCCACATACATATACCAAATCCTCCATTCATATTCAACCTTCCTATCAACATCTAAGAGACATGAATTCAGAAATTAAAAGGAGGATTTAAGATGAAATACTTGATAGATGATTACTTGATGAAGACTAGAGAAGGTCCACGTGTTTGAGAGCCTTTAGTGGTCCAAAGGAAAATAGCCATGGTTGATCAACCATAGAGAGAGAGAGAGAGAGAGAGAGAGAGAGAGAGAGAGAGAGAGAGAGAGAGAGAGCGCATTAGGATGGAATATTAAGAATTGAATAGAAGAGGAAGAACAAGAAGGTTGTTGTTGTTTTACCTTTTCGATGTTCTTGAGACGTTAAAGGAAAAAGCTGATTTTGATCCGTTCAAAAATTCTAGTTTGTGTGATTTTGTATTATAAAGGCCAAAAATGAAGTCTAGGGATTACGTATGAGTGATCTAGAATATTTGAGAGTGATTGGAGATGTTTAGGATAGATTTAGGCTTGAAGAGGTGTAGTGTGTGTTCTTGGTGTTTTGAGAAAGTTTGAGAGAAGGAAGCTTGTGAAATTCTGGAAATGCTATTGCCCAAATGGCCTAGAGTAGATAGGGGTTTCAATTTTCAACTAGAAGGAGAGAGAGTGATTAGTTTTTTTTTGAAATTCAAACGGAGGAAAATGAGGAGTTGTTTGAGGTAGAAGATTAGCTAATGGTGATTGATTATGGGAGGTCTCTTTATTCTTCAATTGTGTTGGCTGAACATGCTAGTCTAAGTGCAAAGAATGGAGGCTGTTCAAGTTATTAAGTTGGCCGAAAAATGGCTTATGATGGCAGAGAAATTTATGGTTAATTACTTGCTACAAGAGTGCTTTAATGGTGCAAGAAAAATTTGGAATTATTTGAAGTTCAAATGAGTTTTGGATAGAGTGATCTTAGGAGCTTTTTGAGGTGTGATCATGGAGTCCAAGCACCCAAGGTAAGTGTGGAGGCCAAAGATGATCCGTCCATGGCTGAACAAGGTCCCATTTTCAAAGGTTCAAAGGGTGTTTTTTGGCCTTGGCATTGAGAGGCCAAGCAGGAAAATTTTCTGGTTTCAACTGTTCAAGAGCTTTGAATGTTGATGATTTTTGGTGCAGAATTTCCTGCATTTATTGGTCCAATTTGCTGCTATTTTTCGGGGGTGTTTGAGGGTTTTTTAAGGGTGGTTTTCCAGCCTTCTTTCTGGAAAAAAAAACAGAGGATGTTCCAGCTGATTTGATGACCAAAGACAGCTTCAAAAGCCGCGAATTGCTGCAGGAATTTTTCTGATTTTGCAAAGTTTGTGCAGTCCGAAAAATGCACAGAATTTTCAGCCTTCAAGCTCACATGAAATGACCATTTTTCTGGCAGCAAATGGGTAGTATTATTGGCTGAATTTTTTGAAAGCCATTCTGCAAAAATTCTACAAAATTTCCCTTCACTAAAACCATGAACAAAAATGAAGGTAGGATTGAAGGTATAACCATTGTGATGTATTTCTCTAGGGAACCCATCCTAATTCCTCTCCTATTTTCAGCCATTCTCCTACCCCTCAAGACTGTTTTTTTTTTTAATGTCAAGGCTAAAGAATTATCACAGAATTTTTGGAATTAAAAGAAGAGATTGATGGATTAGGGACAATTTAAATAATGAAGATGTTAGGACAAGGCTAGAAATAATAAAGGAACAAGAATTCCTCTAGAATTCTTTTTAGGACATGATCACATGATTAAGACATTCTCTTCATGTCTCCCTTAAGATAGCATTCCTATCTTTAAGGAATGTAAGAAAAACAAAAATTCAAATATAGTTAAGATAATCATGAATAAAACTTAAGTGTTGGGATTTGAACTCATGACTTTAGAGATTAATTCACAAAGCTCTAACCACTTAACTACACTAACTCTTGTTCTTATTTTCTCACCTAAATATTCTTCTTTTCTAAACCTTAAGCCATCTTCCTATTTTGACCTCAAGCAAACTTACCGTTTTACCCTTCCTACCCGATAAGCATAAATAAGCCATTTAACCTATACACCACAATTCTAAAGCATATAAAATCCTTCAAAAAGTGTATTTTTATGCAGAAGGATATGATATGCATCCCAACCCCCGTACTCTAAGATTGGCTTTAGGTGGGGTTTCACATTCCTTGTGGTGGATTCAAACACAGTGGCACTACGATGTAGTGGAAGTATCTTCTTCACTTTATTCATCTTGGTCTTCTTGGCTGTATTTCTATTATTCTATCTTTGGCCATTGAGAATAATGTCTAGTTTAAATGTTGGGGGGGGGGGGGGATGAGGTTGAAGAATTACTTTTCCATATCATTTTTGTGAAAATTTTTCAAAAATTTCAGTGGTTTTCATAAGCAATGTTGTAATTCATTTTCTTACATGGATATGTATTTTGTCATTCATTTGGTGGATTTTGATGAAATTGATTTTATTAGATAAGATATTTGTCAAGACTTGAGAATTTTGATTAATCTTGTTTATGCATTAGTATTTGAATGTTATTTGACTCATCTAGTTTGAATATGAAGGATATGATGAATATAGGAAGAGTTTATTGGCTAACTCGTATATTATAAGTTTAACTTTTGCTAGCTTTGAGTTATGATGAACACTGTGAGTTGAGAAAAGATCTTTGAGAGGAAAGATTGTAGAGAATTATGAAAAAAAAAAAGGAATTTAGTTGAGTTGGAGAAAAACAATGAGTGGAAGCAACACTATTATTAGGTGAATTGAAAAATGCTCTTATTGATTATCATTGAAGACTTTTAGCTGAAAAGGGGGGTCAATATGGGGAGAAGTAGCAAGTGAATTCGGTGCATTCTCTTGAGGCTATCCCGAAGGCAAAAGGGCAAGAAAGAGTGGAGAAAGAAAGAAAGAATTGTTTGAAAAAAAAAATAATGAGTGATGACTATAAAGGGGGCCAATACTGTGTGTGAAGAGAAATCCATGTACTTGATGCTATTAAATCCCTAAGTCATTGAGAAAAAATATTGAGAGAAAAAATTGTAGTGCTTTCCTTACATCATGACTTAAGTTGTGGAATTTTGGATTTATAATGCTTGAGTTCGTAGATGGCTTGACTTAGGTGATTCATATTATTTATATTTTTAATTGAAGAGTGAAATAATTTTGTTAGACTAAGGTATACACTTGATTAATTTGATTTCAAGAGTTTTGTGATGTCTTGCCTAATGTTTCAAGGTTTGAATTATTTTCAAAAGGGTATAAATGATAAGAGTTGTATCTAGAGTTTGAAGGGAAGACATGATCTTTGTTATGGTAAAGGATTTTTGAATGAGAAAGAACTTGTATTTTCTTAATGATTTTTCTTGGACTACAAAGTCTTGCTTGAGGACAAGTAAATATTCAAGTGTGCGGGAATAGATAGGGGCTAGAATTACTATTATTTTTCTAGTTATTTGAGGTTGTTTTTAGATACATTTGTTCTAATAACTAGGTGTATTCCTTCCTATTTGACATTTGCTTGTAAAAAGTATTTTTGGAAAATTTGTAGAGATTTAAGTTAAATTTGAGTAGAAAGTGCATAATTCCTGAATGTACTTAGTGCTAGGCCCAGCTAAGGAACCAGGCGCCAGGTCCATTCCGGTCTAGCAAGAAGAATTCGAGAAGTTTTCAGCACAAAAGCATAACAGACCTGGTGCTAGGTCTGACAAGTGTACCTGGCGTTGAGTCCATTCTGTTTGCCAAGGACAATGATAGGGGCTAAATTAGTCATGTTTTTCCTAGTTATTTGAGGTTCATTTGTAATACATTTTGTTTAATAACTAGTCATATTCCTTCATATTTGAGATTTTACCCTTGGAAAGGTATTTTGTTCTTTATTTCAGATTTTTAGGGTAAAACGAAATAAAAATGTCGCAAAACAAAGGAGAACCAGCGCCGGCCGTGCACTGTTGAAATGAACTTTGAGGCGACGGAAAAATTGTTGAAACAGAGCAGAATAGAACCAAGGTGGCGCCGGTTGTGAAGCTAGAATCGGCACCGGCTGCATTCTGGAACACATTGTGCAAAATTCGAATAAAAATAGGCAAATGAGTGGAGGAACAGAACACAACCAGCGCCGGCTCCGAGAGTCAAGGTGGTGCCGGCTGTGCCTTGAAGCTAAGGCGGTCCTTGATTTTTTCTACGCGGTTTTTGGTAATCTGCGGAGTTTTAGTATCTTCCAACTTCTACTCGGCCAAGAACTTTGTACTTACGAGTTTAGGCACTTCCTAAGACTATAAATAGATGAAAAACACAAAGGAATAGAGGAGAATTCATTGATCATCATAGAAAATCACTCAATCAAATGAGAAATTCTTCAAGTTCAAGGAGGGTTGTGCAAGAAGATCTTCAAAGGAAGAAGAAGGAGGCTTGTCTATGAGTGCTTTCTTTTACTTTGTTTTCTTTTTCTTGAACAATGATATGTTAATTGTTTTATTGTAATTTGACATTGTTTTAGATATTCGTGATTCTTAGATTTATTTGATCTTTTGATTAATTGATTGTTCTTCTTGGTATTTAATTACTTACGCGTATTACGAGATTATTTGATTGTTTCTTTTCATTAACTTGCTAGACCAAAGAGGTTAATTGCTGAGGATTAAGTAATTAAAGGTTAATTGATGTTTGCTAGACTAAGGATTCATTGATTAATTTCATGTTTTAAATTAGCCAGACTAAGAAAATTTAATCAAGGATTGTGTTTAATGCATCTTGTGGATGAATTAGTTGAGAAAAACCAAGTGATGCTAATTTATCTAGAAGGTAGTAATTTGTTGAGATAGACCAAGTGATGCTAATTTACCTTTATCCTTCATGGTGCCAAGAGAATGATTAGTTATGATAATGGTTGGGTACTTTAAGATTATGTTTGTCTAAACAATGGTTTGAGTTACATACTTCTTCATCATTGACATGTATATATTTTTATTTTTATTTTCTTTGTATTATTTTGTTTCTTTTTCACTTTATTGAGTCGGTTAAACAATAAAAGAAAGGTGATTAATGTCTACTTGTTCTTGGAGGATCGACACTCGTTTGAACCCCATGCTTGGTTACTGATGAGTACGCTTTCTCATATGTGTGATTTGGGTTGAACGTTTTAATTTAAACTTGATTGGGGATGTGCTTAGTTTTTGTATGATTTTTAGACCGAAGTCCGAACACATCAAGTTTTTGGTGCCTCTGTCGGGGAACAATAACATGAAAGCTTGAATTTTGTTGATCTAACCATGTTAATATGTAAATTTGTACAATTGTTCTTTTTGCAAAAAGGTGCCATCTTTTGTCTCTTGTAATCTAATTTATTAACTTTGACTTAATTGACTAACATACTTCATGTTCTATTCTAAACCACTAACTTTTTTATTTAGGTAGCTTATGAATATATCTAATGTTTATTTTTTTTCTTTTCTTTATTTTTTTCGATTCTTTTCTTTTACCTTTTTATTTTTTTCTTTTCTTTGTTTCTCTATTATTTTTGTTTGTTTTTATTTTTTATTTTTATGCGAGGTTGATATCATCAAGTTTTTGCGTAACTCCTTTGATTTTGTGCCCAAAAATAATTGTCCATGATGCTAGATTGGGAAGATTACAAGCTCGCATTGATGTTCTTAGTGAGACGTCATTAATAACTTTGGTGAATTCTTTTGTTGCCAATACAAATTCATTTGTTCAGTAGCATGAAGAAGCATTTCTACAATTGAGCAATCAAAGAACACAACTAGTTAAGTTGGTTGAGGATGCCATAAAGGCCCATATGCTTGAACAAGAGAATCTCCAAGGAAAGGAGAGAGGATATGTGGACCAATTGTCCACTATGGAAAGGGAGGTATTCAATTCTATTCTACGTGCTAATAATTCTAATATCTCTTTATCACATGATTTTTTTTAGGTTCCTCTCAATTTTTGGAGAACAAGGGTCCAAATGATGCTATGTTAAATTTATCATGCCTCAAGGAGTTGGATCTTTCAACGCTACATCATAAGAAACCCTTTGAGGATATTGACGAATTCTACCCTTCACCCCAATTTCAGGGTGGTAACTTAGTTTTTGTAGACCATGCCTTGAAAAGTAAGGATTTCTTGATCTCATCTTTAAGAACTCAAATACTGAGTTTAAAGGGGAATTCTAATTATGAACATTCTTTTGAAGGGATAATCAGTGATTTCAAGCTTGATGCATTATTTAGAAACCATGTGCACTTATATGTTGACAACAATATTTGTGTGTCTAAAGAAATGTTAGAGAAAGAGGTTTATGTGTTTTGCTTTAGTGAGAAAAAATTATTTTCATGAACCTTCTATTTTTCAAAATCCTCAATTCTTTCTACATTCAGTATGCCTATCTGCTACTTTGAGCTTTAATTTCTTTTCAAAAAGTTTGATGATGAAGCATGATGAGTGTAGAGAGTTTTTGTTTTATTTTTATTTGTTTATTGTTTTATTCTTTTTCTTTAGTTTGTTTTCTTTTATTTAGGTATGTTTTTATTTTATTATTATTTTCCTTGTGCTTGTATTTGTGTTTTGTTTTATAGGAATAAAGCCTTCTTGGACAATCCCTTCTCTGTACCTTACGTTTGGATATCTATTGGAGCATTATCTCACTTGGGCAGTATTACTTAAACTTTCTAACCCCTTATTATTTCGTCCCTTTGGAGATGCGTTCTTATGTTTATTTTTTGTCAATGGGGACATTGTCCAATTTAAGTATAGGGGAGTGGTTTGGGGATATACTTTGCCCAAATTTTCATTGATTTTAGCACATTGCACAATATATGGAAGTATTGTCTTTCTTATCTCTTCTCCTTTATATTTTTGGTCCTATGGTATTGTTTGTTCTTGTTATATTTATTTGACCATTGAGGACAATGTCCAGTTTAAGTGTGGGGGAGTGATTCGATTGAAAATTCTTCTATGCATCATTCTTTTATACTTTCCTTCTTCTTGTGAGCAAAATTTTCAAATTTTTCTGACTCTCTTTGAGATTTCAAGCTATATTTTTAATGCAGGTCATTATGATGGATTATAGAGCATATGTTCTAGATCATTTATGGCTTATGCATGACTTTTTGCATGCACTTAGACAAAGTATTTCTTGATCAAATGCTCTACATTGTTCTTAAACCTTGTCTTTCTACTACAATTCATGGAGCATTCTAGAACTTACTTGAATACCTCTCGAGGCAAAATAAGAAAGACATTCATGATTTAACTTAGAGATGACAGTAATAGGCCTTCTTTGGATAGTTTGAGCTTTTCAAGCCTACCTATTGTTATATTTTCCCTAGTGCCTATTTGGAGCCTAAATGGTTGATTTCTTTCTTTAAAACCTATTAAAATACTTTGTCCATTGCTTGTTTCTCAGAATTTGAATAATTTTTCAAATCTTTATGCTCTTGATGGATGAAAGTATATGTAAGAGAATTTTGAGGAAGAATACTTGGAGAAAGATCATGACTTGTTACTTTCAGTCATGTATCAATGGTTGTGTGAGTTGGAAAAAGAAAAGAAAGAGAAGAAAAAGAGAAAAAAAATAGAGATTGAAAATAAGAGAAGAAACGAAATAGCTGCTAGAAAATATGGAAAGAAAGAAATTGAGAAAGAAAAGAAAAGCAGTAGTGAAAACAAGAGAGGAGTGAAAGAAAAGAAAAGAAGAAAAGAAAAGAAGAAAAGAAAAGATCACAAAAGGGATGGTGATTGAACTGCACAAATTAAGTTCATCTTAAATCTTGACACCATTGCTGGAAATTTGAGTGATCTTGTGAAAAAAGAGTTGATGAAAAGAAGAGTTGAAAGAAAAAGAGAAAAATGCAGGATTTGCTTGAGTGGAGTTGTAATTGTTATATGAGGTTATGGTTTGATTCATTTTTGGAATAGGAGAGGAAGAAGAGTTGAAAATTATTGATTCAATTTGTTTATCCTTTTCTTGCTAACTCTTAGTTTTTCTTTGACTTTTGATTCTCCTATATCCTTTGTTTGATAAGGTACATTACAAACCTTTAGCGTTACATTACAAGCTTAGAAGTCCTACTTGATCTAAGTAGAATATGATGTGTCTCGGATTAGTAGAGAGAGTGTATGAAGAGTAAGCATATGGAATGCATATTCTTTTTAAACAAAATTCTTTCCAATGGTTTGAGAATATTATTAAGTATTGTGATGGTTCTACTGAGTTATTTATCACTTACACGAGTCTTGTATTAGTTATGAAAGATGTAGTAGCATGTGTTTTATGTTCTTGAATGAAGAAAGCACTGAAGATATGGTTTGGAAATTGATTGAGTGATGGATTTAACCTTGTGTTTTCCTACTTGTTCTTGATACTTTGCTTGAGGACACGCAAAGAGCTAAGTGTGGGAGAATATGATAGCGGCTAAATTAGTCATGTTTTTCCTAATTATTTGAGGTTCATTTGTAATACATTTTGTTCAATAACTAGTCATATTGCTTCATATTTGAGATTTTACCCTTGGAAAGGTATTTTGTTCTTTATTTCAGATTTTTAGGGTAAAACGAAATAAAAAAGTCTCAAAACAAAGGAGAACAAGTGCTGGCCATGCACTGTTGAAATGAACTTCGAGACAATAGAAAAATTGTTGAAACAGAGCAGAATAGAACCAAGGTGGCGCCGGTTGTGAAGCAGGAACCGGCACCGGCTACATTCTGGAACACATTGTGCAAAATTCGAAGAAAAATCGACAAATGAGTGGAGGAACAAAACACAACCGGCGCCGGCTCCGAGAGTCAAGGTGGTGCCGGCTGTGCCCTGAAGCTAAGGCGGTCCTTGATTTTTTCTACGCGATTTTTGGTAATCTGCGGAGTTTTAGTATCTTCCAACTTCTACTCAGCCAAGAACTTTGTACTTATGAGTTTAGGAACTTCCTAATCCTATAAATAGATGAAAAACACAAGGGAAGAGAGGAGAATTCATTGATCATCATAGAAAATCACTCAATCAAAGGAGGAATACTTCAAGTTCAAGGAGGGTTGTGCAAGAAGGTCTTCAAAGGAAGAAGAAGGAGGCTTGTCTATGAGTGCTTTCTTTTACTTTGTTTTCTTTTTCTTGAACAATGATATGTTAATTGTTTTATTGTAATTTGACATTGTTTTAGATATTCGTGATTCTTAGAGTTATTTGATCTTTTGATTAATTGATTGTTCTTCTTGGTATTTAATTACTTAGGCGTATTATGAGATTAATTGGTTGTTTCTTTTCATTTACTTGCTAGACCAAAGAGGTTGATGGTAGTTCTAATTGATTAATTTCATATTTATTGGTTGTTAACTTGCTAGACCAAAGAGGTTAATTGCTGAGGATTGAGTAATTAAAGGTTAATTGATGTTTGCCAGACTAAAGATTCATTGATTAATTTCATGTTTTAAATTAGCCAAACCAAGAAAAATTTAATCAAGGATTGTGTTTAATGCATCTTGTGGATGAATTAGTTGAGAAAAACCAAGTGATGCTAATTTATCTAGAAGGTAGTAATTAGTTGAGATAGACCTAGTGATGCTAATTTACCTTTATCCTTCATGGTGCCAAGAGAATGATTAGTTATGATAATGGTTGGGTACTTTAAGATTATGTTTGTCTAAACAATGGTTTGAGTTACATACTTCTTCATCCTTGACATGTATATATATTTTTATTTTTATTTTCTTTGGTTTATTTTGTTTCTTTTTCACTTTATTGAGTCGGTTAAATAATAAAAGAAAGGTGATTAATGTCTACTTGTTCTTGGAGGATCGACACTCGTTTGAACCCCATGCTCGGTTAATGATGAGTATGCTTGCTCATGTATGTGATTTGGGTTGAACGTTTTAATTTAAATTTGATTGGGAATGTGCTTAGTATTTGTATGATTTTTATACCTAAGTCCGAACACATAAGAGAAAAGACAAAAAATAGAGCAAAAAGCAAAGGAGGAATCAAATGCACCTGGCGCTGGGTATGTTGAAGGTACCTGGCGCTAGGTATGCTCTGGAGGGCAAATATTCTGTGCACGTAACTAAGAAATATCCAATGATTTTGGTATTTTCCTACTCCTACTTGGCCAAGACTTCCTCAGCCACGAATTTAGCATCTAAGAGGCCTATAAAAGTAGAAGAAAACATAAGGGTTGAAGGGGATACATAGAAAGAGGTGGATTCATACGTAAAAATTCTCAATTACTCATTGAAGGAGAATTCCCCAAGTTAAGGAAGGATGTTTAAGAGAGTCTTCAAGGAGGAAGAAATAGACTTGTATATGAGTGCTTTCTTTTACCTTTGTTTTTTTTTCCCTTAAACTATCATGTATTCAATATGTCCATTTTAATTTGACATTGTTTTTATAATTTATGATTTATTGAGTAATTTAGTCCTGGGGTCAATTTATTAATTATCTCGGTATTTAGTTATTTTTTTTTCTTACAGAATTAGTTGAATGATTTTTGTTATTAACTTGCTTGAAAAAAATGTTGGTAATGACTTTAATTAATTAGTTTTATATGTGTTATCTCTTAACTTGCTTGAAAATATGTTAATTGTCTAGAACATTGGTAATCAAAGGTTGATTGATAATTGCTAGAATTTGGATTCATTGACTAATTTCATATTTTTAAATTACCTAGAATATAGGGGCTTATATGAGGATTGATTTTAATGCATCTTTTGGATAAGTTAGTCGAGACAGAAAATGTGCACTAATTTAACTAGAAGATAGTGATTCCATGGATTGCAAACAAAGTGGGTCTATATTAAATCCTTCATGAGACCAAGATAATAGTTAATTGTGATATTGGCTAAGTGATTCATTATCATGTTTTCAAAAGCTTTTGTCTAATTACATACTTTTCCATCCTTGAGTTGTATATATTTATTTATTTTTCTTATTTTTATCTTACTACTTTATTTGTTAGGTTAAACAATGAATGAAAAGTGATTAGTATGTACTTGTTCCTTTAATGATCGATACTCGTTAATTCCCTATACTATACTCGCGAAGAGTATACTTACTTATATGTGTATTTTTCGATTAATGTTTTACTTAAAACTTGACTAGAGAATAGATTTAAAATTGATGATTTTTATACACCCAAAATTTACGCATAAAAAATCTTTGAAAAATGCCTAAATTTGTGCACAAAATTTTCGCCTTCCAGAGCAGGCCTGGTGCTGGATACCTTTGACCGATCTAGTGCCAGGTACATTCTATTCTTCTTATGAATTTTTGCTCTAGTTTTGTTGGCCGGACAGAATGGACCTAGTGCCTGGTTCACTTGCTCGACCCAGCGTCATGTCTGCTATGTTTTCTCCCTGAAGGTTAGCTTGATTTCTTCTGCTCGACTAGAATAGACCCGACGCTTGGTCTATTGGCTGGGCCTGGCTCCAGGAGAATTCTAGAATTGTTTACTTTTTGCTCGAATTTAACTTAAATATGTACAAATTTGTCAAAAATACTTTTTACAAGTAAAATGTCAAATAGAAAGGAATATGCCTAGTTATTACAACAAATGTATATCAAAATAACCTCAAATAACAAGGAAAATAATGGTGATTTAAACCCCTATCACTTTCTATTTCCTTTTCGATGCTGTTTACTTTCTCATTTCAAATGCTCACTTGCTCATTCGAAGTAACACTTTTCCTTGTCTCTAAAATATGATTTCAAGTGTGACCAAGGTCCATGATATGGCTTTGAAAAGAAAATACTCTGGGCCGTTCGGCAAAATATTTGAAAATGATTATATATGCCCCCAAAACTATTTTCTTCTTGGGGTTTAGATAGTTTAACAGAAATAGTGAAGACCCTCAGGAACATTCAGTGAGGGTTTTAACCTTTGTACTAGTCTCCATTAGAGATAGATGACCTTAGGTAACTTGGCCTAGTTTTGAGGTTTATCTTACTCCAAACGAGGTGACAAGATATTGGAATTAGCCAAATCCTCGGTTAGCATTGTCCCAGACTATTTTTGTTATCCTTTTGTATGTTTATTGGACAGGACACCCAACTATGATCAATACTTGTCAACCTAGTAGTTAGGGGAGTACGGGTATAGAGATCTCGTGCATCTGCAAGTAAAAACATTTATACTTGCCAATCTAGTTGTTAAAGGAGTATAGGCGTGGAGATCCTGTGTTACTGCAAGTAAAAAATGATTTTAATTTGAGGCAGATTATGACTGCTATCATAAATCCTGGGGTGTCAATGTTTAAACGAACTTTAGTTTCAAAAACTGCTTGAGTTTCATAAGATAAGGTTATATCCTTTACAATGATTTCAAATGCACTATATATTAAACCTTCTTTTTCTCATGAGTTGTTTTCAGTGGAAAAATCATTAGCACATACGAGACCCACTAAGTGTTTTGCATTCACACGTTTCTTTATGTTCTTCTGTTTTAGGTTTTGTTGTATAGCTTAGTGATTAAGTAAAGCACAGTGGCAGCGTGATGGGGTAGAGACAGGCAAAGTAATATAAAGCAATGTTTTGAAGACCTAGTAGTGATATGATATAAATTGTTTGTACATTATGTTTGGGCTTGAATTATTGTATAAGGTTTTGAAAACCCACGATGATGTATACTATTTTGGGTGAATGTATCATTCTTTGTGGAATTTAAGTATGATTCTTTACGTATGTGATTGAGATAGTATGATTTTGAGTTTTAAATTTTTATAAAGACCCCCTTCTCTGGAGATCAAACAGGGCGACAACCAATAATACAGGGCTTACCTTAACTAGAAAATTAGGAGTGTTAAGATAACCCCCTTTTACTTGCAATTCATTGGTCTACATACATTAATATGTATTAGTTCCAATAATTTCTTAGCTTTTTCCCATTTCTTAAAAAACGATGTTTTAGTTATTTTACCTTGTAAATATGATTCACATGTATCATATGATTCATAATCAAATGATCCTAAGTCACCAATCTTGTGTAACTTAGAAATGTGATTCTTATTTACATGGCCTAAATGATAATGCCGTTATCTTTTCTTTGTTTCTTATTATTTGTGTTGGGAACTTAGTTTTCCATATCTAGAATATACAAACCATTCATCGAAATTGCAGTACCATAATGGACATCATTTAATGAAAATGAATAATTTTTATTCTAAAAAATCAAATGAAATCTAAGTAAATCTAAACAAAGTAATTAAGATAATGTTTTTAAGCAAAACTGGTACATACTAACAGTTTTCAAGTTCTAGAACTAATCCAGAAGGCAAGTATAGATGATAAGTCCCCACAGCAACTACACCAACCTTTGCTCCATTTGCAGCACGCAAGTCCATATCACCTTTCTCTAACTTCCTACTACTCTTTAGTCTCTGTAAATTATTGTACAAATGAGATCCACATCTAGTATCCAATACTCATATTTTATTATTAAAGGTAATATTTATCTCAATTATAAACAAAGCAAGAGTAAAAGTACTAGAGATCTCTTTCTTTTCCTTCTTTTCCTTGACGGTCTCTAGCCAGCTTTTGTAGTTATACCTCCAATGGCTTATTTTTCCAAAATGGTGACATGGTCTCTTAGTTGCTGTCTCATTTTTCTTGATTCCACCTTTAGAATTGGTTGGATTCTTTTTCTTCTTGAGAACATTCTTCTTCATACAAGAAGTTGAAGAATCAACCAACATGACTATATTATTCTCTTTCTTGATTGAGCCTTCTACAGTCTTGAGAAAATTAATCAACTCAGGTTGTAACACCCGATTCCCTACGTACCCAAAAAGGCGGGGATGTCATCCTATCTAATAGACTAGAGGTCTTTATAATGAGGAAAACTCAAAAGAAAAAAAAATTTGTCCGTCTCATATTACGATGGAAAACTAGTACAAGTTTCAATAAACTTAACAATCGTCTCAAAATGAAACAAAATACAAGACAATGCTTAAAATAAAGTTCAGTCTTCAAAGCGGATAACAACCTTCAACGTTGACAACCTAAAAACATGTTATAAAACGTGTGAGATACATATATCAATAAGTCCCGTGTGTATTGAAGACACTTTAAATATTACATGTAAACAAAGTTAGAACAATTACAAAATGTGTTTTCAAACTAAGTAGAACAACACAAAGCACACCCAAAAACATTTCTCAAAAAACCATCCACTCATCAATATAACAAAATCATGAAGGGATTTGGTAATTTAGTAACAAAATTTCCATATCATGAATTCTATCATTATAGCTTCCCATTGTAACTATTCACCACTAGGCTGTTGGTGATCCGCCCATTAGGGTGAGATACTTCTCCATCTCTACACCCATCACACCAGTTGTTCAATCCAGATAATAGTCCACCTGGACCAAAGTGCTAGCTAGGACAAGCCTGACTAACTAGTATTGTCGCCTTATCAAGCAGAGTTTGTTTTCTGGAGATGGCCTCCTACTAAAAGACTCACTCTAACCTTCTAAGACTAGTACTATTAGTCTACCCTTATTGAGTACTCAAAATTCAATATCATGTTCAAAAGTTAATTCCTTATTTATAAATTTTGAATACCTTGGCTTTGCAAAATGTGATTTCATATAAAGTGCTTGGAAAATGTTTAGTGTGTGAAAGAGAAAGGCAACATTTGTTTTAAGTCGTAGTTTGATAACATTTTATAGTGAATATAATGTCCACTCCTGCAACCCAAGCAATGTTAACTTACAATGGCTTTTCAACACGTGACTTACAAATAAGAGCTTTAATTAGCAAAATAGTTATGTCGGGACTTACTTGGTATTTATCAGGTAGCTAAGCCAAAAATCAACTGTCCGCTTCCATTTCAAAATCCTCCCTTATCTAGAGTCATATAATTCTATAATTAGATCCCCAGTATTACATCATCATACAACAATAATTATTTCATGTTGACTTAAAACCCACAAGATCCTATTATATACATAAATCATTCAAGGAACTTAATTTGAACAAATCATCAAACTATATTCATAATCTCATCATGACATGCTTATAATCACCAATCAATATTCATCTTATTTAAACCACCAACTTTAACAGCTCAAGTACACAGTGATCATATCATAATCAAAATATGCCAAACTGAATCAAAAGGTCTCAACTTAGCTAATATGGAATAGATCCAAATCCATCATGATAAAATATAACATTTCTCTATTTCATACATGCCTAGATCAATATTTGCCCTATTATATCATCAATCTCATATTCCATGCTTATTATGCCAAGATCCATAAACAAACATTTCTATAACAACTAGCATGAAGATTAGGCTTAATAATGCTACTAAATATGAAAGTCTTAATTACCTCTTAGTAATATAGATAAAAAAATAATAAAACAATCCCCTTGGTGACCAATTTGTGCCTTCTTGGGAAGAATGAAGTTGTTCCACCCGGATCTCTTGGGTTGTTCATGAGTTCCCTAGGAGAAGGGAAATAAATCCTTTTATTTCATTTGATAGGAAAGATAAAGAAAGGAGAAAGAATAGTAATCAAAGTTATTACCTTTGAATGGATTTGAGTAGTCCAAAGTGCTTTGAGGGAAGATAAAAAGAAACTTGTAAAATAGGGGAGTGTTTTGGTTTCCCTTTAAGAGAAAATGAGAGAGAGAATGTTTGGTGTGTGTGAGTTTCGATTTTTTACAGTTTGCTATGGCCAAATCTTTGATGGTGTTTGATGTTGAATGAGTTATTTTGCTTAAGCAAAAGGAGTTTTAGAATGATCAATTGCTTGTGATAAGCAATATGGTTGAGAGATTGGCAGTGTATATGTTTCGGGATTTCCTAGAGAGAAAGATAAGTGATCTTATGTTTTAGAAAAACAACAGAAAGTTGTATGTATATTATTTGGAGGTTTTGTGCATGTTTGTCGGGGTAGTAGCCTAGAGATAGCCTAGGGTGCAAAAGAGTTTGTGTTTCAACTAAATAAGTTATTCTAGAAGATTAGATAGGAGATTTCAATTTAAATCTCCTAAATCAGTGGATAGGATTTTATCTCATATCTTGAAGACCTCTAATTACTTTTGGCTACTTAAGAAAAAGAAGAAAAGAATGGCAGTAAGGTTGCTCATTGAGCTGGCCGACCAAATAAGAGAAAAAAGAAAGTGAATGGCGAGATTTATAGGAGAAAGAAGAAGAGTTTTTCTTGAAGAAGAAATCTGGTTTCTTTGATGATAAAGCTGGAATTTACTCCCTAAGAGTAGGGTGAAATAATTAATATAAGATAAAGGTTAAACCTATTATAAAAAAAGAAATCAGTTTTATCCCTTTTAAAACTTCAAAATCAAATTGTGGAGATATATCTTCTAGTAAGTGGAGGCTAGAGTTTTTAAATTCAGCTGAATTTTTTTAATAAAATTCTAGAGGAAAATTTGAAGAAGATGATTAAAAGTTGGAAAAATGAAATCAAAATTTTTATCCTATTTATCGTCCACAATATTTCTGTACAAAATATATTTAAAAGAGCTTGAAAGACCTTAAAATACTCCTTGAATAGTGGCGGCCACCCTAGATCAATATTAGAATACTTTAAGAGATATTATTAGAATAATAGAAACTAAGAGATAATAGGAAATTAATTTGATTTTTTTAATAAAAAAGTATAACCATAAAAGAATTTCTGGTATCTATTAAATATTCTCAAGATAATTACACTCCTAGTTTTTAGGAGATGAAAGCTTTAAAATGGCAGATGAACATAGAGCATTTTGGTCAAGGTACTGGAGAGAGAATAGAAGGAAAATAAAATAAGGGAAAAGAAAGAAAAAGATTTTCAAGAGTTATGATTTGAACTCAAGTCAGCAAGAGATAATTCTTAAGCCTTAACTTCTAGACCACTAAAACTCTTGTGTAAATATTTCTCTAACAAAATCCTTTCACTCTCATTCATCACACCTCAATTCCTTCTATAAAATCTTACTTAACAAAACAAAAGCTGAACTAAATCAACTAGCACAACTATAACTCAAAAAATGAATTCACACATAAATAAGCACAATAATCACATATCTTCATAAAATGCGTTAAATTATCATATGCTCTACATGATACAATGTGATGCCCCTTTTCCCCATAAGAATTAAGGGTGCCTGTAGGTGTGGTATTATATCCTTTATCTCTTAAAAGAATTTGATCCCGAAATTTAGAATGTCGTACCTCTTGAGCAAGTTGGGGTATTTTCGCTTCACCCAATCTTCAATTTCTCATACCACATCCTGGGTGCCATGATGTTCCCACAGAACTTTCACTATAGGTATTTGCTTATTTTGCAAAGTCTTGCCATTCTGATCTAAAATCTTGACCAGTTTTTGAACATAACTTAGGTACGACTGTAATACCAACGGCTCCTCATTCAGGATATGTTCTAGGTCAAGATTATATTTCTTCAGCTATAACACATGGAAAACATCATGAATTCCCACTAGTCCTTCTGGCAAATCCAATCGGTATACCATGGGCCCAATTCTTTTTGTCACCTAAAACAACCTCAAATACCTAGGACTCAACTTCCTTCCTTTAGGGTGCTTCAAAATCCCTCTGCTAGGCATTATCTTCAAAAGGTTTGATCCCTTACATGAAACTCTAATTCTCTTCTTTTGTTGTCTACATAGTTTTTTTGTCAGCTCTGAGCTGCCTTCAGCCTTTCCCATATTACTTTCACCTTATCTGCCATTTATTGAATGTTCACTTCATCAGACTCATTGATTTGACCATCATCTATCCAGCCTCAGTATAATGGCACTTGATATTTCTACCCGTACAACGCCTTGTAATGAGCCATACCAATTGATGCTTAATGGCTATTGTTGTAAGCTAATTCAGCATAAGTTAAGTTATCAATCCATTTGTCACCAAAGTCCAACACACAAGCCCTAAGCATATCCTCCAATATCTCTATGACTCTTTCAGATTGTCTATTAGTGTGCAGATAAGTAGTAGTGCAAAGTTTCAGAGTCATTCCCATTGACTCCTGAAACTTGGTCCAAAACCTTGAAATGAATCTGTGATCCTTGTTGGACACGATACTCGATGGTATCCTATGTAGTCTAATGATTTCTCGCGTGTAGGTTTTGGTCAGTTTCTCTATTGAATCCTTAACTTTTATTAGTATGGAGTATGTAGTATTGGTCAACCTGTCAGCCACTACCCAAACAACATCTTTCAAAGTCTTTGACATAGGTAGTCCAGTAACAAAGTCCATAGTTACCTCTTGCCACTTCTATTTAGGGATCGGTAATGGTTGTAGTAGCCCAACAGCTTTCTTATGTTTCGCTTTCACTTTCTGACAAGTCAGACAGGTCGAGACATATTGCACTACATCCTTCTTCATTCCAAGCCACCAGTATGTGTTCTTCAAGTTTTGATACATTTTCACCTTTCCAGGGTGAATAGCATACTTGCTCTTGTGTGCCTAATCTAATATCTTCTTCTTTAGTACCTAATCATCCGGCCCGCATATCTAGTCTTGGAAGTATAGTACTCATGCATCATTAATTGGAAATTCTTCACTTTCTTTCTTAACTTCCTTTTCCTTAAAGTTTTGAAATTCTAAATCATTCTGCTCTATTTCCCCGATTCTCTTGCTTTAGCTCAGGTTCCAACCTTAAATTACATAAGCAAATCTTCCCTTCTTTTACCACTACCTCTCGCACTAGTAATTCTTGCACTATCTAAACTTTTTGTATCCTCATACTAGCTATTTTTACCTTTCAACTCAGGGCGTCGGCTGCCACATTAGTTTTTCCTAGGTGAAAATTAATAGGACACTTGTATTCTGCAAAAAATTTCATCCACCTATGCTGCCTTAGGTTTAGATCATTTTGAGTGAAGATATACTTCATATTCTTGTGATCCATGAAAACCTCGTATTCTACTCTATATAAATAATGTTGCCATTTTTTTAAGGCAAACACTATCACCGCCAACTCCTAGTCATGTTTCGGATAGTTAATCTCATATAGCTTCAATTTTCTTGTGGCATAGGCGATAACCATTCTTTCTTGTATCAATACTAAAGGCATAGAAAATGGAAAACATAGGGCATGTAGTGGAAGCGAAGATAAAAAATTGGAAAAATTGAAGAACAGAGGAATCCTGATCAGAGCCGGCGCCGGCTCCGGCAGCCCTAGCCGGTGCCGGTTGTGCTTTGGCGGGACTCCGAGGTTAAAATTTTTTTTTTTTATCTCTTTTCCTCATTCTAAGAGTTGGCTAGACCAAAATGTGTACTACCGGGGTAGGTACGTTGGTGGAAGCCTCTGGTGCGATTCCTGCAAGTCTCCTACTCCGTCCTTGCATGTAGGTGAACACCAATCTCTCGATCTTCCAGTATATGGCCTACATAAATCCATTTGGTGAACAGCTTCAGACTAAGGAACCTTTTTTCTATAGAGAGAGAGAGAGAGAGAGAGAGAGAGAGACGCCTGACTTTTCACAGAGAAGAAGCCGTCTCAAAGAGTGTGTGCTCTGACAACAACGTTGTTTCCAATCTTCCTGTTTAACCTAAATAAAAACCCTAGGTTAAACTGGACTGGGCTATTGGACTCTTAGTTTAACCTTTTGGGCTTAATTAATTATTCTAATTAGAACCACATAAATGTCCAATTAATAATTAATTTCTCAGCCCAAATAAACTAGTCTAATAAATAACCCTATATTAGGTTAGTCCCAGGTTAATATTTAATTATTCAAATTGGGCTAAAACCCTAAATAATTTATTAACCCACTAAACTAATTTAATTAATTCTCTCTCTCCATGGACCTTTATTTTATTCTAACCCAATAATTAAATCAGGCTACTTAAATAAAATAAGTTTAATTTAATTTAATTTAATTTAATTCCTTAGCCCGTATTTAATTAGGACTCACGGTCTATATTAGGGACCAAAAGACACATTGCCTTGGCTACTAAAATGACTAAAATACCGTTGCTATATAAATAGCTGTATTTTACAGTTTAAATATTTCCTAATATCACCATAAAGAAATATTGACCTGAAGGATAGTGCTGCGTTAGTAAATTCTCCGACCAATACGTGTAATGACTAAAATACTCTTCTATACATCGCCATACATTTAGAGAGGAAGAAGTGTACTAACACCTCTCTAAATGACATCTACCATCCTTAGGCCTCTAGTCTAATGATCCACGACCTCCTGGATTGTTTCCATTTTCTAAGAGAGCTACCCTAAAGCAAATATCCAAGTCATGTTTCCTAGGGCCCTAGATATTTAAATCATTCAGATAACCATAATAGGCGGTATAGTATAGAAACTATCTTGTACAAGTCTGTATTGACTAACTAGTCACACATACCCAACATGCAAGTATATTGGCCCTACGATATAACCTCAACTATAGCATATCAAAGTTTATTCTTCCATCTTCGTCAGACCACCAACTCAAACTCAAACCGTAGAGTACTAGTCCATGCGGTAGCGGTAGTAGTCTAAGTTTCTACAATATGGTACTTTTAGAAACCACTACTACAGGTTCTATTCTACGTATTTGAAATATGCTTATGTCATGAAGTGAGTGGACTACTCACTGGCTAAAGGCAAGCCATTCCCGATTTAGAATTCACAACATAATAACCTAGACATGATGAGATTCCAATTCTCATTATTCGGTTAAGAACGAATGTTTATGTGTTAAGTAACCCGTGATGCATACCGTATTGTGAAAAACTTCCATTCACATGGACTACTTACTTAAACACAATGGGTCTTTTCCAAACGTAATTGTGCACAAATAAAAATGTAAATTCATAAACAATTTCTGAAAATAAATTTTTTTTATTAAAACATTTGATTTTTACATCAGAAACCTAGTCTAAAAGGACATATTTCCTAACAAATACTGCCCTTAATCCTTCCATGGCTCATCTATGTATAGAGCATATGGTTTACCCTCCTCTGGTAGACTCAACACTGGTGCATTCATTAATCTTCTTTTGAGCTATTGAAAACTCTTTTCACATTTATCGTTTCAAACATACGACACGTTCTTCCTCAACAACCGTAGCCAGTGTAGTGAAGTTCTTGATAAACCAACAGCAGTACCTAGCTAATCCAAGGAAGCTCTAAATTTTCGTTACGATCTCCGGTTATTTGTAATTTAAGACAGCTTCAACTTTGGCTGGATCTATTTTAATACTATCTTTAGACACCCCATGTCCAAGAAATGATACTGAGTCTAACTAAAACTCACATTTGCTAAATTTAGTAAAGAGTTTGTGCTCTCTTAACTTTACTAGTACCAATCTCAAATGCTCAGTATGCTCTTCTAGACATTTAGAATAGACAAGAATATTGTCAATAAACACTAATATGAACTTATCCAGATACAACTGAAAGACTCTATGTATTAGCTCTATGAAAATGACAGGTGCATTAGTTACTCCAAATGGCATCACTACAAACTACTTAGTTTTGGGAATGTCCTCCTCCGTAATTTGTACCTGGTAGTAATCTTATCGGAGATCTAACTTGGAATAACAGTAGGAACCTTGTAACTGATCAAATAACTCTTCAATCAAATGCACGAGGAATTTATTCTTAATCGTGAGATTATTCAAGCCTCTATAATCTATGAAAATTCTTAATGTTCCATCCTTCTTCTTTACAAACAACACAGGGGCTCCCCAAGGTGAAGTGCTAAGCCTTATATATTCTTATCTTACTAGCTCTTTTAACTTCTCATTTAATTCCTTCAATTCTGCAGGCACTATATAGTAATGAGTCTTCGATATAGGCTTAATTCTAGGAATTAGACCTATAGTGAACTCAACTTTCCGTGGGGGTGGAAGGGAAGTGAGCACAGTAGGAAAAAATTTCTGTAAAGTCTTTTGCCATGTTAGTACTCTCTAGGGTACATTGATCCTGAGGCTTATTTATTAAATAAGCTAAATATCCTACTCAAACCCTTCTTTAGCAACTTCCGTGCCTTCATCCTGGCTATTAAGAATTTCAATTCTTTCACTTGTTTTTCATTAAACTCTAATACATCACATCCTGGTCTAACAAATTGTACCATTTTTACCTTCCAGTCTACCCTGGCTCCGTGTTTCACCAACCAATCCATGCCTAGAATTAGGTCATAGATATCGATTGGCAAGATTATAAGATCTGCCTTCAAAATCTCTTTTCCAACCATAATTTCGCACCCTTGCACCACTCTACTCACGTCTCTCTGCCTTCCCAAGTGAGTACTCACTAGCATTGTATAAGTTAATTCCTCCTTGTCCCAACTGAAAGATATGCACACTTCTCATTCACATACGAGTGGGTAGATCTAGGGTCTATCAATACAGTAATAGAATGACTTTGAACAAAAAGTGTACCTTCAACCAATGTTGTATCAGCTCCAATTTCTTCCCAATTTAAGCTAAATACCTTTGCTTTTACTTAAGTCTTTGCTCCTTCATTTCTCGTGGCTCTAGTGGCATTTCCTCGGTTAGTACCAGCAGCTTGAGTTAGATCTCCTAATCTAATCCTCAATAGTTTGGGGCAATTATTCCTCAGTGCGTAGTATCTGCACAGTTGAAACACCTCCTAAATGAACCTTTGGACCAACAGTCCTTTTCTACGTGCCCTCACTTTCTACAGTGGTAACATGTAGATGGGTCTAGGAAAAGGCTTACTGGACTAGTTCGGGCTTGGTTCCCTTTGTTTCTCCATTACTGATTGGCAGGTCACTTGTTAATGGGTTGTCTGGGTAGTTGTCGTGTCTGTGAGTATAGCTTGAATATTATCCTTTATTAATCCTCATTTTTGGTCCTCGTTGCGACATCCACCACCGCTATATAAGTCGACGAAAGGGGTAGGCACTAATGTATGCCTTAGATTTTGTCGAAGTCCTTTCCCAAACTATCACGTTTGTTTATGCTCTGTGTCAAATAAAAACTTGCAATACTTAGACAGTTGGGTAAAACGTGTAGCATACTGGGCCACTGCCATACCACCTTGTTTCAAACCTTAGAACTCTTCCTCTCGCTTCTCCATTTCCCATTACAGTAGGTACTCTGCTCTGAAGGCTTCGATAAAGTTGTTCTAAGTCTATTCCTGGTCCACTATCTTCCATTCTTCTTGGATACGTTGCCACTAAGCTCGGGCTAGTCCCCTCAGTTAGAATACTACAAATTTCACCATTCTCTCCTCCGCATACTACAAAGTGGAAAATATATCCTCCATCTGCTTCGTCTGTTGTTCAGCTTTTTCATCTTGCTCAGCCTCTCCAAAAAATGTAGGAGGTTGGAACTTCAAAAATAGTTCTATAGCTTTATCATTTCCTCGAAGTGTCTTTTTCTCAACCCTCTCTATTAGGGTATGAAGAATTTCTAACATCTTATGAAAAGCCTAGATAAGAATCACTTCCATAGGTCCCTTTGGTTCCACCTCCTATTCCTCCTTATATCCATCCTCCCATCAGCATAGAATGTTGTGTTTGTCCATAGTGTGGAGTCGTTGACTTATTCCCTTGCATAGTTCGACTACGGATAGTGATTCTTTGCCTTTGTGCCATATTCAAATAGCATTGCCCAAAACTCATAAGTCGCTAACTCTAAATGTATGCATATGCATGTAATCATATAAAGCAAAAGTACACCATATAACCTTACACTTACTTTTTAGACAAGCAAAAATAAATTGTTTTGGAAAAAAAGAAATCCTCAAAAGTTTTATTTCCATTGAATCATGCTTTAACAAATGAAATTGGATATCACAGGCGATATCTCAATAGGAATTAAATACTCATAAGTAATAAAGTAAATAAGGCCATGAATTCAATAAATAAATTCCCCAACCATCAAATTGCATAACAAATCTACTAAGTCTTCTCGCTGCTCTAGTTGTCATTCGAGTAATTGGAATCAAGTTCTTTAAGCCATCCTTCTCTACTTTTTTGAAAGTTTAATCGCAGTGCAAACCTAAGTGTACTACCATCATTTCCATTCCTCCTAGGACCATCCTCCACCTTCCCTTTTCTCTTGTCTTTTGCCCCTAAGAGTGACTCTCTAAGTTCCCTTATACCTCGGGTAAGTCCATTCCTCTGATTGGATCCCTCATCATAGGACTCCTTATAGTCAAAGCCAAAAGACGTAATGTTAAACTTTACTATTGATGGAGTCCAAGGAGGCACAACTGCCTTGTCAATCTCTACTCAACAGACTCATCCATCCTTCCTTCCCCCTCACTATCAGTATCATCTATCTCTTCTCCTCCTTCATTGTCAGCATCACTCAGTTCTTCACCTCCCTTACCATCAGTATCACTTATCTCCTCTCCTCCCCCACCACAAGATCAGGAGCCTCCTTCTTAGCCTCGCTATCTGAGACTAAATCAACCACTAGTATGGGAGGGTTTACCACTTGCACATCCTCAATACCTCCATCCTACACGAGTAACTCTAGCTCAGCAACCTCGACCTCTATCTTCTCTTCATTACCATCCTTGAGCAAACAAAGTAAGGCTAGGGACCTCAACCTCCATCTCACCGTCTCTACTCTCTATCTCAAACCAATCTGACCTAGGTTCTAATTCCATGTTAGAGAAAGATGGGTCCATTAGTGGGACTGGAATGGGTAACCTACCACACATGGGAGGCCAATCTCGGATAATAGCAATGAATCTTCTAACCATCCAATAAACAGAACACACAGAGGTCAGAACTAGACTTGAATACCTAGTGTATAATACCAGTCCATAGAATCATTTGCCTAAACCTAGGCTTTGATACCACCTGTAACACCCTACTTCCTATATACCCTATTTCATGTCGACCTGTTTAATGGACCAGGGGTTTTTATAACGAGGTAAACTCAAAAAATAAAAACAAATATCTATCTCTTCTTACAATGTAAAACTAATACAAGTCTCAATAAACTCAACAATCATATAAAAAAGAAACAAAATGCAAGACAATGCTTAAAATAAAGTTTAGTCTTCAAAGCGGATAACAACCTTCAACGCTGACAACCTAAAAATGTGTTATAAAAGGCGTGAGATACATATCTCAGTAAGCCAATGTGTGCTCACAACACTATAAATATTTCATGTATGCAAATTTAGAATAATTACAAAATGTGTTTTCAAGTAAAAATCCATCAATAATTAATTACTGAGTAGAACAACGCAAAGCACACCCAAAAACATTTCTCAAAAAACCATCCACTCATCAATATAACAAATTTATAAAGGGATTAGGTGATTCAATAACAAAATTTCCATATCATGAATTCCATCATGACAACTTCCCATTGTAACCGTTCACCATTAGGCAGTGGGTGATCTGCCCATTAGGGTGAGATACTCCTCCATCTCTACACCAATCATACTGGTTTTTTAATCTGGATAATAGTCCTCTTGGACCAAAGTGCTAGCTCGGACCGGCCCGACTAAGTAGTACTATCACCTTATCAAGCAGTGACATCTAGTAAATCAAGAGTGACATCTAGCAATGCTCATGACCACCCAAAAATTTAGAAAGTTAAGTAGCTTGATGTGAATCTTTCAATAGCAAAATATCAGTACAATAAGCTATTTTTATCAGTCTATATTTCATCTGGTCTAAAGTATAGAATATATGCCAACTCCCTCTAGAATATAATTTATTCTAGTCCAAATTTATTACTACTTGTTTCAAAATTCATTACTTAATCTGTGTATCATTTGAAACCATTTCCAACACATAATTGCCTTGGCCAAGGATTTCTTAAATAATGATTCCATACAAGTGGCCGGGAGATATTACTCTCATACTATTAGGAGTGATGAATCCTTTGTTGATCATCTCGTCTACTTTCGTATACTTCATGTTGCATCCAATGTCCTCAGAGTTCGTGTCGAAGAGATTCCAAGGATATGAATTAAAGTACAACACTCAGCATACAAAGTACCTTGGAGATCTCAAGTCTAAGGATAGTTGTGTTTTTACAATAATGAGATTCTATCAATAGTATTAAATAGTTATCAATGTAATTATTTCATGGTTAGATTATCTAATGAATTTGTTCTTGTAACAAGCATTCACATGTTAATTTTGAGTATCACAATACCCACGGATATAAGAACCACTGCAGGATCTAATAAAAAAGTATAACACGTGCTAGTTTTCTCTTAATGATGTCTCATCTTATTAATACTATGATTAAGGATTGTTTAAACTTGAGTACTGCATAGTGTAATAGGAATCTCACATCATAATACATCGTGTTTGAGACTTTATCTATTAGTTTTATACACATTAACTTGTGTAGTAATTAAATGAACTGAAAGATAAAGAATGTCTTTTATTAAATAATTATGTAAAATACATTGTTCAAATGATTGTTTTTAGGGCACAATACCAACAAGCCGAAGATAAAATTCATAGAAATATCAATCTAAGGTACATTTAGGGTGCCAAAAGAGTACCTAAGCCATGAGGTGGTGACTTAAACTTAGATCTTCTATAAGTTTTGCATTGTTTACAATATATTTCCATATCCCTCCTCATTTTTAACAAATAAAAGTACTCATGTAGCATATCCAAAGTCTTTGTAACCCCAAAGTGTCCCATACACCACCACTATATATTTCTTAACCAATAGAATCTTTAACAGAACCCATAGGCGCATATAGTTTTCCTTCTCTAAACAAAAATCCATTATATCTATAGAATTTATCAAAAGTATATTTTTCACAGGCATGATAGAGTTCACCAACTCAATAACATTTTCATACACCACTTTTATGATTTCAAAACTAAAAAGTTTAGCATCCAAAGAGTTTAAAAGTGTATACCTTCTTGACAATGCATTCACAACAATATTCTTCTTATCTTTCTTATATTTGATCACGTATGAAAATACACCAATGAACTCCATCCATTGTGCATATCTTTTGTTCAATATTTGTTGACCTTTTAGATGTTTCAAGGACTTATGTTTGGTGTGAATAAAAAATTCGCTAGGTAGAAGATAGTGTTGCTAATAGTAAGTGTTCTAACCAAGGCATAGAGTTGTTTTTCATAGGCGTAATAGTTGATACTTGTCGTGGACAACTTTTCACTAAAATAAGCAATGGAATTTTGGTCTTGGATTAGAACTACTCATATTCCTACCCCACTCGCATCACACTTAACCTTAAACGCCTTGTTTAAATTTGGTAAAGTTTTAAGA
>JANUWF010001639.1:0-51523 GCA_026120185.1 Voacanga thouarsii | reverse complement strand
TACATACATAGATAAAGTGCTAAAGAAGTTTAGCATGGATCAATCCAAAAGGGATTCTTACCCATGTCACATGGTGTAAGCCTTTTGAAATCGATGTCTCCCAAGACACAAGTTGAAAGGGATCGCATGAGTAAGTTTCCATATACCTCGGCGAGTTAGATCTATCATGTACGCTATGATATGTACTAGGCCCGATGTATATTGTGCTCTCGGTTGATGAGCGAGATACCAATCAAACCCTGGTGAGGGTCATTGGGCAAGCTGTAAAGAATATTCTTAAGTACTTACGAAGGACTAAGAATATATTCTTAGTATATGGAGAAGGTGATTTGAAAATAAATTGGTATACTCGATGCTAGTTTTCAATCTAACAAAGATGATTTCAAATCATAATCGGCTATGTGTTTATGTTGTGTGGAGGGGCAATAAGTTGAAAAAGTTCCAAACAAGAAACTATTGCCGACTCTATGATAAAAGCTGAGTACATAGCCGCTTCTGAAGCAACTAAGGAAATAAAGATAGAGAGAGCTCCCACATATGAGAACATAGCTAAACCGTTTACAAAAGCACTATCCCAAAAAAATATGATTGTCATGTCGAGTCATTCGGTATTAGATACGTGAATGATTGGCTCAAATGTAAGTGGGAGTTTGTTAGTGTTGTGCCCTAGAGGCAATCACTTGTACATTGTATATGACACATTTTATTTTAATAACAAGCATTATTTATCTTATAGTTTTTTTGTTTACTTTAAGTAATATAACTGTTCGATAAAGTCCCTAGTACAACACTATATTAAGGAAATCATAATAGAGATCATGGTATGAGATTCCTACTACACTGCATGGTGTTAGTACTTAAATAGTCCTTAGTCATAGTATTAATGAGATAGAACATCATTAATGCGTTAAGACTAGCATGTGTTAGACTTCCTGATTTGATCAGGCAGTGATTCTCATATCTGTGAGTATTGAGATACTCAAAGCTAACAAATAGATGCTTGTTAATGGAACAAATTCATTAGATGACCTAACTTTAAGATAATCACATGGATAACCATTTAGTGCCAGTGATATAATCTCAATATAGCAAACGTGCAAGTATCCTTAGACTTGAGATCTCCAAGGTACTTCATTTGCTAAGCTTTATACTTTTATTCCAATCTCCAGAGCTCGATCGAGGGCCATCTATGGAATGGATATTGGGTACATTGTGAGGTAAACGAAAATAGTTGAGAGGGTCAATAAAGGATTCGCCACTCCTAATAGTAGGGGCAAATATCTCACGGCCACTTGTAGGAATTACTACTCGAGAAGTCCTTGGCCAAGGCGATTGTGTATTGGAAATAGTTTCGATTGATACGCATCTAGAATAGTAGGTTCCTGGTACAAGTACTATTGTATTCGGGCAGAATTAATTCTAGAGGGAGTTGGCACTAATTCCGTATTCCAAACTGAATGAGATATTGTATGGTGAAAGGAGTTAATTGCATCGAAGTTTGTTATTGAAGGGTTCATGTCAAGCCACTTAACTTCCTAGACTCTTGGGTGGTTATGATGTGTTGCTAGATACCGCTCATGATCTGAGAATATTGGCTTATTAATTGATGAATTAACAAACCAATCCTAATTAGAATTAATAGGATTAATTCTAATTAATTATGGATTATTAATCTCAAATATGTTTAGATTAATTCATGTTCGCTACCAATTGACTGGGAAACCTATTAGGTCACACACAATAGAGGATTATATACTCAAGATATTATTTGATAACATAGTGGGGTTAATTGTGAGAAAGAGAAGTTGTTGTGGATAAATTATAATTATTTTTAATTTGTGGTCCAAGTTGTAATTATGGAAACTTAATGTTTCCAATTACAATTAGGAAATTCTAATTGTTTTAGAATTTCAAATTTTCACCAGATTTTGGAACATATATTGGATATGCTCGAAACCCTAATCTAAGGGTGATTCACACGAAAATAGGAGCCACAAAAACAGAGTCTTCTTCTTCTTCTCTCTCTCTCTCTCTCTCTTGTTTTGCTGAAAACGAAAACAACCCTACCCGACATCTTTTTCTGCTGGCACAAGAAATTTTGGTGCTTGAGTATTTCTTTGTGTGGATTACTGTTAAAGATAATAACACATTATGATTATAGTGGTTAGACGTCCAACTCTCATGGAGTTTACATAAGAGGATTGCTGGATCGCGCCTCGATTTGAAGAAAATCAATTTTATTCTTCGAACGATCAAACAAAGGTAAAAAGTTGTTACCTTTATTATCTTTATGTCTTGTTTTCCACACATAGGCGGGTCTTGGGATGGTATCTCGTTTTATTTTCTGCTGTGTCGTATAGGATATGAGACTGAGATACCCAACAAATGATATATGGCCTACCCTTCTATACCAAAGATAACCATCATTATCATGCATGGAAAGGCATCTAATATCATGAGCCATAATATCATTAAGATAAAATACTTATACATTCCCAACTTAATTGGTAACAAAATTGTTTCATTACTACGATTGTCCATAATAAAGAAAGAATCTTTCTTAAAAATAATTTTGCAACCATTGTCATATAATTGACTAATGTTAAGTAAATAGTGTTTCAGCTCATCAATCAATAAAACTTTTTTGATAATGGTTTAAGATCCTTTACAAATGTTATTTATACCAAGTATCTTTCCTTTCTTTTTTTTTCACCGATTGTAACGAACCCATCATTTGTAGCTTGAACATCTTCTAATAGGGCTGAATTTTTGGTCATATGTCTTCAGCATCCACTATTCAAAAACCACTTTGTAAAGCTCATTTTTGCTAGTGAATGTTCCTATACATGAGATGGGAGAGTGATTTTTGGTACCTATATCTTCTTAGGTCTATAAGGGTTAGTAATGATTCTTTTAATTCTCCAATTAGTTTTCATTCCTAATTCAATACTTTTCCAAATATGACATCTAGATGCTTTATGTCCATTTTTACCACAATAAGTGCAACATATGTAATTTTTGTTTGAGGAGCTTGCTTTCACAAAATAAAACTTATGTTTTCCTATTTTGTGCATACTACTATAGCCAAGGCTATTTCTATTTCCAACCATCCATTGAATTCCAAGAAGTTTTTTCAGCCATCAATGAATTTGTCAATACCAGTAGTGAGATCATCAACTTTCATTTTCATATTTTCAAATTCATGGATCATGACTTCAAGAGATGAGACATTATCACACGAACATTTATTCTCAAGAGTAGAATGGTTCAATAAGGTATAAATGATTTCTTTTTCAACATTCAAGCAGCACATGTAGTCAAGAAGAGTTTTGTTCTCACTTATCAGATTGTCGTTCTCATTTGATAAGGAATAAATTCTCACTTTCATTTCCTTGTTTTTTCTTAACAGTCTTTATAGTTCATGGAATATATCAACAAGAAGTTCATTTAGATCATTAATATTATCACAAGTAAAATTATGTAATTTAGCTACAAGGTTATATGGGAAGGAGTTGGCCTTATCCTTCACTGCCATGAAGTATATATTAGCTGGTTCATTTTCAGAATCTCCATTTTCCTCATATTCGAACTCATTTTGATACCAAGTTCCTATCAGTCCTTTTCCTTTCTTTATTTTCAAATCCTTCTTTTTCTTTTTGAGCATCTTGGCTTCTTTCTCTTTAGCTATTAGGCAGTCAGTAATGAAGTGTTCTGTACTCCTGCATTCATAGCATTAAGGCTTGAAAGATGAAATTTATCCCTTCCTTTTTATGAACTTCTTACCTCTTTTGAAGTTTCCCTTTTTGAACATCTTTCTGAATTTTTTTGCGATCATGGCTAATTCTTCAGTATCCACTTCAATTCAATTGTCACTATCAGATTGACTGCTATCAGTGTCCTCATCAATAGCTTTCAGTGTTGTTCCTCTTTTACCTTTGTCATTGTCATCAAATTCTTGAAACCTTTTGAGTTTTATTTCATGAGTTAAGAGAGAACCAATTAGCTCTTCGAGTGGGAAAGGTATTCAAATCTTTTGATTCCTCCATAGCTTTTGGTTGCGAGCTCTTTGGCAAGGCATTTAGAATTTTTCTATTTTGTTCACCAAGGGAATAGTTTTTCCCATAAGCCTTAAGTCCATTTGAAATGTATGTAAATCTAGTGAACATGTCGATTATGCTCTTATTTGACTTCATAGTAAATAATTCATAATCATGAATCAAAAGCCCCAACTTCGATTCCTTCACTTAATTTGTCCCCTCATAGGTAACTTCAAGCAATCTCCACATGTCATGGGCTGAATTACAACCACTTACTCTGTTACATTTAGTAGCATTAAGGGCACAACATAAAATGTTCATAACTTGAAAATTCAATGTCATTTTAGCATTATCTTCAGCATTATATTCATCACTCTGTTTGGGAACTATTCGACCCTCAACACTTCTAGAAGGAACATATGGTCCTCTTTCAATTAAATTCCATAACTCAAAATTAATTGAGAAAAAAAAGATCTTCATGAGATGTTTTCCAGAATATGTAATTACTTCCAGTGAACAAAGGATGTCTATTTGTTGAAAATCCCTCGATATAGGGAGAGAGGAAATATTTGCCATAAGGATCTTTTCTACAAGACTTGTTTAGTCGAAGAAGAGTAGACCAATGCTCTAATTCCAATTGAAAAATCTTAGAGGGGATGAATAAGGTATTTGGCAAATTTTAAAATACTTTTCAGAAAAAGATCTAATTTTTTAAATGCTCATTCTGTTTTATAGATCAAAGTGTTTACAAGTTGTGCAAAGAGGAGTTTTCTGTAGCTTTAAGAAGTCATCTAGGAACTTAAGGATATGAGACAAGAGATGTACAATTAAAATAAGAATAAAGATGGATTTAGGAGAATCATAAAGATTTCTTTTGAATGATTGAAAACTTTATACAAAGAGATTCGCAAGCTGTCAGAAATAAATACAAGAAAGATAAACAAGAGATTTATAGTGGTTTGATCCTCAAAGATCTACGTCACTACCTTAAGCTCACACTTAAGGATTTCAAAACAGATCTCTATAAACTCGTCGGTTCAATGGTGTCTATCTACACCAATTACACAAGAGGATCACTATCACTTGGTTTTACCTAAACCTCTCGACCAATCTACAAATCAAGGCTCACCCCCAAATATGTTTTACACCACAACCTTGATATATAAAAAGATTATACGAATAAAACAGAGATAGCTCACACATTTGTGCAAATGTGCAAACAAATGAGCACTAACTACTTTTACCTTTTGAAGCAATTTGATTTCTTTTTGAAGCACTCGTAAAAAGGAGCTTTTGTAATCTGGAGTGTAGGAGTGTTTATAAGAAAGATAGCATAAAAATCTACTTTAAAATTAAGTTTTGAAAGCTTTTATAAAAGCAAAAAGTAAGATACCAATAGCTAGAAACGGCTAGTTTTTCGCTATCAAAATTTTCAGAATTTTGGACTCAAGGATCATACAAGGGTGCATCCAAAAAGGTGAGTCCAAAATGGCACTTTTCTAGGAAGAAACATTTTGACACTCGTTCACAGAGGTTTGGACGAAACTTTTGGATGCAAAGCCATCCAAATTACTCAATCCAAAATTGTGAAGACGTAATACTTTGAAATCTTTTTGTTTGTGTGCTTCAAGGTAGAAATAAATTGAAACATAAGGTAAAGAAGACATAGGAATTTACACAATATACCTCAACAAACGATTCCTAGTCTATGATTCTTCCACAAGGACTTTTTGATATACAATCTCTTAAGCATGTCTACTACTTGATCACCCATTTTTGGATTCAATAGCTCAATAGTTGCTTAGTGATCTTATTTGCACGCCTTGGAAGAACTGAGGTCAAACATGGCCTATCACATATAGATCACACAAATTAGTCCTTATCAATGTTTGTCATAAGTTAAAACATAGAAGAATGTCCTTAAGGCTAACACTTTCAATTATACTGCTTGTAGGTTTCATTTCCCCATTCTCAACTTCGTCCGGAATTTTCTGGAGCAAAACGATCCCAGATATTTTTATCTCTTTAATTCATTTTCACAAAATAATATTACATCTTGTTCTCCTTTATTTGTAGCATCTATACAACCCTTAATCCACCTTGTTCCCCATCTAAATACCTTTAATTCTTCATGTTTCTAGACCAAGAAAACGACCAATTCCATGCTTGCACAATATGAAGTCACCAACATAAACAAAACAACTATAGTTTATTATTTTCACTATATCTACCTTTTCTTTCCAATTCTACCATTTTTCTTCATACACACTTGTACACACAAAACTTCACATAGTATAAGAATAATCATAATTATAATCATGATTTTCATGTTAAATTTCATACCAAAACAATCACCACGTTGAAATCGATAACTTTAATTCATGGAGTATGATCTTTTACCTTGTTTGTTATTCAAGCTTGATTTGGTCCAAGAACACCAAGAATAATTTTTCTCTCTTCTTTTTCTATATTTTCTCCTAATTTCTCTTAATTTTCACCCACTTTTCTTCCGTTTTCTTTCCTTTTTCTTCCTTTCTCCCCTTCTTATTGTTGCTGGCTGGTTTTCCCCTTCTAACCACCCTTCCTTGTGACTAAAATGCTCACAAGGTCAACCTACAATAAATGCTATGGTGGGCTATCCGACACATGTCGTATTTTTCAATTTCCACCTATTTTTCCTTTTATTTTGTAAAGCTTCCTTAATAAGCTTTTCTTGCATGAATGTTTCATGTATCCTCTCATTATGTGACACTTGTACATACTTACCAATCACAAAATGCCATGTGTTCAAATTTTGATCGCGTTTTCATTTTTTTCAAAAAATAACTATAATTTCAGTCCATATTGAAAAAATATTTTATTCCACCAATGGAATTTATAAATTTTACTGAATTCAATGGTAGGAATCAAAACTCTTAATTCCTTCTTATTTCTTGCCAATTTACAGTCAAAATTCCGATCGCGGTCAAAATTACAAAAATACCCCGATATTACCGGTAGCTTAATTTATACCAGAATACTTGTCTCTTTGCACTGATACATTTTTGTTCTTAATGTACCCCCAAACTCTCACTTTGGTAAAAGTAGTCGCAATCTAAAAATTTATGGTACGAGTAGAACAAATCTAAAAATTCCATCTAAGTCCCTATAAATCCTAAAATTTCAATAATACCCCTGAATATTTTTATTACACCAAGATGTTCATCTCATTATACTAATCATTTCTTGTTCTAGCCACTAGTACAAATTCTTATTCTATATAGAGTAGTAACTACTCAAAGTACAAAAATGACGGATATTACAATCCATAATACTTAAATTCTTTCTTATAGATTTTTTTTAGCTGTTGAACATTTATTCTATTTCATTTTCCTAAAAGTTAAAAGAAAAAACTATTATCACGACAAGATATGTGTATATGTATATGTGTGTGTGTGTGTGTGTGTGTGTGTGTGTATACATATATATATATATATATATATATATTGTGTGTGTGTGTCCTTGTGTATTATTCTCTTTTTATCTTATGTTTCAAAATGATTAGTAGCTATTGAAAACTAGAATAAGAATTGAATCATCTAGAATGATTCTGAAAAGTTAATAGCTATTGCATGCGATTTTTCTTAATTCACAACATCCATTGTTTTAATATTTTTTATGGATGGCATAATTTCACCTGGAAGTTGTGTAATGTTTCTGTTTAAAGGCCTTCAAGTTTTCCTAGTTCAATTAAATGCTGCAAATTTATTTCATTTCATGAAAAAAGAGAGTAAAAAGAACAAAAAAGAAGAAGAATATGGAAAAGAAGACTATAATTTGATCATCTTTGTTCTTCAATTTATTACTCAATACTTTGCTTCTTCGTTTAGTTTTCCCGAAAATGATGTCACCTTTGTCACCATTATTATTATTCTTATTATTTTTTGTTCCAGTGAGAAGAGAAATCAACATAATGAGGTGTCTTTTACATTCTTACATTGTTCGTCTCTTTAAGGTCATAAAGACAACTTTAGAGATTTACATGGTCATGAAATATGTGAATTTAGGTGAACTATTATACTACCTTAGAGAGAAAGCTCAATTGCATGAGAATGAGGCACAACACTTCTTCTACCAGCTGGGTAGGACAAAACTCGTGCCCAAAATAAATGCATCTTTAGCTTTTTCTACATCTTAAAATGTTACTTGTGTGCTACTTATTTATTATAATTATTTAGGGAAGGTATTAATTTGCTAATTAATTTGTACCAGGTTGTCAAAAATATTTATTCTAGCATATGTTTAATTAGGTCTTTAATTGTTACATATGAATGAAACTACTGATTAAGTTCACTAGTTACCTCTATCTAAACTCTTTTTTCTTTGTTCGTGACATTGTCTTATATATGCTTCTGTACTGTCAGCCCATCTTTGAGCTCTATATTACTACTTTTTTTTTTTTACCTTTGAGCTTGGTGCTTATTTATCTGAACAAATAGGATTGGGATATAATGATTTATAGGCAGTCAAAGTAAACAGAAAACAATCAGTCAAACCATGGCTTCTTAAGTAAATCTTTAAAAATTAGTAACTCTCCACACAAATGTAAATGTTTGATATAAGATAAAGAAAAAAAAACATCATTTGACAAAAGTTGATGAAAAGACATCACTAATTTTATCCTTATTCCTCCCACCTCCCTTTTCTTTTATGGGTGTCACATAGGCAAGGTATTTACTTCACCTTTGTGGCAATCCTTGGATGCATCCAAAACTAACCTTGTGAATGACTTGTAGCAATGTTGGGGTCTAAAAGGTAATAATTATGCAACATATGATGTATATTGATTGTAGCATACAAGTTGTGGATGACAATTAGACTACACATAGATGTAGTAACCGGTACTATTGTTTGAGATAAAACTTCAAAGAGTGGATTTGATGTTGTAGTTGTTTGATGTAAAATGCTTATCTTTATATCAAATTAAAGTTATTAACTTGCATTTTCTATATTGCATTGTTTCTAGAATTTATATGTTGATGTGACAAATGAATTTACTTGATGTAATAGATGAATTCTTTTGCAATGCTACAATAGATAATTTCAGGTGTGGAGTATTGTCACGATCATATGGTAGCTCATAGAGACCTTAAGTTTGAGAATCTATTGTTGGATCCTAAACATACCATAAAAATTGCTGACTTTTGACTTAGCAATGTAATGTGTGATGGCCATTTCCTTAAGACATACTTGTGGAAGCCCAAATTATGTAGCTGCTAAGGTAATCTATTTGTTATTTAACTACACATATTTGCTTGTAAACAAAGGGGATTATCATGTATATGTTTCTGGCATTTCAGTTTATTACTCATCAACTCTATGGCGGTCCATAAACTAATATATGGAGTTGTGAGGTTATCTTATGTGCTCTGCTCTATGGAAGGCTTCCTTTTGATGATGATAGTCTTTCAATGCTATATTCAAGGATTAGGATAGGTTAGTCTGATTGGTATACTTTCCCAATTTATGTTTTTTTCCTCTTAATTTAGTATATGTACTTTTGATGCTAGAATGGAATATACCCTGTATCAAGTCACATGTTAAATAGTGAAAACGACTTGATCTCAAGAATTCTTGTCATCAATTATGTTAAGTGCATACCAATTCTAGAGATTTACCAACATCCATGGTTTCGAGAACAGCTTCCACAGTATATAGCCAGTCTAGCAGTCGATGTATTTTATGGAACTGAAAAGGTAATACACTTGTTCTTCTGATCATTTTGTGTATACTATCCTGTTGTTACTTTTCACTTTCCTACTTTTTTTTTTAAATCTCTATCTACATTATAATATTAACTGTAAAAGTGCATGAGGTAGATATGTTGTTGTGCATGTAGGCATTTTATAATCTGCCCTTCATTATATAATAAAGAAGGTTGAAAGAAATGATAGATGTAATCCTCATGTTTAGGTTCATCTAACTTCTCTGTTCTCTCTTTGTTCTTCTCTTTTTTCTTTTACCATTTCTTCTTTTTTTTCTTTCTTTTTTTCTTTTTTTTTAATTGAATATAGCTTGCATCTTGCTATTATACTAGAGAAAAGGACCTAGATTCAATTCTCGGTAGCATCCCTAGGAAAAGTATATACACATTAAAACCACTAGAAGGAGTCTAGTCCACACGAAGAGGAAGGAATGTGGTAGATATTTAAAAGAATATGGTACACACATCTTTAACAGGAACCATTCTTCAAAGGGAAGTCGTAAATGTACTTTCTCTAACATTATTCCAATGGAATAAATTTATTTTAGGTTTTGCTCTATCATTGCTTTCATTCAGTTTTTGCCCTATTAAATTTGTTCATGTGGCAATGCATTGGAACCATTATGTTCCTTGAAGTTTAATTTGTCCTATTTTCTTCTTAAGAAACAAAGCAACCTTATACATCAATTGAATGCTGCAATTACACAACTAAGAGTTGGCTCACAATTTGGATTTCCTTCCTCTTCAACTATCAACATTCCAAATTTAGCTAATGGTCAAGTCATAAGTTTAGCTACCCATCCAAGACGTTTGACAAGTATATTTTTCTTTTTATTTTAATACATTCAGGTATTCTTACCTTAATAAAAAATTAGACTTCGAAATTCCTTCTACATAATGATATTTCGAATGGCTTGAGGCTTCTTTTCTATTGTTGATTTCATTTTACACATAACTCATGTTCATTTGCCATTGAGATTTGAAGTTGGTACATATTCACTAAAATAATTTTGGAGTGGGAAAATAAAATAATAATTATTAATATTTTGTGTTGAAAGAAACCCAATTTATCTAAACAAAAGCCTAAACCTGATAAAAGAAATCCAAATATAAGCTATTTAGGGTCCATCCTTTGGCAAGAAAAATGTAAATTGAAACAGGAGGATGTGAGAAAGAACCATTCATTTTATTTCCAAAGAAACATTAACTATTATATTTTAGCAAAGTTTTAGGACACATTGTGAGCATAGTTTTATGACACTTTTTGTATGCATGAGATATATTTTTCCTGTGTGACTATCATAAAATTTACTTGATATAGAGAAATGTGATTGAAATTTGGTTATTGTTGCTTTTACTTTCAATTTAATATCGTGACAGTTATAATCTTCACCTTAAATTTTTCTACATATGGTGATAAATGTTGTTTTTTCTTTCTTTCTTTCTTTTTTTTTTTTTTTTGGAGTAAAATTTGTTGATTCATAAGGTTCAAATATTATCAATAATATTGGATTTCTTTCGATTTCTCCCTTTGTTCTCAATCAGGTTTGGGCTTCTATATCACTTAGAAGTGTAAATGATCCAAATAAGATCATTGGTAAAGGCTATATTGTGGACATGAATCCACAAAAAGTGTAGGTGGACATGTTTTAGGTCTAAATTGGTATGAAGTTAACATAAAAGTTGATGTTGAGATTGAAGAACATTCAGTAAGACCTTAGTCATTGTTGGAGACCATTGGAGATGCTCTTGGCACTAATATTACTTCGCCAAACTCTTTGATGTATCACAAATTCACATGTTTTTTTATTTAACTGATACAAAATTTTTTGTTGTGTAGGTGGAAAGAAATGCAGATTGAAGCCTGCTTGTTGAACTTGGAGCATACCTTAGTCTACAATTATTATAAGATATATATACATATATATATATATATATATTAATTTGTGGTTTTTTTGATTGCAGATTATAGAAATTAATAAATTTAGGATATTTTACAGTTTAAGAACTATTACCTATGGATATTTATTTAGTTGATTCTAGAATATTTAGTAATAAACATATTTTGGTAGTAGATTGAACTTAGTTGAAAATTTATGGATACTCTCTTTTCTTTCAAAATAAATTGTCACATGGATTAATTGCAATCAATCTAATGTATTAAATTGTTATAATATTCAAAATTTACTGACATTTATAGGTTAGGGATACCAGAAAAAGATGACATAAAAAATATCATCATGTTAGGAATAATATAGCACACACAAATATTAAAAAATGTACGATTATTTATATAAATATTTATCACATTAAAGTAGATATGTTCCATAATTAAGTGTCATAAAAAAATAACTATTTTTGGCATTTATATATGTTATATTGAAGCAATTATTAACATTACAAAATGTCATAAAATAAATAAATTATAATGTATTTAGATGTCACCATAACTTCATAATATGACAATATTATGTATTAAAAATGATTTAAATATTTGGTCTTCCCTAACTTTATTCTCATACTGATAAATATCATAAAAAGAATTTATAAACACATCTATATATGTTAGCATAGGTTTATATAGTAATATTTCTTTCTGACATTTATAAATGTCAAGAGATTTTTCCAAACATCACTTTAGATTATACTCTTTTTATGTATCATAATAGACCAAATGTAAAAAAAAAAAAAAAAAAAAATCCTCTAGAGTGATACATAAAAATATTATTAAAATAGTAAAATATTGTAGTATATATACATATGTATATGTATGTATGTGTTGTATATGTATATTGAAGGTTTAAAGAGGGAAGCAAAGCATGCAATGGAAGGAAAAAACTAAAAATTGAAGAACAAGAAAATCATAGACCGGAGCCGGCGCCAATTCCGGTGGCCTTAGCCGGTGCCGGTCACGGCCTGGCAGGACTCCGAGAGAAAAAATTTTTTACCTCTTTTTCTCATTCTCAGAATTGACTGGACCGGAATATATAGAACTGGGGTAGGCACGCTAGTGGAAACCTCTAGTGCGATTCCTACAAGCCTCCTACTCCGTCTGTGCATGTATATGAACGCCAACCTCTCGATCTTCTAGTATATGGCCTGCCTAATCTACGTTTGGTGAACAACTCACAAGGCTAAAGAATTTTTCTTCGAGAGAGAAAGGAGGCGTCTGTTTTTTTCTCACACAAGGAAAAAAACAACATTCTCCCTAGACCCAGAGAAGAGGCAGTCAAAAATAACATACTTCTCTATTATCATGTTTAACCTAAATAAAACCCTAGGTTAAATTGGACTGGCTCATTGCACTCTTAGTTTAGCCTTTTGGACTAAATTAATTATTCTAATTAGAACCAAATAAATGGCCCAATAAATAATTAATTTTCCAGCCCAAATAAAGTAGTCCAATTAACAAGCCTAAATTAGTTTAGTCCCAGGTCAATCTTTAATTATTTAAACTGGGCCAAAGCTCTGAACAATTAATTAACCCACCAAACTAATTTAATTAATACTCTCTCTCCATAGACCTTTATTTTATTCTAGCCTAATATTTAAATTAGACTACTTAAATAAAATAAATTCTATTTAATTTAATTTAATACCAACTCCTTAGGCTGTATATAATTAGGATTCACGGTCTATACTGGGGACCAAAAGACACACCGCATTGGCTACTAAAATAACCAAAATACCCTTTATAAATAACTGTATTTTGGATTTTAAATATTTTCTAATATCACCATAAGGAAATATTGACCTCATGGACAATGCTACGTTAGCAAAGTGTAACACCCCACAACCTAAGCCCAGCAGGGCCGGGGATGTCGCCCCGTCCGAAGGACAAGGGGTCTTTATAACCAGGACACATAACAAAAATAAAACAATACTTTAAAATTAAAACTTATTACAACCCAAAAATTCAAGAACAAATCCAAAATAAATTGTTTACTCTCATCTCTCAAAGCATTACATAAAATAAATAACACAATATCTTCCAAAGCAGGCAACAACTAGCTACTTATCCCCACAGCAGGATCGACTTAAAATTATGGTAAAAATGGTGATGAGATAAACATCTCATTAAGTCCGTGTGTGCTTTGAGTGTTCAGGTAAAACAGTTCATGCATGCAAGTTGAAACATTTCATAAGAGAAATTGCTAGTAACGAAAAAATAAAGTTAAAATAAAGAGTGTCGTTTTCCTCTTTTCAAACCATACAAGTGCACAATAAATACAACTACTCAAATAGGCGGCCATGGGTACCACACATTGGGCCCCATGTCTATACAACGGTTAGAATGCCACACTTTGTGCAGACTGACAAAAGGTAGGTGTACGGCCTATCGGGTAAAATACTTCTCCTTCTCTACACCTAAACAAAACCGGTTGTCCACTCTAGCAACACACAGTACACATGACTGAAACTTGCTAGCTCGAACCATCATGACTAAGTAGTACTGTTGTTTTTCCAAGTTGAGTTCATCTACTGGAGGTGGCCTCCTGCCAGAAGACTCGTTCTTGCTCTTCAAAACTAGTACTACTAGCCTACCCTTATTGAGTACTCAACGTTAATTGTTCCACTTGGGAGAAAACTAATAAAACATAGCTTTACTTAAAAATGGCAATTAAGGGTTTCTAAAGTTCGTGACAAAGCTGGTTTTAGAAAGAGTTTAATGTTTGAGTAAAACTACTTATAGTTTTTCAAATAATTTGTTTGACTGAAATAAGAAAGGAAACGGTCCTCAATTGCCTTTACAAAATCAGTGTTCACATACTCCGTGTTTAGCTTGCCATAATAACCTTTTACAACAAACAAGTTTTATGCAAGAGCTTACCTGATCCTTTGCTTGGGCTAACTCAAAGATCTTCCAAAGCTAACCTAATCCCGCCTAGGGTAAACAGAAGCCATAATTAAACTCAAGCCAAATTTGCTTCTATAAATAATCCTAGTTCAACTTCCTACAATCATGACCCTAATATTCCAAACTTTAAGGCTAGATAATCAAAAGGATTTTATAAAATAAATCTAGTTTGATAATGAAATAACTAGGGTTTGTGAAGTAGTTACTAATAAGTTGTAGGTATAAATCTTTGTTATTAATAATGGTTAGAAAATAATTGATAAATAAAATTAATAATAAGTAAATTTTAATATATTTTGATTAAAAGATAATAAATAAATTTTAATAGTATTTATGAATATATAACTTATAATATTAATATTTTACCTATCATGATTATTTATATAAAAGGCTTTATTTAATATTATTATTATATATAATATTTTTATAGTTTAATTTTAAAAGAAGATATTATTTATTTGGCTCAAAATTCCACTATTTCATTTAACAATCCAATTCCAAATCTTCCTAGGGTTTTCGAAATCATTAAAAGAAAACATAGCATTAATTTTTTATTAATGTAATAAAATTGGCTAACTTAAATAGTTTAGGAACAACAAGGTCATGATCATAATTCTCCTATTGCTAACCATAATCATGAACATAGACTTTAACACCAATCCACAAACCATTCAATTCATGAATAAAAGCATAAATCCATATCTACCATCACATGATCCAAACTCCACTAAACATACTCATATTCATGGCTTCAACAAGAATACAAGAACATAAAACCCTATTCACCAAAGGTGACATAATATCTACCAAGCTTAATCATCCATACTAACTCACGACATGAAGAGCATGCAACAAACCCTAAAACATCATAAAACTCAGCCATGACAAATCATCCTCATACTTCAATCCCAACTCCATCATATAAACACATACTCAATCACCAATCATATTCCATCCTTTTCTAATTACATCTAAGAAACATGATTTTAAAATTAAGGAGAGGGTTAAAGAGATATACTTAAATGATGACTACCTTGATAAAGTCTCGAGAGAGTCCGCACGCTTGGAAGACTTAATCCGACCAAGAAGAAGAAGAGAAAATGGCCATGGTTGAAACAGCCATTTCGGCCGAGAAAGAGAAAGAGAGAGTATTAGTATATTTCATTAAAGATCGAAGAGGAAGAAAGATGAACATAATCGTTCATGTTTACCTTGAGAGTGTTCTTGAGTCTTCTAGAAAATTCTGATTAACCCTAGCCACCATCTTGTTTCTACTAGCACAGAAAATTTTGGTGCTTGAGTGTTCCTCCGTGTGGATTTCTGTTAAATATAATCACACACTGTGATTATTGTGGTTGGACATTCAACTCTCGTGGTGTTGATCAAACGGATTGCTGGATTGCGCCTCGACTTGAAGAAGGAAAAATTTTGTTTTTCAAATGCTCAAAGAAAGGTAAAGTTGTTACCTTTGTTATCTTTATGTCTTATTTTCCACACATATACGGATTGATGAGACTCCGCTTCATCATGAAGGTCAAGATCAAGAAGGGGGAGGCGTGGCCGTGCAAGAGCAAGGACTAGTGACAAGATTTAGGGCCAAGAAGCTTCAAGATGATTTTCAATTGCTCATAAAACCATGCTTGAGGATGGAAGAGGGTTGGAAGATTGAGGAAGCTAGCCAAGAGTTCATTTTGATGACTATTCAAAAAGGACCCCACCAAGAACTCAAGCCGACATCAAAGACGGACGTAATTTTACTGCAAGAGGACCTTCCAGTGGATGGCCGGTGCCGGCCTCAAGTAACTAAATCGGTGTCAGCTTCAACCTGCGTAATAAGGCTCGGAAGCAGTGCGCAACCGGCACTGGCTCCATCCTGGGCAGCCGACTGCTGCCCCACGTTTTTTATGTTTTCTCCAATTTTACTCCATTTCAAATGTTTGTAAAGACTTATTAAGACCCTAAATTGTATTAGAACCTTAGGGATTACTTGGCTAGGGTTAGGGTAGTATAAATACGACCTTTAGTGATTTGACAAGATAATTCACACTTTTTATTCAAATTTGAAGAGAGAGTCTTGAGAGGCCCTAGCCTTCTTGTTCATCTTGTTCAAGACTATGCTTAAGGGTTAGTTCTCCTTACGAATGAGTCTATAAATCTTTTGGATAATCCTATGTGGTTTCTTTGAATGGGTCTTAGTTGCTTTGCTCTTCTAAGGTTTGTTTGAATTCCATTATTTAGGTGGCTATTTTTCTCTATTCTTTTGTTCTTGTTTGCCTTTGTTGCTTCAAGGATATTAAGGTAAGATTACGGTAGAACTTTCTACTATTCTTGAGGGTCTTTGAAGCCTAGTTCTTCAAGGGTTTGATAGAGGGTAGATTGTTAGTTTCATTTTCTCTTTTTGTCTCAAGAAATTCTCTGTTTTGGCCCCTTGGGTTGAGTGGAACTCATAACCAACTAGACCACTCACAACACTAAGAAAAAGCCCACTCAAGATCATAGCATGGATCCTAGGTTGGTATCTCATTTTATTTTTCCGCTGTGCCATATATGATATGCGTGAGATACCCTACAATTGATACTACTCCCTATAAACTAGTTTATGGTAAATCGTGTCACTTGCCAGTAGAAATTGAGCATAAGGCTTTTTGGGCAATCAAACTGGTAAACTTTGATTTTAATGCTACAGAAGCCAAAATATTGTTATAGATGAATGAACTTGAGAAGCTGAGAAATGATGCTTATAAGAATTCTAGGATTTACAAAGAGAAAGTTAAAAAATGGCATGATCAGTATATCTCAACAAATAGAGAGTTTCAAGTAGGGAATAAGGTTCTCCTATTTAATTCAAGATTGAGGTTATTTCTTGAAAAGTTAAGATTATGATGATCTAGGCCATTCTTGGTTACTAGAATGTTCCCTTATAGAACAGCTGAGATATTTCATCCAGAAAAAGGGACGTTCATGGTCAATAGAAATAGGTTGAAGCTATACTATAGAGAGAACAATGAAGCATTGGAACACACTAATTGTAGTCTCTATGATGTGGAAAATTCTTCTACTTTGCTTTTCTTTTCTTTTCTTTTTTCTTTTTTCATTGTCCTTCCTTTACTTGTGATTAACGCTCTCTTCTTTTTATTATTTTATTCTATACATTATTTTTTGTCTCATTTTATAATTCTTTTTGTGATAGTGGAAAGAACTTTTTTGAACACATGGAACAATGTAATATCGTTTTTCTTCAAACAATATTATGGAACTACAAGTCACATACTTGGGAAATATTACTTTTACCATTCTCTCTTCTCCCTTTTTAACTCCTTGTTAGATGTTCTTATTGTTTCATTTGTGGCTAATAAGGACATTATCCAATTTAAGTGTCAGAGATAGGATTAGGCTTTATTTCATGCAAAAGTATTTATTAAATTTCTTGGCATTCCCTTGGCTATTTCTCTTGTTAAAGTTGGATAAAAATGAGCTAAAAGTTTTCAATTTTTTGTATACTTGGAATCTTATGATTTGCTATTCTTTTTCCCTTAGCATGAGGTCATGTTGACTAGGATATTCTTAGGTAAACGTGTAGATTTAGACTAAATCTTGAAATTTTAGCTTAGCCTTGTTTAGGTTTTAATAAAATTGTGACACTTTTTTTCTTGTGAATAGATGAGAAACTTGTGATGGAGTATATGACATAGTCACATCTATGACATGAACCACTCGATTGACTTCGTGGGGGCGTTCCTTACTCAGCGACGCACTGCACTTCCTAGACCCGGGTGTAGTGATAAATATGCGAGGGTTCCTAGGTCGTTGCCCGGAAGCAATGCGCCGTGTCGGTCCCCGGATGCGGTGTCAAATATGCAAGGGTGTAGGGTAAAAAAGACAGTATATAGGGATAGGGTTCGTCTAGCTACATGGAATATAGGATCTTTGACCGGTAGATTGACAGAGCTAGTTGAGGTAATGCGGAGGAGAAAGATTAGCATTTTGTGTCTTCAGGAAACCAAGTGGGTAGGTGAGAAGGCGAGAGTAGTCGCTCCATGGGGTTATAAGCTTTGGTATTCAGGTAGAGTTAGAAATAGAAATGGAGTCGGGATTATTATTGATCGTAAGTTTATTGATGATGTGGTTGAAGTACAGAGGAAGAGTGATAGGATTTTGAACATCAAGATCATGATTGGCGGCGAGATTACTACTGTTATTAGTGCGTATGCTCCGCAAGTAGGACTCGATGATTCAGTTAGGCAACAGTTCTGGGATGATTTAGATGAGATTGTCCAGAGTGTACCATGTGTAGAAAAGCTTTTCATTGGTGGTGATCTAAACGGACATGTAGGTACTAATAAGAGCGGGTTTAAGAGTGTTCATAGAGGTCAGGGTTTCGGAGCTAAAAACGAAGCAGGAACTGCTATTCTTGATTTTGCCTTGGCCTATGATTTGACCATAGCAAATACTTGGTTTAAGAAGAGAGATTCTCACTTAGTGACCTTTAGAAGCAGGTTAAATGCCAGTCAGATAGACTTCTTTATTATGAGGCGTAGGTTTCGTAGTGGGTGTACGGATTGTAAAGTTATTCCAGGTGAGAGTGTAGTTACGCAACACAGGCTGTTGGTCCTCGATTTTAATTTTAGGAAAAAGAGTAACTAGCAGAATTTTCGAGTTGACCCTAGGATTAGGTGGTGGAGGCTTCAGGGGGATGAAAGAATAGCCTTTGTCAATAAGGTAGTTGAGGTGGATAATTGGTCTTCTGATATGGATTCGGATCCAAATACTATGTGGAGAAAGATGGCTCAATATATTAGGACAGTAGCTAAGGAAGTTCTTGGGGAATCTAAAGGAAAAGTACCTCTTAACAAGGATATGTCGTGGTGGAACAACGAAGTGAAAGAAGCCGTAAGGAGTAAAAGAGAGTGCTATAGAAACTTAGAAAGGTGTAGGAGTGATGAAAATTTTGAGAAATACAAGGTCGCGAGAAGAAAAGCTAAAAAAGCTATCAGAAACGCAAAAGCTATAGTTTACAAGGATTTATATGAAAAGTTAGATACCAAAGATGGAGAGAAGAATACATATAGACTGACGCATTACAAGGAGAAGAAGACGAGGTATATAGGTGTAGTGAAATGTGTAAAGGACGAAAACCACAATGTTTTAGTTAAGGATGAAGAAATAAAGGAGAGATGGAGATCATATTTTGATAAGTTATTCAACGGGAGTCAAGTCCAAGTTCCGAGTGTAGGTAGCCTGGCGCTTTCGAACGAAGAGGTTAACCGTGCATGGATTCGTCGTATTCAGAAGTACGAAGTCCATGATGCCCTTAGAAGGATGAGTCCAAAAAAAACTGTAGGACCGGATGGTATACCGATCGAGGTTTGGAAGTGTTTAGGAGATATAGGTATTACGTGGCTGACAAGTTTGTTCAACAAGATATATAAAGTTAATAGGATGCCTACAGAGTGGAGGAAAAGTACTCTGATTCCTCTGTACAAGAATAAAGGAGATGTCCAGGATTGTGCCAATTACCGTGGGATTAAACTCATGAGTCATACTATGAAGCTTTGGGAAAGAGTGATTGAACTGAGGTTACGAGGCATTATACAAATTTCAGATAATCAGTTTGGTTTTATACCTGGGCGTTCCACTACGGAGGCAGTTCATTTATTACGGCAGATGATTGAATATCATAGGGAAAGAAAGAAAGATTTACATATGGTATTTATTGACCTGGAAAAAACCTATGACAGGGTTCCTAGAGAAGTAGTTTGGTGGGTGCTGGCCAAGAAAGGTGTATCAATAAAGTATATTACTCTCATTAAAGATATGTATGAGGGAGCATGTACAAGTGTAAGGACTGGCGTCGGAGTGACTGCAGAATTCCCTATTAATATCGAGGTGCATCAAGGATAAGCACTTAACCCTTTCCTCTTTGCAGCCGTTATGGATGAGTTGACCTGCACTATACAGGAGGCTGTGCCATGGTGTATGTTGTTTGTAGATGATATTGTATTAATTGATGAGACTAGAGCCGGTGTAAATGCTAAATTGGAGTTATGGCGTCAGACATTGGAATCCAAGGGTTTTAGAATTAGTAGGAGTAAAACAGAGTATATGGGATGCAAGTTTAGTGGTAGCAGAAACATAGCCCACAGTGTAACTTTAGAAGGTAGAGATATACCGTTAGCTGATTGTTTTCACTATCTAGGATCTATTATTCAGAAAGACGGAGAGCTCGATAGCGACGTTGCACATCGAGTTAAGGCGGGCTGGTTGAAATGAAGGAGTACGACTGGTATTCTTTGTGGTCGTAATGCACCATTGACTTTAAAGGGAAAGTTTTACAAGGTAGTCGTACGACCTGCTTGGTTATATGGTACGAAATATTGGGCAGCTAAAATGTGTCATATTCAAAAAATAAAAGTAGCTGAGATGTGTATGTTACGGTGGATGTGTGGATACACTAGGAAGGATAGAGTTAGAAATGAGATCATTAGGGAAAAGGTGGGTATAGCATCTATTGAGGAAAAGATGAGAGAAAGTCATCTGCGTTGGTTTGGACACGTTCAGAGAAGACTGAGGGATGCTCCTGTTAGGATGATGGAAAGAGTGAGGCAGGATAGGTTAGACAGAGGTAGAGGTAGGCCTAAAATGACATGGATAGAGGTAATTAAGAGAGATATATCTTTGTTAGATTTGGATGAAAGTATGACGTTCGATAGAAGAAAGTGGCGAGAGAGGATTCATGTGGATGACCACACGTTGCCTAACGTTGGTTCATGTAGCCGACCCCAAGTTACTTGGGATTAAGGCTTAGTTTGTTGTTGTTGTATTCTATAATCTTCTAGATAGTCCTAATTCTGAGTTTAAGTAAATATAGATTGGGGTAAGCAGTTAGAGTATAGAGTAGGGTAATGCAATTCATATCTCTACTAGGCATTTGCATTACCTTGCCCTGGAAAAAAAAAATAGAGTGTTTATATTGAGGATAATGTAATAGCTGAAAAATCTTTATTCATCCATCTTTACTAGGTATTTACATTACCCTACAAAAGTGAGCAATTGGACTGATCTTCTGTTTATTTCTTAGATTGTAGTACTTTTAGAAGTCAGAGAACATAAATTTACCATTTATTCCTTACTTATATTACTCATTTAAGTCATATTTTTTACTTAGGATATAAGGTGGAACTTGTAGAATAAGCATACACTTGTTTAATCTAACTTCAATGGCATTGGTTTTATCTATTCAAATACATGTGTTTATATGAGTTTAGCTTGGTCAAGTGATCTTAAATTGAATTTGAAGGATATCAGGAAAATAAAAATGCAAAGAAAATTGCAATTTTTTTTTTTAAAAAAAAATCCGAGCCAAAGTTTAAGGGTACTTACTTATAGGGCGTTTGACTTGAATAACTAGAGCTAAATTCAAATTCGATGAAGCTTTCTTGGTTGGAACGATGATTTGTTCTGTGGGAATACTGGCTAGAGTTGACTCCTACGCATAAAACACTTATTGAATTTCCTAGCTCTTTACTCCAATTAGTCTAAGACTAATTAAATAGCTCTTTTATTAATTAATTAATCCATTTGAGCCCAATATAAAATTACTCAACATAATTAATTAAAAAACAAATATAATTAAATATGGTAGATAAATTATTCTAGCCTAAATAAATAAATAATTGGACTCTAAGAATAATTCTTCCAACATTAAATTCACCAAATAAGCACATATAGTAAATAAATTTACTAAGGTTACTTGACCTACTCTGGGAACTAAAAGACATTTTATTCTTGGCTACTAAAATGACTAAAATACCCCTGCTACCAAATACTCGTATTTTATCCTTTTAAATATTTTATTTATCGCCATATGAAAATATTGACCCTAAGAATAACATTGTAGGTACAATGTCTTTGACCTACAAGTGTAATGATGAAAATACCCTTCTACATAACACCCATCATTGAGACAGGAAAAATGTATTAACACTTTTCTCAATAACATCTACCATCCTTTGACAACTAGTTCGATAATCTATAACTTCCAGTATGTATCCACTTATCACAGGAAACTACCCAAAAGAATACATATTTCGTAACGTTTCCTAAGGCCCTAGATTATTTAGATCATCCTGAACAATCACAAACGGGTGATTTCTTCACGTAATGAAGCATAGAAAGTCTATTGTATAAGTCCGTCTTTATTAACTAAAGTCATACACCTAACGTATATGGTTATTAGCCTTGCATTAAGACCTCACACATCATACATCAAAATGCACAAGTCTAACTTCACCAAGCCACCAACTATACTCAAGTCTTAAGGTACTCATCCACGTAGTAGTAGCAATAAACCAATCTTTATTTATTTTAATACTTTTATAAAGATTATTATCGCGTAGTCCAATTTTATGTATTCTAAATATGCTTACACTATTGGTGTGAGTAGACTACTCACTAGTTAAAGATAAATCATTTCCCATTTAAAAACCATATTATAATGATCTAAGCATTGATGAAATGTCCAGCTTCATCAATCGATCAAAAATAATTTTTCGCTTATATGTTAGCAACTCATAATCTACACCTTACTGTGAAATTATAACCCAATCACGTAGACTATTTACTAATACACTTAGGCATTAATGTGCAATATATGTAGACAAACAACCATTAATGAATGAAATATTTTATGAATTTTCAAAATACAAAAATACATTGACCATTTTGGACATATATTCCAATAATATCTCATGTGCACAAAATGGACTATGATAGTCCATATGTGCCTACCTCTATAACATCAAAGTGTCTTCAAAACACCTTTTCTGTCAAAGGCTTGATACATAGGTCTGCCGGATTATTTTTAAAGGAACTCTTATCAACCAATATCTCCCATTTCTAGATGAACACCCAGATTAAGTGATACTTCATCTCAATGTGCTTGCCCTTCCTATGGTTTCTTGGTTCTTTATATTGCGACACAACTCTAGAATTATCACAATATATGGTAATGGGCTTGTCAATTTATGGTACAACTTCAAGTTCTGTGAGGAACTTCCGGAGCCAAACCACTTCTTTTAAATCTTCTGAAGCTACAATATACTCAACTTACATGGTGGAATTAGGAATAGAAGATTGCTTAACACTTCTCCATAAAATAGCCCTCCCAGACAAAGTGAAAACATATCCACTAATAGATTTCTTTCATTTTTATCTACCTGGAAGTCTGAATCAGAGTAACCAGTAGGAACTAAAGCATCAAATCTCTAAACAAGCATATAATCCTATGTTCCCTTCATGTACTCGAGAATATATTTTACAGCTTGACACTTGAGTTTGACTGATACCAGTTAACCATGCCTACTGCAAAGCAGATATCTGACCTTGTACAAAAAGCATAACATACATGAGACTTCCCACTGCTGAGGCATAAGAAATCCTATTTGTTCTTTCCTTTTCTTTTTGTGTCTTAAGACATTATTTGGAATATAAGGTTAATATATACCTAAAGGGTATACTTGGCCATTTACACTGATCCATGATAAACCTAGCTAATATCTTATCAATATAAGTAAATTGAGATAAGTCTAACATTCTTTTCTTTCCATCTCTAAGAAGCTTTATACCAAGAATCTAGCTAGCTTGTCCCATATCTTTTATACTAAATTAACTTGATAGCCAAACTTTTATAAATAACAATACCCTTACATAATTCTAATGAGTAGTGTAATACCCCACCCAAAACCACCTTTGACTATGGGGAAAAGTCATGCATTGCATAGCATCTTGCATTTTATGTGGTAGCTAGAATAATTTTATTTGCATGATGCATGTGAATTTTCCCGTTACTCTTGCATTTGAATTAATTGATGTGAAATAGTTATGTTGTTAAAGACTTGGTTAAGGGAGGTTTGGTCAAAGATTTGGAAGGATGAGTATTGGGGTGGTAAGAACTTCTTGTAGAAAAATTAGCATTGGAGTTGTTTTGGAATAGCGGGGAGGTTGGTGATTTCCTTTGGTGACCCGAGTTCGAATCCTACCTTTTGTGAAGTAAGTTTCTCTTCTTGAAATTCTTTTCTTTAGACTGTTTCTTATCTTGGCCGAAAAAGAATCTAGCTATCCTAGAGAAATTTTAGTATTTTTACTCCAAGGAAATAAGTCTCTATATTTATTTCATAAATTCAAGGACTTTGATGTGAATAAAGTTCACCTTTAATTTTCAGCTTGTGTTCCTTAGGATTTTCGAAAAAACCCCTAGCTAGGAGCCACTTTGAAGAATTTCAAGTGGTATAAAAATCTTCCTGATGAATATTAGATTTAGGGAATATATTAGGGAAAAATCTTCTTTTACCTCTTCAAGAATTCTAGCCATAATCCTTTTATTTATTTAATTGTTTTAGAGAAATATTTTAACTAAAGTCTTAGATATTTTATTTGGGTTTAAATGCCACTTCCATAGGAATAAGACTCTATATTTAAACTCCTAAGTTCAAGGATTTTAGATAAGGATAAAGTTTGTTTTAATTTCAGCTTTTGTTCCCTTGAATTTTCGAAAACCATAAGCTAGAAAAAATTCTTGAAATTTTTCCAGATTTTGTCCGCCACCTTGGAGCACCCTTAGCTCAATTCAACCTCTTCTAGGACTAGAGGAAATCCTATCCAAATCCTTGATAAAATCAAATTTTATTTCAATCCAAATTCAACTAGGATTTTCTTCCTTTTCCTAGCTGAATTTCGGCAGCTTTGTATCAACATAAGCTGTCCGAAAATTCCAGCTTCTTAGCTACAATCCAACTCTGTAAATCCCAGCTCAAAACACCTAAATATTCCTCATTTATTCAGGGTACCTTAGCTGCACAACACCAGAATTTTATTCACACAAAAACAATGAAATTCGTCCAGCATATACACAGAAAATTCGGACAGCTTTGTGCAGGATTTTCGGCCAGCTTTGTGTTCCTACTTCAATCGAAATTCTGCACACATAATTTACTAAAAAACCCCAGCTGAACAAGCTATTTTCAACGCCCAAAACACTCAATTTTCCTCTGGAAATTTCGGTAGAATTGCAGCAGCCAAAACAGTCCAAAACTTGCTACACTTGCAAAGAATTTTCACAACACTTGCACAGGATTTTTCAGTCATCAAAACTCACTCAAACTCTTCCTTGTTTGGCCCAAAATACTGAACACATTCAGCCCTTCCTTTGAGCAGTAGTTCGGCCAGCATAGAGGAGCAAAATTGCAGAATCTTTTCCTCCATTAAACTCCCTTAAAATCGGCAGCAAGGAGACGCGCGCAAGCTGGAATTTCGCCTTTGCTGTACAAGAAACCTAAAGCCATTAGGAGTCTATCTAAACATCACCATCTAACCCTAAACCAATCTTCTCCAATTTTAAATCATAGCCACCGTCTATGCTCTCCATTCTACACGAAAATTTCAGCAACATCTCTCTGCAAATTTTCGAAACCACAAGAGTTATTCCAAGCAAAAATCGAACACCCCTTAAGGTAAACACAAATCCTTTCAACCTCTTGATGCCGTTTTCTCTAATGATTCTTTTCTCTTTCTTCTACCCTTAAATCACGCCCTATAGAGGTTGATTTCCTCTTCTTCCTTAATTTTCGGTCAAGTGAAGCAAAGGAGGTAGCTTCTCTCTTCTTCTCAAGCGAACTCAGGACGATCACCATAGGAGCATCGAGACCTCATTACCCGGTAATTGCAAGGTAAGGGAATACCATCCCTAGATGCCAAAAGTAAAGTTTAATGGTGTTTATTAGCGAGATAAACATGTGGTTGTAGTATATGATCTTTGGGGATCGAATAGTTTGCCTAGAATTGAATGGGAGATTGCGAATTGTTATGAAAATAAATGGGATTAGAGCATGTTTGAATTGATTGAGACCCTGATCATAATATTATATGGTTTAGATCAGAAGGATAATTGAGGAAAGCCAGCTATGAATTTATCGCATTTATCAGAGGCATATCAAGTAAGTCCTTGCATAAACTCTTTTATTAAATGTTGTGATGGTAAGTCCTTTTATAAACTGTTTTGTTAAATGTTGTGATGGCAAGTCCATGTAGTGAAGCTTTGTAAAGCTATTGTTAAATTGTGTTTGCTTGGGTTGTAAACGTGGATATTTATTCTTTAAATGGTTTTGTCAAACTAATGATTTTATCAAGAAAACTATTCTTTTCCTTAAATTTTTAGAAATCTCTTTTAAAGAAAACCACGTTTTACAAAGCCAAGGATTGGAAATATTTTGAATCAGGAATTGACGGATATGTTCGTTGAGTAGTCAATAAGGGTAGGCTAACAATACTAGTCTTGGAGGGCTAGCGTAAGTCTTCTGGCAAGAGGCCACCTTCGGAAGATGAACTCTGCTTGAAAAGGCGACTGTGTTTGTTGGTCAGGCCAGTCCGAGCTAGCATTATACCTGAAAGGTATTATTTATTTTCCTGGCATGGACACCCGAATGGTTTTTCTTGGGTGTAGAGATGGATGAGTATCTCACCCGGTGGGCTGTACACTCACCTTAATCAGAATGCCCAACGTGTGGTAATCTGGTCTGGACAAGGTGCACAAAGTGTGGTGCCTTGGCCAATTTGTTCTCATGGAGCCCAACGTGTGGTGACTTGACTTTTATCCGAGTGGAGGATTTATTTTGTACAAAGTGTGACAATGAGAAAAACCCACTCCTTGCGAAAAGAGATTGTTTATGACTTTCCAAATTATTTCTACAAATGTTTTACACTTGGCATACATGAACTACGTAAAACACCATGTGCACACACAGGACTTTCTGAGATTTATTCTGACACTGTTTTACATAATGTTTTCAGGGGATAGACTGTGCTGAGTCAGTGGGGCATGTAATAGTTGAAGCTTTTGCTATTTTCTCTATCCGTTCTAGGAGACATTTATTTCTTATGCTTCTAAACAATATTTTATTTTATTCCGTTTTGCTCCAAGTTGAGCCTGATGTAATAAGAGTATTTCTTTATTTATCTAAGTTGATCTTTTTGGAGATTGCCTTTATATTTTATACCTCGTTCTAAAAACCCCTTATCCTACGGGACGGGGCGACATCCCCGCCCTTTTAGGGTACGTAGTCGTGGGGTGTTACAAGTGATATCAGAGACATGGTTTAGGCAATTACTTGACTTATGTGGTTCTATTTTCTTAAGTATTTTGATCTGGTTCTAATTCCTGTCTTTTGCTTATAGGATGGTCAAAAGAGTTTTATCGGCTGTCAGAGACTGGCCTGCTGGCTGCGGGAATCCACCTGTCCCACTACCCGTAGTTGATCTACCCGCGCCTGATTCAGAGAGAGAGCGTGAGCCGTCAGTGCTAGATGACTCGGTGGTTGAGACGGAGATAGAGGTCGACGAGAGTCTAGGGGAAGATGAGGGAGATGAGGAGATGAAGGAGTTGAGTGAGGGAGAGGTAGATGAGCTAGGGAATGAGGGAGACGATGAGAACGAGGGAGAGATGGTTGGGGTAGAAAGAGAGGACGAGGAGGTAATGGAGGTTGTCCCGGGAGAGAGAGACAGTAGGCAGCCAGCTCTAGGAGGGGTAGATAAGGGAAAGAGGAAGCTAGAAAGGAGTCCTGAGGGGTGTGGACTCTGATTTAGACTGGTTGTAGATGCCATGCTAAGGAGAAAGGGGTTGGTTGATCCATCTGACTTAGGGAGTGAGAGGCTTGCGCCTAAGAGTATAGTTAGATTAGCGTTGGACGAGCTCTATGAGACGGCCATGAGAGCCGAGAGATGCCGAGAGGGTGAGTCAGGGCAGCCAAGTGGGAGCGTTGGTTTCGCGAAGAACTACATAGGGAAACCTGATAGTTCCGTGGGGTGGCTGGTGGAACCGGCCTCTGACGACTCCGATACCTCTGTTGAAACTAGGGAGAGTCGAACATAGAAGACCAGCAGCTTTTACTCTTTCTTTCTCTGGAATTTGCATACTTTTTCTTGTTTATATTTTTCCTAAGGGAGCATGTGGCTCATAGGGCCTATCTATTATTTTAAATAAAAAGGGTATCGTATGAGATGACCCCTTCTTTTCTGCAAAGAATGGTTTATATGACAAGCATGAGTTTCGTTTATTACTTGATATATCTCTGCACGTTATCATCACATTCTCTTTTAGATGAGTACATTACTATCAACTGATCATGCACCTAAGCATATTCTTTTCCCCCTTGATAACTAACTTGACCCTGAGTGAATGTGATTAAGATGGCACCAAGACGCCGAACAGTGGTGCATAGCAGAACGGTGTAGGAGAGTGCATCCTCCACCCCAAAGTTTGAACAGATGCGTCGTTCCACCCCCGATGTGGAAGAGCACCTGCCAAGAGAGCAGGAGATAGCTTCGGAGAGGTCACGGGATGTGACCATGGGTCAGGCCTTTGACAAGATGGCCTCGATTCTACAGAACTTGACCGAAAAAGTGGACAAGGTGGCCAGGAAACCACTGTGGGAAGAGGATGAGGCTTTGGAGCGTTCCCTGAAGTTCCAGCCTCCCATATTCCATGGGGAGGTGGAACAGGATGAGAAAGCCAAGCAATGGATTGAGCAGATGGAGGACATTTTTGCTACTCTGCAGTACTCGGAAGAAAGGATGGTGAAGTTTGCAGCTTTTCGACTAAGGGGACCGTCTCGGGCATGGTGGCAGCGAGTATGGGGTGATTGGGACAAGGAGGATCAGGAGTGGACCTGGGACGATTTTACGGAAGCTTTCCGGGCTGAGTACATTCCTCGATGGGTGGCTGAGAAGAGGGAGGATGAATTCCAGACCCTCAGGCAGGGAGGCATGACCGTGGCCCAATACGCAGCCCGATTCATGTAGTTGTCCAAGTACTGCAAGTGCTTGGTAGATACGGAGCAGAAGCGCACCCGACAATTGATGAAAGGGCTAAGGCTAAATTTGAGAAAGGCGTTGGCTCCATCACCGCCAACGTCGTACACCACCGCAGTGGACGCAGCTTCCCGAACGGAGAACGAAAATCGGCACCGACCGGTGAACCGACCCTTCCAACCAAGTCGTCCACCTATGAGGCCTTCAGGCAATAAGCGACCTGCGGGTTCTATGCCGTGGGGAAATCGGGGTATGCAGCCCCGAGTGCCTGCAACCGGATCAATGCAAGGCAGCCTGAACTGCTGACTGTGTGGGAAGCGAGGCCACACCGAGAGAAACTGTTGGGGTAGTGGGGGTGTGAGAAGGTGTTTCAACTCCGAAGACCCAGGACATCTGAGGAACGTCTGCCCCAAACCCTTAAGGACTGAGCAGACCGCGCCAACCCAGCTAATGGGAGGCAACAGAGGTGCCGCTGCTGGACCAGCTGGAGCGGGAGGCCTAAAGCCCCAGGTGAATGCCAAAGTTTTTGCCTTGAACCGAGAGGTAGTCGGAGCGGACGCCGCCGTGATCGAAGGTAACCTTTCTATCCAAGGTTGTCTTGTTAATGTTCTAATAGATCCAGGATCTACACACTCTTATGTAAGTAAAGTATGTGCTTCACGTCTGGGCTGGGAAGGAAATGAGCTACCTTATACCCTAGTAGTTAGTTCCCCATTGGGAAAGGTGGCGGAAGCAGGCAAGAAAATGGGAAGTTGTGGAGTTGAGGTTGGGAAGGAGATTCTGGAGGCCGACCTTATAATCCTGGCCATGGACGGTTATGACTTGATCTTGGGCATGGACTGGTTGTCGAAACACGGAGCCCGTGTGGACTGCAAGGTCAAGACGGTGCAGTTTGTGAGACCTGGACGGGATGTAATTGAATTCAATGGCAAGTGAACGAAGGAACTGAAATTCCTTATTACTGGAGCTAAAGCCCAGAAGTTGCTTAAGAAAGGATGTGCGGGATACTTGGCGTATCTCCTAAATAAACCAAAGGACCAGTGTACCTTGGAAAGTACGGAGGTAGTGAAAGACTTTCCGGATGTGTTCCCGATGAAGCTCACTTCCCTACCCCCTGAACGGAAAGTTGAGTTCACCGTGGATCTGATTCCTGGAGCAGAATCGGTATCCAGAACCCCCTACCGGATGGCACCGACAGAGTTGAAGAAGTTAAAGGAGCAATTGGAGGAATTGCTAAGGCAAGGCTACATTCAGCCAAGTACGTCATCGTGGGGAGCCCCGGTACTGTTTGTCAAGAAGAAAAATGGTACCTTGAGGCTATGTATCGACTATCGGGGACTGAACAATCTAATGATAAAAAATAAATACCCTCTACCCTTGATCGATGAGTTGTCTGATCAACTGCAAGGCCCTGCTTGTTTTTCGAAATTGGACCTACGGCAAGAATACTATCAGGTGAGGATCAAAGAAGAAGACATTCCTAAGACTGCATTCAACACGCGGTATGGCCACTACGAATTTGTAGTAATGCTGTTCGGTGTAACCAACGCACCGGCAGTATTCAAGGATTTGATGTATTGCATTTTTCAACCATACTTGGATAAGTTCGTGGTCATATTCATCGATGACATTTTGATCTACTCCAAAAATCTGGAGGACCACGCGGAGCACTTAAGGTTGGTCCTAGAGAAGCTGAGGGAATTCAAGCTTTACGCTAAGTTCAGTAAGTGTGAGTTTTGGCTGAGCTCAGTGTCTTTCCTTAGTCATGTGATATCCAAGGAGGGGATCAAGGTGGACACTGCTAAGGTAGAAGCCGTAGCTAATTGGAAACAACCGGAGAACATTACTGAGATACGAAGTTTCCTTGGGTTGGCCGGGTATTATCGGCGTTTCATTAAAAATTTCTCCACTTTAGCTTCACCGATGACACGACTGTTGAAGAAAGATGTCGTTTTTGCTTGGAGCAAGAAGTGCGAGAAGAGCTTCCAAGAACTTAAGAAGAGGTTGATTTCAGCACCCGTATTGAGTCTGCCCGAGGCTGATAAGCCCTATGCACTCTATACAGATGCATCCAAGGAAGGACTAGGAGCTGTACTGATGCAGGGAGGGAAGGTCATAGCCTATGCATCGAGGAAGCTAAAGCCGCATGAAGTTAATTATCCCACGCATGACCTAGAGCTAGCAAGCTATAGTGTTCGCCTTGAAGAAATGGCAACATTACTTGTATGGTGCACAATACGAGATTTTTATGGACCATAAGAGTTTGAAGTACATCTTCACACAAAAGGACTTGAATCTCCGGCAGAGTAGGTGGATGGAGTTCCTGGAAGAGTATAAGTGCCCCATTAACTATCATCCGGGTAAAGCAAATGTGGTAGCAGACGCTCTAAGTCGGAAGGTGAGAGTGGCACACTTGAGAATACAGGAGGTGTTGGCAGTCTAGGATATCCTGGAGAAAGAGGCGCAAGTGAAAAAGGGGAAGATCTGCGTGAGCAACCTGACCTTGAAACTCGATCTGGACCAGGAAATTGTATGAGGTCAAGAGGGCAGCACTGAATTTCAAACTTTTAGGGAGAAAGAGATCGCGAGAGGGAGGGTGATTTTCGAACCGATGAGAAAGGGGTATTGTACTTTCGGGACCGGATTTGTGTACCAGACACCCAAGACTTAAAGAAGAAGATACTGGACGAAGCGCACAAGAGCAAATACACCATACACCCTGGGGAGGTAAACATGTACCAAGACTTGAAGAAGAAATATTGGTGGGTTGGAATGAAGAGGGATGTAGTTTAGCATGTGTCAACCTGCCTGGCATGCCAAAAGGTTAAGATAGAGCATAAGAAGTGTGCAGGTATACTACAACCTTTACTGATTCCCGAATGGAAATGGGAAGAGGTGACCATGGACTTTGTTACTGGCCTTCCGATGACCAAGTCACACAAAGATGCGATATGGGTGGTAGTGGACCAATTGACCAAGACAGCGCACTCTATACCGGTAAACGTAAGGGACTCGATGGAAAAGTTGGCTCAGACATATACCCGAGAAATTGTAAGGTTGCATGGTGTACCATCAAGCATTGTGTCAGATAAGGACCCTAGATTCACTTCAAGGTTCTGGGGTAAGTTCTAGGAGTCCTTAGGCACGACCTTGAAATTCAGTACCTCTGCTCATCCGCAGACTGATGGTCAATCCGAAAGAGTCATTCAGATACTGGAAGACATGCTTAGAGCATGTATCTTGGACTTTAGAGATAAGTGGATTGAGTCTTTACCGCATGTGGAGTTAGCATATAACAACAGCTATCAGGCATCGATCGGAATGGCGCCGTACGAAGCACTGTATGGGCAAAAATGCCAAGTACCGATATACTAGGGATGGACAGAAGAAGGGAACGTTAAAAAGACTGGTGAAGTATGCTTTCAGGAGATGACGGACAAAATTAAGTTAATTTGGGAAAGGCTAAGGGCAGCGCAAAGCAGACAGAAAAGTTATGCAGACACTAGGAGGAGGGAATTAGAGTTCCAAGTAGGTGACCGTGCATTCTTGAAGTTGACTCCTAGTAGAGGAATCTTGAAACATCCGAGGGGAGGGAAGTTGAGTCCTAAGTATTTGGGACCATTCCCGATATTGGAGAAAATTGGACCGATTGCCAACCGACTGGACCTACCTGATGGCCTAACCGGGATGCATGACGTATTACATATCTCTCAGTTGAAAAGGTACAATCCCGATCCGAGTCATGTACTCAATGAGGAACCATTGGAGTTGCAACCCAATCTGAGTTATGTGGAGAGACCCGTCAAGATCTTGGAGTGGAGTATTAAGACGCTTCAAAACAAGCAGATACCCATGGTGAAGATACTTTGGAATCATCATGGAGCATAGGATGCAACGTGGGAAACGGAGGAATGGTTAAGACGGAAGTATCCGGGTATGCTCGAAGGGTATGAAATCTGAATTTCGGGACGAAATTCTCTTAAGGGGGAGGGGATGTAATACCCCGCCCAAAACCACCTTTGACTATTGGGAAAAGTCATGCATTGCATAGCATCTTGCATTTTATGTGGTAGCTAGAATAATTTTATTTGCATGATGCATATGAATTTTCCCGTTGCTCTTGCATTTGAATTAATTGATGTGAAATAGTTATGTTGTTAAAGACTTGCAATCTTTTCCTCCATTAAACTCCCTTAAAATCGGCAGCAAGGAGACGCGTGCAAGCTGGAATTTCGCCTTTGCTGTCCAAGAAACCTAAAGCCATTAGGAGTCTATCTAAACATAACCATCTAACCCTAAACCAATCTTCTCCAATTTCAAATCATAGCCACCGTCAACCCTCTCCATTCTACACGAAAATTTCAGCAACATCTCTCTGCAAATTTTCGAAACCACAAGAGTTATGCCAAGCAAAAATCGAACACCCCTTAAGGTAAGCACAAATCCTTTCAACCTCTTGATGCCGTTTTCTCTAATGATTCTTTTCTCTTTCTTCTACCCTTAAATCACGCCCTATAGAGGTTGATTTTCTCTTCTTCCTTAATTTTCGGTCAAGTGAAGCAAATGAGGTAGCTTCTCTCTTCTTCTCAAGCGAACTCGGGACGATCACCATAGGAGCATCGAGACCTCATTACCCGGTAATTGCAAGGTAAGGGAATACCCTCCCTAGATGCCAAAAGTAAAGTTTAATGGTGTTTATTAGCGAGATAAACATGTGGTCGTAGTATATGATCTTTGGGGATCGAATAGTTTGCCTAGAATTGAATAGGAGATTGCGAATTGTTATGAAAATAAATGGGATTAGAGCATGTTTGAATTGATTGAGACCCTAATCCTAATATTATATGGTTTAGATCAGGAGGATAATTGAGGAAAACCAGCTGTGAATTTATCGCATTTATCAGAGGCACATCAAGTAAGTCCTTGCATAAACTCTTTTATTAAATGTTGTGATGGTAAGTCCTTTTATAAACTGTTTTGTTAAATGTTGTGACGGCAAGTCCATGTTGTGAAGCTTTGTAAAGCTATTCTTAAACTGTGTTTGCTTGGGTTGTAAACGTGGATATTTATTCTTTAAACGGTTTTGTCAAACTAATGATTTTATCAAGAAAACTATTCTTTTCCTTAAATTTTTAGAAATCTCTTTTAAAGAAAACCACGTTTTACAAAGCCAAGGTTTGGAAATATTTTGAATCAAGAATTGATGGATATGTTCGTTGAGTAGTCAATAAGGGTAGGCTAACGATACTAGTCTTGGAGGGCTAGCGTAAGTCTTCTGGCAGGAGGCCACCTCCAGAAGATGAACTGTGCTTGAAAAGGCGATAGTGTTGGTTGGTCAGGCCAGTCCGAGCTAGCATTATACCTGAAAGGTATTATTTATTTTCCCGGCATGGACTCCCGAATGGTTTTGTTGGGTGTAGAGATAGAAGAGTATCTCACCCAGTGGGCTGTACACTCACCTTGATCAGAATGCCCAACATGTGGTAATCTGGTCTGGACAAGGTGCACAAAGTGTGGTGCCTTGGCCAATTTGTTCTCATGGAGCCCAACGTGTGGTGACATGACTTTTATCCAAGTGGAGGATTTATTTTGTACAAAGTGTGACAATGAGAAAAACCCACTCCTTGCGAAAAGAGATTGTTTATGACTTGCCAAATTATTTCTACAAATGTTTTACACTTGGCATACATGAACTATGTAAAACACCATGTGAACACACAGGACTTACTGAGATTTATTCTCACACTGTTTTACGTCATGTTTTTAGGGGATAGACTGTACTGAGTCAGCGGGGCATGTAATAGTTGAAGCTTTTGCTATTTTCTCTATCCGTTCTAGGAGACATTTATTGCTTATGCTTCTAAACAATATTTTGTTGTATTCCGTTTTGCTCCAAGTTGAGCCTGATGTAATAAGAGTATTTCTTTATTTATCTAAGTTGATCTTTTTGGAGATTGCCTTTATATTTTATACCTCGTTCTAAAGACCCGTTGTCCTATGGGACAGGGCGACATCCCCGCCCTTTTAGGGTACGTAGTCATGGGGTGTTACAGGTAGAATATCATCTACATAAAGTACCATAAAAGACTTGTTGTTCCCATCTGTCTTCCTATACACACATAGTTCATCTACATTTTATATGACACCATAAGACTTTACAGTCTCATCAAACGTCTGTTCTATGCACATGATGCTTTCTTAAGTACATAAGTAGACTTCTTAAGCTTACAAACCATATGTTCTTTGCCTTTCACAATAAAACATTTTTGATAGGTCATATAGATATCTTCGCTAAGATAGCTATTGAGAAAGGCTGTTTAGACATCTATTTGCCATACCTCGTAGTTATAATAACATGCGATGGCCAAGAGAATATGAATGGACCTAAGTATGGTAACGAGTGAAAAAGTATCATCATAATCGATCAATTTCTTCTGAGTATAGCCTTTTGTAACCAACATTACTTTATAGGTTTACATCTTTCTATCTGCACCGTTCTTTCTCTTTATACCCATTTACACCCTATAAGTTTAGTCCCCTCAAGTGCAGTGATAAGATCACATACTTGATTGAGATATATGGACTCAATCTCAATATTCATTGCTACTTAACATTTGTTTGCATCAATATCAGTAATGGCCTCATCGTATCTAGAAGGATCTTATTCCTAATGGTCGAAAACTACCTTAAATGCTTTTCCAATCTACCTTTTTAGAACCCCAGATATCCTCCCACTACAATATGGTTCATTTTGTATAAGAACAACTAGTTGTGCCTCTTTAAGCTTCTCAACTAGGGAAATAGAAGTTGAAGTACCAATCAACTTCTCTTCAAATTCCACCTTACTTGAGGCCTTAGTAGATACATTTGTTTATCCTCCAAGTATCTTGTATAAGTACTAATAAGTATCTTTTGCTCTTAGAGAGATAAATGTATCCACCTTTTATTCCTTTTAGATACCCTACAAAGTAGAACAATTCTGATCTTGGGTCTAGCTTACTTCCTTTAGTCAGTACATAAGCTGGACAACCCTATACCTTGAGATATTCATCCTAGGCTTTCATGTAGTCTACGTATCATAAGATGTCCTAGGTACTAATTTGAAAAGCACCAAGTTCAAAATATATGTTACTATCCCTAGAGCATATCCCCAAAAAGAAATAGGAAGAGTTTGTTGAGTATCTTAGGCTCGCATCGTATACGGCGCAACAGAAAATAAAACGAGATACCATCCTAGGACCCGTCTATGTGTGAAAACAAGACATAAATATAATAAAGGTAACAGCTTTTTACCTTTGGGTGATCGTTTGAAGAATAAAAATTTCTTCTTCAAGTTGAAGCGTGATCCAGCAATCCTCGTGATCAACCTCCACGTGTATTGAATGTTTAACCGCTATAATCATAGTGTTTGAATGTTTAACCGCTATAATCATAGTGTGTGATTATCTCTAATAGTAATCCAATCAAAGGACATACTCAAGTACCAAAATTTCCTGTGCTAATAGAAAAAGATGGTGGCTAGGGTTCTTTGATCAAGATCAAATCGAGAGAGAGAAGAGAGGAAGTTGTTGTTCCATGTCTCTTGGTTCTTCGTGTGTGTTTCAGCTAGAGTTTTTGCGTTTTATAACTACTATATATTACACGAAATTCCCCCCCCCAAAACTGAGAGTTCTAATCCTATTAAAATTCCCTAATTGTAATTAGAAATATCAAGTTCTCACAATTGCAACTTAGACCACAAATTATAACTAATTATAATTAGTCCACAACAACTTCTCTTTCTCTCAATCAACCCCACTATGTTATCAAATAATATCTTGAGTATATAATCCTCTATTGTGTGTGACCTATTAGGTTTCCCAATCAATTGGTAGAGAACATGAATTAATTCAAATGTCTTTGAGATTAATAATCCATAATTAATTAGAATTAATCCTATTAATTTTAATCAGGATTAGTTTATTAATTTAGCAATTAATAAACCCATATTCCCATATCAGCAATTAATAAACCCATATTCCCAGATCATGAGCGGTATCTAGCAACATATCATAACCACCCAAGAGTCCAAGAAGTCAAGTGGCTTGACATGAACCCTTCAATAACAAACTTCAATGCAATTAACTCCTTTTCCCATACAATATCTCATTCGGTTTGGAGTACGGAATTAGTGCCAACTCCCTCTAGAAATAATTCTGGCCCGAATACAATAGTACTTGTACCAGGAACCCACTACTCTAGATGTGTATCAATTGGAACTGTTTTCAATACACAATTGCCTTGGCTAAGAACTTCTCGAGTAGTAATTCGTACAAGTGGCCGTGAGCTCCGGAGATTGGAATCAAAGTACATTGCTCAACAAACAACGTACCTTGAAGATCTCAAGTCTAAGAATACTTGCACGTTTGATATATTGAGATTATATCACTGGCACTAAATAGTTATCCATGTGATTATCTTAAAGCTAGGTCATCCAATGAACTTGTTTCATTAACAAGCATCCATGTGTTAACTTTGAGTATCTCAATACTCACGGTTATGAGAACCACTGCCTGATCAAATCAGGATGTCTAACACATGCTAGTCTTAACGCATTAATGATGTCTTGTCTCATTAATACTATGACTAGGGACTATTTAAATACTAACACCATTTAGTGTAGTAGGAATCTCATATCATGATCTCTATCATGATTTTCTTAACACAGTGTTGTACTATAGACTTTATCGAACAGTTATATTTCTTAAAGTAAACAAAAGAAACTGTAAGATAAATAATGCCTTTTATTAAAATAAAATATGTCATATACAATGTACAAGTGATTACCTCTAAGGCACAATACTAACAGAGTTTCATAACTCATCATGCTTCTAACCATTTCTATCAAAGTTCTATTTATTCTCTTAGCTACTCCATTCTGCTCAGGAGACCTCGGTTCAATCTATTGAGAGACTATTCCCTGATGTGTCAAGTAGTCCTTGAATTCACCAGGGAGGTACTCTCTACCACGATATGATCTAAGCTTGTTCATTAGTTTACCTATTTGACACTCCACTTCAGCCTTAAACTCCTTGAATTTATTAAAAGAGTTGACTTGCACCTTATTAAGTAAACGTAACCAAAACATGTATGATCATCCGCAAAAATGATGAAGTATTTTTACCCTCTTCTAGCTAGTATAGACACAGGACCACAAATATCAGTGTGAACTAACTCAAATATTTCCTTAGTCCTCTCTGCCTTTTGAGTGAAGGACCATTTTGTTATTTTACCTATGAGATAATATTCACACTGAGGCCATTCCTCCAATTTCAATGAGTCCAAAACCCCATTTAGATTAATTTTTGAATCTAATTAGGATTTATATGTCCTAATCATAAGTGTCATATATACGAGTTATTTGAGGGGGTCTTTCTTTTCTTCTTATTATTAGGTTTAATCTAAGTATTATTTATTTGAATAAATACTTTTTCCATCTCTACTGATTGAAATACCAGAATAGAAACAAATAGAATATCCTTGATTAATCAATCTTGAAACTAAAATTAAATTCTATTTAAAACTAGAAACATATAAAATATCTTTTAAAAACTAAGATCCTATTATAATCAAATAAAAGTTCCAAGTCCCCCCTCCCCCCACTGCTTCAGCCTATACTTGTGCTCTATTTCCTACTCGTAGTCCATACTCTCCTATATTGAGTCTTCTTATCTTGTTAAACCCCTGCAAGGAGTTATAGATATAGTCAATGGCTCTAAAATCAGTAATCCAAGTGGATAATAATCTAACCATCAAATAGACTCTAAATAAAGAGCAATACCTGAGGAGTACTTGGCTAAGAAGTCCAGACAACCTTTCTTGAAGTGCACCTTCTTGCAACACATAAACACTTGCCCTTAGGCTTAGCATTAGGCTTGGACGAACCACGCTTAGATCCCTTAGATAAGGCCCTTGTATTATTCTGGGCCTTCTTTTTTTTGAACTTCTTGGGTTGGGCCGTAGTTCTAAAAGATGAACCAGAACGAGTAACCAAAACCTTTAACACAGGCTTTATAATTTTCTTAGCAACCTGGAGTTCTTTTATTAACTCAGTCAAAGACATACTCAGTTTGTTATATTATAATTTGACTTGAACTGAGAGTACAAATCTGGTAAAATCTCAAGAACCATATCAACTTAGCTCCCAAGAACTATCATTGCCCCTAGAACCTCAACCTCCTCGAAGTGAGCAATCATCTTGAGAATATGCTCATGAACCGATGCCCCCTCAGCCATCCTTGTATTCATGATTACTCTAAGAGCTTCTTACTTTGCTGGCCAGCTCTTGTCAGCAAACATATGGTGCACATTAATATATCGATATCATATGCAGTAGGCATGTTTCATGCTTAGACTGAAGAACATTAGATATGGAAGCTAACATATAGCAACGTACAATCTTATCGGCTTTTTTCCATGCCCTCTTAGGCTCACCATCCTAGTCCGTGGAATCTTTCCCAATTTCAGGATATGGATCGGTCAAAACATACTTGTAATCTTCCACAATAAGTACTATGTTCAGATTCCTTTTCTGGTTAATGAAAGTAAGACCAGTTAACTTATTCTTCTTGAGAATAATGGACAAAGGACTGAAACCTGATATCTTTTATGATTGGAAAAAAAACCTTCATTTAGAAAATTGTTTGTGAAACCCCAGTCAAGACCAACCTTAGAGTAAGGGGGTTGGGATGCATATCATGCTTTATTTCATGATTAAATATGTTTTCATATGATTTTTATGTGCTTTGAATTTGATTTTATTATCTTGAAGTCTTGTTGATGAGTGATGTGTGAGAGGGGCAAAATGCTAATTTTTGCCCGAGGTGAAAATAAGGAGATAGCTTGTGGATTGAATAGGAAATAATTTTTCTAGTAGAAATAGCAATAAGAGTTGTTGTGGTTTAGTGGTTAGAGCCTTAGAATTAATTCTTGAGGTCTTGGTTTCAAAGTCCATCATAGAAGCTTTAGCTTGAGTAAATTTTATTTTGCTTAGGAAATGATAGTTTCGGCCTTAAGGGCCTACATTAATGTGGTGATGATGTTCTAGGAGAGACATGATAGAAGTAACCTCATTCCACTCCTTTTACTCTTCTCGAAATTCTTATAGGGAAAATCATTCTTCCTTGATCTTTAATTTTCCTCAATTCTCACCTCATTAGTTTGATCAAGGTGTTCTAGCCTTTTTCTTTCCAGAAAATTCAGTAGAGTGCTGAGACCTTTTAGGATCAAAATGTCTTGGTGAAAGACTTCTTATGGTCTGAAAAATATGGAAGAGTTGTGAGGAATTCCAAGAGGAAAAATCCCTCTAGTAAGCTTGCTGAAATTTTCCTCTAGCTTAGTTCATCTTTCTTCATGGAATGAGCTGAAATTTTCCAGCTTGTTGTACCTTCAAAAAGGCAAAATTTCTAGCTAACATTCCCTCCCAAATGCTGCTAGAGAAATGGTCTTTAGGATCAGTTTGAAACCTGAAAGTTCTTGTCCAATTTCGGACTGCTCAAGCGGGAGCAAAACAGGAAAAATTCCTGTACGAAAGTCAGTTTTGAGAGCCCAAAACTAAGCTGTTTTCTTCCAGATTTTGTGCAGTACCTTAGCCATATTTTTCCTCCATGAAGAATGCTGGAAACCAGCCTTGAATACCCCTAAAACCCCCCTTCCAGCTCGCTACAAAATGGTTGGAAGTGGCAGACAAAAATCTTCCAGAAAATTCACTATGCAGCAAAATTTCTGTGCAGATTTTTGTCCAGCTTGTTTCCTATCTCTCTTCCAGCCAAAACACCAACCCTAATATGTCAAAACCTTCCTTAAACCTCCGTCAACAGAGCTCCATTGATCCCCTTGACCTTCTGCACGAAATTCCATTAATGGCTGTCCAAAAATCTCTCAAACAAATCCCTGGAATTTAGCTTGATTGGTTTCCAAAATTTCAACCATCTTATTTAGCAACCTTTCATAATATTTTGCTCAATGGACCAGACTTCTTCTTCATCATTGTACACCCTACTTTCGGCCACCATAAGCCACCATTAATCCCACGAAATTCTGTTCAAACAATCAGCCATGGCAGACTTCGAAGCTGTCCAAACAATCAAGATATTCTTAGGATATTTACTTTCCAAATTCACTTCCTAAAAATATTCTTCAAGGATTGTAACAACTAACCTTTCCTTTTCCCTCTCAAATCTGAGAAACATCCTCCTAAACCCTACAGAATTTTGGCAGCCCTCATTCCACAGAAAAATCGGCAGCCACAACAACCATTCCTCTCGATTTTTCTTCAGCCATCAAGAACACACACTACACCAAGAACACCTGCTACTCCCTTTCACCTAATACCACTCCAAATCACTTCAAACCACCTCTAAAAATCCCAGACTTCATCTATTCATTGCTGTGAGTCCATCCGTGCCATTTTTAACATCAAACTACAAATTCTAACTTGCTCTTTTGGATCAAAAACCAGAAATTTTTTGAAAGCTCAAGAACACCTTCAAGGTAGGTTTGTTCAATCAACTTCATCTCGCTAATCTTTGATCTCTAATAAATATATATATGTGATTAAACATGTTAATGTACTCTCTTCTTCTCTTTCTCTCTCTCTCTCTCTCTCTCTCTCTCTCTCTCGGCCGAATGATTTCATCAACCATGGCCATGCTTCCTTCATCTCCTTTGGACGGATTTAGGCATCTAGGGGTTTAGATTCATTCGAAACTCCTTCAAGGTATTCATCAATCAAGTAACCCCTTTTAACCCTTCTTTTAAATTCTAGACTCATGTCTCTAGGATGATGTTGATAGAAGATGAATCATGAATAGGGTTGAGTATATATTGTTGTGATGAGTTGAGATTGAAGCATGAATATATGTATGAATATGTTGGAGATGGGATTTTTGCATGAGTTGCTTATCTTGGTTGAATATATGGTGTTCTAGGGTTTGATGTATGTCTCCATGATCAAGTATGCTAGAGATTATGTCATCTATGATGAATAGGAATTATATTCTTGTGTGATTATTGAAGCTATGATTATATTTATGGTACTAATAGTTAGATCATGCCTTAGTAAGTCTAGATCTATGCTTATATACATGATTTGGATGATTTTGATGAATTGAAGGATTGTATATGCTCATGATTGTGGTTAGCCATAGAAATATGATCATGACCTAGTTGTCCCTAAGTTAATTTTTATTTCATGAATAAAATATTTCATAATGGGATTTTGCTAGTAATTTTCAAAAAAACCTAGGAGAGGTAAATTTCGATTATTATATATAATAAGGGCATTTTAGTCAAATAAATAATAGCTTTTGCTAGAAAATAAAATATATAGATATTATATATAGAATGAAAATATCAAATAAAGCCTTTTATGGAAATAATCATAATTAGTAAAATATTTATTACTAAAAAATTATTTATTATCTTTTAATCAAAACCCATTAAAATTTTATTTATTAACTTTCAAGCAAGACTCATTAAATTTATTTTCAACTAATTTTAGTTATCAATTATTTTCTAACAACTAAATTATTAATAAATCATTATTTTACCTAATTCCACCTAGGACTCTTCATCAAATAAACTCTAAATCTTTCTTAGCAAGATTTAAACCTTCAACTTATTAGTACGTATTTTCCAAAACACTAATTATTTTAAATATCAAATTAGACTTAGCTTATAAACCCTTTTTATTTATTATCTGGCCTTAAAGCTTGGGACACTAGGATCATGGTAGTAGTGAGTTGAGTTTGTTTTATTTGTGAAAGTCGATTTTGGACTTGATTTTCTTTTGGGATGATCTAGAAAGTTTTGTAATTAATTTATATGAACTCTTTGATAGATTTAGAAGATTGTCAAGGGTAGGGACCAACCTACTAGAGTTCATACCCTAAGCTTAAGGATAAGGTAAGTTCCCTTGCATTCATGAAATTGATTTTATTTTATTATCTTGGTTTGAAAGTAAGGTTGGTGAGTATCTTTTGCAAATACGAAATTTTTTTTCATGGTAGCTGATTTTGAAAACCTCTATATTTGGAACCTTCTTATTTTGGAAACTTTCTACATTTGGAAAACTTCTAATTTTAGAAACTTCTAGATTTATAAATTTTTAAAATGTGTCAGCCATGACTTAGGAGCCAAGCATCAAACATTTTGATTTGTTTTGAATATGCGAGAGATAAATTTTTGGGCATGCATCTAATTTTTGAAAATCACAGCATGACTTATTTGAGCATATGGCTCCTCCACTATGAATTTGTGGAATAAATTATTGACTTAAAACCATGCCTTCTAAAATTTTTGTACGAGTTGACAAATGTTGTTTGGAACTGTATTGAGCTAATTTTGTAGGTTCCACTATGGAGCCTTATGAATTGTGAAGATTCAATAACGTTGAGTACTCAATGGGGGCTAGGCCTTTATACTAGCCTTTGGTTGGTCTGGGGATATCTCTCGGCAGGTGGCCACCTCCAAGAGGTTGACTCTTTTCGATCAGGGCGTCAGTATAGAAGGTTGAGCCGTCCTCAGCTAGCGACGGGGTTCTGGTAGAATCGACGGCCGGAAGTGGGACAACCGGTTTGGATTGAGTGAGAGAGGGAGGTGTATCTCACTCGGTAGGATGTACACCTACCAGGTATTGGGGGTCAAGTGCTTCACAAAAGTGAGAGCCACCTCTGTGCCCTTTCACCAGGTGTTGGGGGTCAAGTGCTTCACAGGAGTGAGAGCCACCTCTGTACCCTTTCACCACCTGTCGGGGGTCAAGTGCTTCACCTGGAGTGAGAGCCACCACCGTGCCCTGTCAGATTAACTTGGTTGCTTTAATTGTTGAGCTATTTTCGGGAACTGTTCTAAAGTGTCATTGGAATTTCATTCGAAGCTCAAAATCTTTTAATTATTCATATCTTTCCAAACAGAATATTTTAAGAGCATTTTGCTCCATGACTTCTCACTACTATCTTCCAAGAAGTGAGAGTTAAGTTTGTAAAGAAGGCATGACAAGCTTTTGATATACTGCTAGTGCATGCATCATGAAAAGTGTTTTGTCTTTTTAGCCCAACTCACACACGGGGCTTACTGATATTTCTGTCTCATCACTCTTTTTACCATGATTTCAGGTCGATCCTGCTGTGGGGATGAGTAGCTAGTGTTATCTGCCTTGGAAGAGAATGTTGTCATTTATTCTTATGTATTGCTTTGGGGAGTTGAGAGTGGATAATTTTTATTTATGGATTTGTGTTTAGGAATTCATAGATTTATTCTTGGATTTATTCTTGGGATATAATAAATTTTTGAGTTAAAGTATTATTTTAATCCGTTATTTTATTTGGGTGACCTAGTTATAAAGACCCATTGTCCTTTGGACGGGGCGACATCCCCGGCCCTGGCGGGCCTAGGTTTCCGGGGTGTTACATTGTTTATTTTCAAAAAACATATAAAAATTTCACATTTAAACATCATATTATTTCCATGATATTAACCTATTAAAACCATTATAAAAAATATTAAAATTTTAGCTCTTAGAAAAATTGACAGAGCTTCGTAGGAATGTTAACAATTTTCTAAATGTATAATCATCACAAATTAAACTACCTTAATAAGTAATGATCCAAAAATAGTTCCATTGATAGGATGGCCACTACTCTCCACCACCTAGTATAATCTAGTATTAATGTCTCCAACAATAGGTTGGCCAACACTAACACAAATCCTATGCATTAATTATAATTCTTTTGTTTGTTCTAAATTCTCGTGCAAATCCATCTTATAGGGAGTCATACTTAGGATGACACGAGGATAATCACAATCTCTAATAGGAATCTATAACACCCCGCTACCTAGGCCCGCCAGGGCCGGGGATGTCGCCCCGTCCAAAGGACAAGGGGTCTTTATAACTAGGTCACCCAAATAAAATAGCGGATTAAAATAATACTTTAACTTAAAATTTATTACATCCCAAGAATAAATCCATGAATTCCAAAAACAAATCCATAAGTAAAATTATCCACTCTCAACTCCCCAAAGCAACACATAAAAATAAATGACAACATTCTCTTCCAAGGCAGATAACACTAGCTACTCATCCCCACAGCAGGATCGACCTGAAATCATGGTAAAAAGGTGATGAGACAGAAATCTCAGTAAGTTCGTGTGTGCTTTGAGTGTCTAGTGGAAATAGTTTGTGAATGCAAGGTATAAAACCTTTATAAGAGAAATACTAGCAAGCAATAAACATTAGTCAAAAGCAAGAGTGGTACTTTGGCTTTTCCAACCATACATAATCAATAAAATCAACAACCCAAAAGAAATAATCATGGGTTACCACATGTTGGGCCCCATAATCGGTCAGAATGCCACACTTTGTGCAGACTAACAAAAGGTAGGTGATCGGCCTACCAGGTAAGATACTCCTCATTCTCTATACCCAAACAACAACTAGATGTCCATTCCGGCAAAACATAGTCACTTGACTAAAAAAATAAACAATTGCTAGCTCGGACTGGCACGACCTACTGGACTGACATCTTATCCGAGAAGGACTTACCTCTCAGAGGTGACCACTTACTGAGAGACTCACCCTAACCCTTCAATGACTAGTCCTAGCAGTCCACCCTTATTGAGTACTCAACGACGTTTCCCACTTGGGAGAAAATGAACAAAACACCGTTCCACATAAAAATGGCAATTAAGGGTTTCCAAAGTCTTTGTCAAAATTAGTTTTGGAAAGGGATTTGAGTTTGAGTAAATCTACTTATTGATTTTTAAATAGTTTGTTTGTCTGATATAGGAAAGAAGTTAATCCTCAATTGCCTTTGCAGAACTGAGTGTCTTTGCACTCTACATTTGGCTTACCATAATAAACATTTTACATCAATCGGGTTTTATGCAGGAGCTTACTTGATTCTTGCTCATAATATAATGTCTCTAACAGCTGACCTAACCCCGCATAGGCAAATACAAACCACAATCAAACTCAAGCCAAAATCCACTTTCTCAATTTAAAACAACTCAACTCACTACTACCATGATCCTAGTGTCCCAAGCTTTAAGGCCAAACAATAAATAAATAGGTTTATAAGCTAAGCCTAATTTGATATTTAAAATAATTAAGGTTTTGGGAAATAAGTACTAATAAGTTGATGGTTTACATCTTGCTAAGAAAAATTTAGAATTTATTTGATGAAGAGTCCTTGGTGGTATTAGGTAAAATAATGATTTATTAATAATTTAGTTGTTAGTAAATAATTGATAACTAAAATTAGTTGAAAATAAATTTAATGAGTCTTGCTTGAAAAATAATGAATAATTTTTTAATGGGTTTTGATTAAAAGATAATAATTAGATTTTTTTAGCAATAAATATTTTACTAATTATGATTATTTCCATAAAGGATTTAGTTGATTTCATTATTTTATATAATATCTACATATATATATATATATATATATTTTTTTAGCAAAAGCTATTATTTATTTGACGAAAATATTCTTATTATATAATAATCCAAATCTACCCCTCCTAGGGTTTTTTGAAATTACTAGCAAAATCATATTATGAAATATTTTATTCATGAAATAAAAATTAGCTTTGGGACAACTAGGTCATGATCATAGTTCTATTGCTAACTATAATCATGAACATTTACAACCCTTCAATTCATCAAATCATCCAAATCATGCATATAAGCATAGATCTAGACTTACTAAGGCATGATCTAACATTTACTAGCATAAATAGAATCATGTCTTTAATAATCACACAAGAATATAAATCCTATTGATCATAGATGACATAATCTCCAGCATACATGATCATGGAGACATGCATTAAACCTCAAAACATCATACAATCAACCAAGATAATCCCTTCATGCATAAATCCCATCTCCATCATATTCATACATATATTCATGCTTCACTCTCAACTCATCACAACAATATATACCCAAACCCCATTCATGATTTGTCGTCTATCAACATCATCGTAGAGACATGAATCTAAAATTTAAAAGAAGGGTTAAACGACTTACTTGATTGATGAAAACCTTGAAGGAGTTTCGAATGAATCTCAACTCCTAGATGACTAGATCCGTCCAAGAAATATGGAGAAAGCATGGCCATTGGAGAAGAAGCCATTCGGCTAAGAGAGAGAGAGGTTTGGCCAAGAGAGAGAGAGACCATTAGTATGTTTATTCATATATATATATATATATATATATATATATATTCATTATAGATCAAGATTAGAGAAGATGAAGTTGTTATAACAACCCTACCTTGATGGTGTTCTTGAGCCTTCACAAAACTTCTGGTTTTTTATCCAAAAGAGCAAGTTAGATTTGGGAGTTTGATGTTAAAAATGGTGTGGATGGACTCACAGTAGTGAATAGATGAAATCTAAAATTTTTAGAAGTTTGAAGTGATTTGGATAGATGTTAGGTGAAAGGAAGGAGTATGTGTTCTTGGTGTGCTATGTGTTCTTGAAGGTTGAAGAGAATAGATAGGTTTTGTTCAAGGCTGGCTGGATTTCTGAAGGGATTAGGGCTGTTGATTTGTTTGTAGGGTTTTGGAAGATGATTTTCTGGTTTGGAAAGGAAAAGGAAAGGCTAGTTGTTGAAATCCTTGAAGAATATTTCTGGGAAGCAAATTTGGAAACTATATACTACAAGAATATCTTCGATTGTTTGAGAGCTTTTGGGAAGCTGCCATGGCCGAATTTTTGTGTAGTGTTTTTGCTAGATGAAAGCTGGTTGAAGGAGGCTAAGGCTGGCCGAAAATAAGGAGTATAATGGTGAAGGAAAGGTCTGGTTGTTTGAGGGATATTTTATGGAAGGTTGCTAAATTATGGTGGCTGGAATTTTGGTATCCAAATCAAGGCATGATTGCAGAAATTTGTTGGAGAGATTTTTGGGCAGCCATGCCTGAATTTCGTGCAGGAGCTTGGGGGAAGACAATGGAGCTCTGATCATGGCTGTTTAAGAGTGGTTTGTGCAGAATAATGGAGTTTTGGCCAGGGCTGAATTATAAAACAAAACTAGAAAATTACTGCATAGGATTTTTGCTATTGCTGGAATTTTTCTGAGCAGTTTCGGCTGCCATTTTCCAGCCAGGTTGCAGGGAGTTTGAAGGAGATTTCAGAGGTCTTGCAAGGCTGGTTTCTAGCCTTCTTTATTGAGGAAAAACTTGGCTAAGATGTTGAACAAAAACTGAAAGAAAACAGCTTGGTTTCGGACCTCCAAAGCTGCGATTTTGCCCAAGGATTTTTCTGGTTTTGCACAGCTTTTGTGCAGTCTGAAAATAGCCAGAAATATCCAGGTTTCAAGCTGATCAAAAGGGCCATTTTCTGGCAGCATTTGGAAGGGAATAATGGCTAAGAATTTTGACACTTTGAAGGCACAAGAAGCTGGAAATTTTTCAGTTCAATGTATGAAGGAAAATGAACCTAGCTAGAGTGAAGTTTTAGAGAGTTCCCTAGGGAAATTAATTCACTTGAAATCCTTCCCCCTCTTCCATGGTTTCGGTCCATAAGATGTCTTTCTCTAAGACATTTTGAACCTTCAAAGCCACAAAACATTGCTGGAATTTTTCTAGAATAAAATTGGCTTGAACAAATTGAGCATCCTAATGGATTGAGAAATAGGAAAAATTAAGGATTAAGAGGAAATAAATTCCCTTAGGAATTTTGTGTAGAGCAAAAGAATAGGATTAGGATACTCTTATCATGACTCTCTTAGGACAACATCTCTACCCTATTCCAAAGCACATAAGGCCGAAAATTCCACTTCCCAAGCAAAAATAAAATTTAATCATTTTAAAGCTCACCTGAAGGAATTTAAACCCAAGACCTCAATATTTAATTCCAAAGTTCTAACCACCACACCACAACAACTCTTGTTCTTATTTTCTATCTAAAAATATTTTCCTATTCAATCTTCAAGCTATCACCCTTTTTCCACCTCAAGCAAAAATTACCATTTTGCCCTTCTCACTCAATAGTCATAATCAAGCCCTTTAGACTATAAAACACAAATTCAATGCACATAAAATCATATTAAAATATATTTAAACACGCAATGAAATATGATATGCTTTCCAACCCCCTTACTCTAAGGTTGGTTTTGATTGGGGTTTCACAGAATCCGTGATAGAAGCCGTGGAGCCATTGGAATCCTTCTCACATTTAATCTTTTAAGAAAAATAGATTTTTAGGAAAAATATTTTCTTAAAATAAGTATTAACTTTAGTGATATCCAAAAAATTCAACTGTTATTCTCTATGTCAAGGATAAAACCCTTTAAGAAAATAAACTATGAATTTTTACATTCACTATTTAAGTTAAAACCGTGTTGTAGGAAATAAATTTGAAATACTCAAATTCAAAATATTCTCCATGTCAAGGATAAATCCTTTGGAAAATAAATCAAGAATTTTATTTTAAATTCCTTAGTTCCATGTTAAAACGTTTTCCTTACTCGTTTTTTCTAGAAAAAAAAATTAATTTCTCAAAAGCCTTTGTGCATTTAATCACAAAATTAAATAAAATAGCCATGCTTCCAAAATTAAACTTTTTACATGCTATTTTTATCCTTTAAATCTTATATGACCAAAAAATGGATTAAATATCATAATAATAAAATTAAAATGATCTTATTTAATCCTAAGGTGGTTCTGCTTTTACTAACTATTTTCATACAAAATTATTTACCACAATAAATAAACCATTACAAGAAAATAACCTCGTGTGATATGGGAACCCAAAAAGAAAAAAAATTACAAGAAAAACATTGGAAAAAAATCCTAGACTTCTTCTAGGAACAATTCTGGAAGTCGTCAGACCACCCAACACCAAGAAAAAACCAAACCGGCCAAAAATTAAGCAAAAATGAAACCCATTCTCAATTGTTTCTTGTAGCTGGTCTATGGCTTGCTATTTTGTTTCTTGTATGCAATCCATAGTGTGACCAAGCCATGGACCATCTAGCTCTCACGAGGAACTAAGCCCGTGACCACCTTAATTTCCAAGCTAGAGCTCATTTTATATGCACAAAGCCATGCTCGCCTAGCTCCCCAACCATGGCTGCCTTGCACCCTAGCCATGCGTGGCTAGGCCTTCAATCCATTTGTCTCTTGAAGTTATTTTTTACCCTTTTTCATCCGTTCAAATTTCTTCCTCTTTTCCATGGGATTTCAATGTTTGATCCGACAACATTATTGTTACATAAATCCGTAGATAAAGTTGAAATACAAAATCATCTGCCTATACCTTTCAAAGTGAGGCATACATGAATTCTAAGAAAAGTGAATAATAATAATAATAAATTACAGGTACCTATGCCATGACACGCGAGTCGTACACAACATCTAGCCATATCAAAAACTACGAGGGATCTATACAATCACAAAGACTGAATTTTTATTAGTAAATAAACCACCTTTTCTGGTTATTAACCCTAAGCATGCTTGTAGATTATTACCTTAGCTCTGATACCACTTAAAGGATCGTGACAAATTAAAAACACAGCGGAAATTGCAATGTAAAAAATTTTTCCCCAGCTAAAGTTTAGGAATACTTACTCCTAGGGCATTTAACTTGAATAACCAGAGCCGGATTTGAATTCGATGAAGCTTTCTTCATTGGAACAACTATTTGCTCTGTGGGGATACCAACTAGACGTCGATTCCTGCGCATCAAACACTTATTATGTTTACTAGCTCTTTATTCCAATTAACCCAAGACTAATTAAATAACTCTTTTATTAATTAATTAATCTACTTGAGCCCAATATAAAATTACCCAAGAAATATTAATTAATAAACTAATTTAATTAAATTGGCCCAATAAAATAATCTAGTCTAAATACATAAATAATTTGACTATTAGAATAATTCTTCCAATATTAAATTTACCCAATAAGCCCATATAGTAAATTTACTAAGGTTACTTGAGCTACTCGGGGACCAAAAGATATATTATTCTTGGCTATTAAAATAA
>JANUWF010001636.1:4070000-4353871 GCA_026120185.1 Voacanga thouarsii | reverse complement strand
GTTTTAATTTTTTTTTAAATTTCTTTATGTGTTTATGTGATGGTGTATTTTGACAAATTTACTCGAAATATTTTTAATAACATGTCTCAATTAGTGCATTTTATTATAATTTTGTATATGTAATTATGTCATGTTATACACCTAATGTATTGCATAAGTAAATGTATATAGTTAATTATGTTATGTTATATACTTATTCTAATATATAAGTATATGTATATAATGTATATAAGTATACTGTTTAGTTTAATATATATATATATATATATATATATATATATACACTATAACATGTAGGTATATATATACATATGTCTAATTTTTTAATCTATCACTTTGATTAAGTAGTGTATAAAGAAAAATAATTCAAATACTGTTATTATTGTTGATATCACTAAAAAAATTATGAAATTTATAATGTAGAGATCAATTTGTAATGTTCTTCGTCTCCTACATGTTAATATATATTATACTAATTTAGCTATGTATATACATATGTCCAATTTTTTAATATATCTATTTTGTTAAGTAGTGTATAAAATAAAATATGTAAAGAAAAACAATTCAAATACTGTTATTATTGTTGAGATTACTAAAAAAATTATTGAAAATTATAATGTAGAGATCGATTTGTAATGTTATTCATCTCGAACATATTAATATATATTATACTATATAGTTATATATATACATATTCTAATTTTTTTTATCTATTTATTTGATTAAGTGGTGTATAAATTAAAATATATAAAGAAAAATAATTTACATAATAATAATATTATTAGAATCACTAAAAAATAATAAAAATTATAATGTATAGATCGATTTATAATATTATTCGTATTAATTTATGAGAAATTAGCGAGGATTTTATTTTTTCGTCACAAATTGCGACGAAATAGCTAGAAATTTAAAAAAAAATTAAAAATTTCCAAAATTTTTCACTCCCTCTTTTTTTTTTTTTTCCCTCCTTCTTCCCCCTTCCTTCTTCCTCCTCAACTCCCCTCCCTCACCTCCCTCACGGCACCCCCCCATCCGGCGCCCCCCTCCCGCTCCCCCCTCCCTCTCCCCGCCGGCGACCCCCCCATCCCGCGCCCCCCTCCCTCTCCCCGGCGTCCCCCATCCCGCGCCCTCCCGGTCCCCCTCCTCTCCGCGCTCCCCCCTCCCTCATCCCGCGGCCCCCTCCCTCAACTCCCCCCATCCCGCAGCCCCCCCCCCCCCTCAACTCCCCTCCCTCAACCCATTGCCATTGGAAGGAGTAATGGCAGGGGAATATCTCATAATTGGGCAAAAAGGAGTATTTTTTGGGATTTGCCGTATTGGCGTACTAATTTGGTCCGACATAATATTGATGTAATGCACAATGAGAAGAATGTATTTGACAATGTCATGAATACAGTTCTTGAGGTAAAGGGTAAATCAAAAGACAATTTAAAGGCTAGACGTGACTTAGAAATTTATTGCCATAGGCCCGAGCTACATGCCTTGAATGTGGGAGGAGGAAAAGTGGCTATACCTAAAGCTATTTACTCGTTGACATCAGAACAAAAGAAACTTTTGCTAGAATGGTTGAGGGGATTGCAACTCCCAGATGGATACGCTTCAAACATTGGAAGATGTGCTGATTTGAATGAGTTGAAGTTATCCGGTATGAAATCACATGACTGTCACGTATTCATGGAGAGACTACTTCCAATTGCATTGAAGGAATTTCTTCCTTCTAATGTATGGGGTGTTTTGACGGAGTTGAGTCTTTTTTATCGTGATCTATGCTCTCCTAAGTTGAATGTAGCTCATATGGCCAAATTGGAGTCCGATATTCCTTTATTGTTATGTAAGTTGGAGAAGATATTTCCACCTGCATTCTTTGATGTAATGGAACACCTATTAATTCATTTGCCTTACGAAGCAAGAGTTTGTGGCCCTGTTCAATATAGGTGGATGTACCCGTTTGAACGGTAATCGAATAATTCAATCTAATTCTTTTCATAGCAGGTTCGATATAAGTGTGTGTGACTGAAGTCGTATTTTTTTTTAAATGACAGGTATTTGCATCAATTGAAAATCAAGGTGAAAAATAAGGCTAGAGTTGAAGGGTCAATCTGCAATGCTTATCTAGTTGAGGAAGCATCCACTTTCTTCTCTTATTATTTTGAGCCACATGTACAAACAAAACGTACAATTCCAGCGCGTAATGAAGAAGGAGAACGATTAGAGAGGGTGCAAGAACCTGGGCTGTCAATCTGCAATGTTCAAGGACGGGTGATAGGACGAATTCGAACTCGGTTCCTTACTTCTGAAGAATTCGTTGCAGCAAGAATTTATATGTTGCTTAATTGTGGTGAAGTGCAGCCATACATTGAGTACGAGCTACTATTTCATACATTTTATACGATAAATGATACATCATAATGATTTTGACTCATTCCATCTAATTCTAATGCATTACAGGGCATTCACGGCACACTTACGAAGTCTGGCTCCGACTATATCAGAGATAGAAATCAATAGAAGTATCAGCCTTGAATTTGCAGAATGGTTTAGTGGATATGTAAGTCTCATAAGATAATAACTTGCATTTGGAACTCCATTGGGGATTCAATGGAGTTTCATAATGCTATAACTTTCATAATTACGAGGTTAACTTGTCTAATGTTTTTTAGGTACAAGATTCAGAAAATATGGTTACAAATGAATGCTTGAGGAACTTTGCTTGGGGTCCGTCAAGACTAGTGAAATCATATAGTGGGTACATAATTAATGGTTACCGATTTCACACTCATGATTATGCGGAGGGAAAGAAAACAGTTAATAGTGGTGTTTGCGTGAAAGGGATTGGAAATGACGCATCAGGACCTGATTACTATGGAGTGTTAAATGAGATTATTGAAGTGCAATTTCCTGGTAATCCACAGCAAAGCATTGTTCTTTTTAAATGTCACTGGTTTGATCAAACATTGAATCGTGGTACGAGGGTACATCCGCAGTATAATCTTGTAGAAATTAACCACAAAAGGAGCTATGCTAACTATGATCCATTTGTTCTAGCTCAACAAGCTATCCAAGTGTATTATGCATCATATCCAGGGAGTAAGAGGCCAAGATCCGATTGGTTGGCAGCTTGCAAAACCAAAGCTCGACATATAATAGATGCACCCGTGGTTGATAGAGCTTATCGGGAAGAAGTAGATGCTATCGACGAAGTCGGCATATCGTTATTTGTTGATCTTGGTATTCGACGCATGAGAATGGTATGAGTGAAATGTTGGATGTTCATGATGAGGCTATAACAAGCAAGGGATAGTTCTCCTATAAATGAAGAGGAAGAAGATGAATGGGAAACGAGTAGCGATACCTCAGTAGATGATGATGAGTCTGTATCGGAGAATGATTCTAGTGAATAGGCCTGATTTCAATTCATTTACAAATAATATAGTTAATGGTGAGGGAATCCTGAAATCTATTGCATCATTACTATCCCATGTCAAATTTTAACTTACAATTTATTTGTTACTTGAATCTACATGCCTTGAATCTTTTATTATTTTAAATTCCATCACATACAATTTTGTTTCACAATTTTGTCTAATTGTCGGGAATCTCATCTCCTTCTTTTTTTTTGCAGAATCTTTCGTTTAGACTTGTACAGCCCGGAGGATTTTTGTTATTCCTTATTATATTCTTTTGTGGTGTAAACAACAAGGTAGTTTATATATTGTATTGTTGTTGTATTGACAGACAATTCACAAGGACAGAGGCATTTATAATTTTTAGCTTGATTTTAACTATATCGAACATTTTAATTGGAACCCCGTGAGTGATGGGTGATCATTCCCCGTGAGTGATGGGTGATCATTCCCCGTGAGTGATGGGTGATCATTCCTCTTGGGTAATGGGTGATTACCCCTAGTTATCTTTTGAATTTTTCTATATTTAAAAGATCTGTCTTTGTTGTTTGTAACAGCGTTTTGGTTGTCAAATCTTGAGGTGGCCTTGTGCCTGGGAAATGCCCAATTATAGGGGAGACTCTGTCAAATTTTTTTTAAAATTCAATTTACAAGTACAATGTTTATTTTGACATATCCATCATCAGCAAAGCATTATTATTGTATTACTTTAAACTAGCGAATAGATATAACGTTTCAATGTTATTATTCTTTTATCATTTTTATTCACGGTTATTTACATCCTTCTTTTGGAGTGGGCTTCGTCTTTATTGGTTACTTATTTTTCTTTTTTCATCTCCTTTAGCAATGTCTTCTAATGAAGGATCATTGAGGGAGGGGAGTCAGGAGGGTCAGGAGCCTTATACTCCATCCCCTACTCAGCTACAAAGGCTTTCAGTGCCTCCTTCATTACATGGCTCTATTGGAGATGAGGGAGTACCATCCCCGGCTTTTCAATCATCCGCTGCTTCAGCCTTCGCATTCGTTGGGTTGCAAGTTACGGACTCCCGACCTTGGATTGTTCCACGGGGAAACGGGTAAGTAACATATTCATACTTTGTAAGATGTTGATTATTAGTTCAATTATTATTATTATTTTTGAGATTAACATAACTATATTGTACATTGTCATTGCACCAAAAATAGGTTCGCCGGCTCGGACAAATGTGTCCGAGAAATTTCAAATATAATACAGACAGTACTTCATCGGTTCGTATCCGACATACACGCACGTCCCGATAACCGTGCGAGACTTATGGTTTCAAGAATTTGGGGTAAGCAATTTTTGAGTATTTTTTATCGTTTAAGTACTATGTTATATGTTAATCGAAATCTTAATCATGATCATGCGAAATATTTTCGGTGGAGGGAAGAGTATGCTTCGCTAATTCGATCAAATTGGGAAAAGAAGTGTCGGACGCGATTTTCGGACATAATGTCTAGGTTGAGGAAGAGGGATGATTGGGTATGTCCTCATTGGATAGAGGCACAATATTGGAATGACATTTGCGAGTACTGGAGATCAGAGAAGTATCAGAAGCTCTCATCCACCAACAAAAAGAATCGTGGGAGTAGCTGCACCCATACTGGAGGGTCTATTTCGTTCACAGAACACGAGGACCGTTTGGTAATTCACCTACATGCCTTAATTAATTATTAATCTAAATTGTTTTATTACAAATTTATGTAAGATTGTAATGATTACATTGTGTTAACATAAATGTAGCGGGCCAAGGAGGGGAGTTCTTTTAGCTACACAGACATGTTTGAGACATTACATGTCTTTCAGAGCGGGCCACAAAAGGGTCAGTTTGTCAGTGAGCGATCTCGCCAGACATTGGTACTATATAGATTAAATATGTTGAAATTCTTTATACTGTGTGGAATTTGTATTTTATTTTGATAATTACTATTGACAATTCTTTTTTTTTTTTTAGGATGAGGTGCGAAATCTCATACAGAGCACTCCTCAGTCCGAGTCTAGTGACTCTGTAAACTCTGTTATTCCTCTTGATGAAAAAGCCATGTTTGTAAAGGCACAAGGCGGGTTCAAAAGGGGACGAGTTTTTGGGTTAGGCTCAGAGGCGACACATGTTCGAACTAGACTGTCTCAAAGTGGATCGCATGCATCTTCTCCTACGTAAGTTGATATTGGACATCTAGTAGAGCAAAGGATTCAACGAGCTGAGCGGAGATTCAATCGACAAATAGACTTGTACCGGGACTTCATGAAGCAACAGCAGTCTACATTTGGTGGTTGGATGGCAGCTATGTCGGACAAAATGGGTATTCCTGCACCATCTATGCCATCCATAGAGGAGATAGAAGCGCGCATTGCGGCTGCTAATGCTGAAGATGAAGATCCAAATGTTGACGATGGATTTGATCCAGCTGATGAGCACCCGAGCCCACGTAGTGGCTCTCGTTCCCCTCCTCCACCTCCTTCTGCAGCTGCTCCTTCATTGCTTACATAGACTTGTTATATTTATTTTATACTCTTTATACACTATTACTTATTTTTGTGAATTATTTTACTTTTTTAGATACTTATTATGTATTTTATATTATATTTTAATATTTAATTATATTTATTTGGGTTTATTTTTAATTTTTTATAGTATTTTTTTGGATTATGAACATACTGTTGATATTTATTTGTATAATATTTCAGGGTTGATTTATAGGGTAATAATTTAAAATAAATATAATAATAAAAAAAATTTATTGCAAAACCCTCGCAATTTGCGAGGGTTTTGCGAGGGCTGAAGTCGTGGCCCTTGCAAAACCCTCGCAAATTGCGACGGTTTTGCGAGGGTCACGACTTGGGGGTTAATTGTACCCTCGCAAAACCGTCGCAATTTGCGAAGGTTTTGCGAGGGCACAAGGTTGGCCCTCGCAAAACCCTCGCAAATTGCGACGGTTTTGCGAGGGTCACACTTGGGGTTAATTGTGCCCTCGCAAAACCGTCGCAATTTGCGAGGGTTTTGCGAGGGTCACAAATTGGGGTTAATTGTGCCCTCGCAAAACCGTCGCAATTTGCGAGGGTTTTGCGAGGGCACAAGGGTGGCCCTCGCAAAACCCTCGCAAATTGCGACGGTTTTGCGAGGGTCACAACTTGGGGTTAATTGTGCCCTCGCAAAACCGTCGCAATTTGCGAGGGTTTTGCGAGGGCACAAGGGTGGCCCTCGCAAAACCCTCGCAAATTGCGACGGTTTTGCGAGGGTCACAACTGGGGTTAATTGTGCCCTCGCAAAACCGTCGCAATTTGCGAGGGTTTTGCAAGGGCACAAGGGTGGCCCTCGCAAAACCGTCGCAAATTTGCGACGGTTTTGCGAGGGTCCAAACCATAGCCCTCGCAAAACCCTCGCAAATTTGCGACGGTTTTGCTAGGGCCAACCTTGTGCCCTCGCAAAACCCTCGCAAATTTGCGACGGTTTTGCGAGGGCACAAAGTTGACCCTCGCAAAACCGTCGCAATTTGCGACGGTTTTGCGAGGGGTCACTTTTTTTCGTCGCAAAATCGTCGCAAAAATTATTCCTCTGGTGAAGTTTGACCAAAAATATTCGTCGCAAAATCCTCGCAAAACCGTCGTAAATAGCAACGAATTTTTTTTGCCCTCGCAAAACCGTCACAATTTGCGACGGTTTCCCATGGCCATCGCAAATTGCGACGTCGTTTTTTGCGACGGCCAAAACCGTCGCAAAAACGGTCAGCGACGGTTTTGCGACGGTTTTTGGCCGTCGCAAATGGCGATTTTTCCTGTTGTGATGTATCAAGAAATGAATATTAAAATATCATAATTGATGCATAAGTAAATTCTTTTTGGTATATTCAAATACTTTTTCTTACCTAATAGCAAAATTTTTATGGGAAGGAGCCTTTAAAAACTATTAGAAATTAATGTGTAAAATATTTACCTCCAAAAAAAGTAATCCATATATAGAGCGAATTAATACTTAATTTATTGTGGACTTAATTTAACAAAATTGTCAAACAAACTTTATATTGCTATAAATAGAATGTCAAGTTAATAGTAGTTAATGGGTGATGCTTAAGAAAGAAGGCATGTTTGCACGGAAAATAAATCCATTGCTAATAGAGTAGGATTGAAAATCAACAAGCGCAACGGAATATAACTAAAAATCAAAATTCTAAAATCGCATATTTATTTTTTCTCTTGTAGAAAAGAAAACCGTGGATATGATCGGAATTTCTGGAGTAACAGGTTGCCCATCTTTGGGTTGGAACTAGCAAGAAGACCAGCTAATCTATTGTTGCTATGCATAAATGCGCACAAAGATTGTTTATTTAGTCTTCCAAATATCTTCTCAATCTTACAAACTATTCAAGTACTGGTGGAAGTAGTTTAGACACAAATCCTAAAAAATCCAAAAAAAAAAAAATCTAAAAAATCCGTTACAAATTATAGCGACGGTTTAGCTATAGCTCTTTGGAAAATGCTTAAAAAAAATTTAAATGTATTATCAAGCCATCACAAATCAGTTACAAATGAGCAATAGTTTCATGGTGGTCACAAATTAGCGATGATTTTAAGAAAGATAGTCAAACCTTTGTTGCTATTTTCGTAGTCGTCATTGTCCCGTTATAAATTTTCGTCGCAAATCACAATTTTTCCTGTAGTGCGAGAAAGAACAATATAATCAATTTGCCACCACTACACATTTCCTATATTAAGAATGGAGGGAGGAGTGACAGAATCATCAACATGTTCATAAATTTGATGACCTAGCTTTCAAGGTGGGAATGAATAATTCATGTCAAATTAGGTAATTAGAATAATCAAGTGTTTCTGGAATACGCGAACAAATATTGGATAGCGAGAATGCAAGACGAGGACTTCCAGAAGAAGAATAAAATTGTATAGCTTGTGTTGATGGACGAGTAATAGTAGAGGGTGAAGAAAAATTAATAGTTGACATTGTGAAAGAAAGGGAGAAAGACGGATGGAAGTGGAGCAAAAAGAGAAGGAAATTGAAGAAGAGGTTTAAAATCTCGGCTCTGATACCATGAAGATGAATGAGGCGCAATAAGCCTGAATGTATTCCACTGATAATATAACAGGAGTATAGAATATAGAATATACCTAAAAATATTACTGAAGATATCTAGAAATATTACAGTATAATAAAGAATATACTTAGATTTAGATATGTAAGAATGGCATAATTAAGATTGTTTGAACGAATGATTCTGAAAGCGAATCATGTTCACTGGCTTGACGATTTCTTCTCCATTAGAGTTTTGAATTTATTTTTCTTAGCATATATGATATTGAAATTTGCAATTGATCCATGACAATGATGTCCTCCTTACTACCAATCTGTATAATAATAAATATTATAGTGGATCTAGTTTCCTTGTCATCTCATTGCTGTTATTGTTTTGTTAGTGTGATTCTTTAATCTTACGTGAGATAATATTAAAATGTGTGAATAATAAAGGAATTGTTATAAAATTAGGGTAGTGTTAGAATAAAATCTACACACTACACACTAAGAAAATTCTAACTATTCTTTGCACAAGAATTTCTCTTCAAACTTCTCTCTTTCTTTCTCTCACAATTCTTTCTCTAATCTTTCTTTCACTAATCTTTCTTTCACAAAATAATGGTGTATTACAAGCTTAGAGAATAGCTCTATTTATAGAGCTCTAATTAGTGAAATACATCATGGCATACATCATCTTCAACTAATCTCAATTAATGGTGTCTCCACTAAATGGTGGACATCCATAAAAATCTTCTAATAATTCACATAAATCTATAATTAGTGGAGCCTCCACTAATTAATGGAGATTCCAATAATTCATAACAGGAATAAGGATTTATTCATTCTTAAATTGAGATCTTCATTTTAAATAAGTAGGGAGAAATTAAATAGTTATTCGATCGCGAGTGTTGCTGCCTTTGTTGACCTGAGAGCACGGTAGGTGATGGTGGGAGGATGTAAATTCATGTTATTATCGGTTCACGTGAATCATCAATAATTGTTTCTGGTTGGCATTTATTCTTCTGATTTGCCTCCTGGGAATAAAAATGGAGGGAAAAAAATGATTCAATTCTTGTTTCTCAAATCAATTCATTTTAGATCCACTGATTTTTCGTTTATTTCATTTCAGTTGCAACTTTTTCCAATTTTATATTTGATACCTCTACAGTTAAAGCAGTGGAAATGTGTGACAAAACGCTACAGTGAAGAAATTGTAGCTCGTATAATGCATGTGGGCCATGAAGGAAATAGATTTTGTTAGAGTATTTGGTCTGTATTGAATTATTAACAAAAACATCTGGGGTAGACTCTACATTTGGGGACCCTCTGAAAAGATTTCACTTGACAAAACATTTATAATAATAAAAAATTAAAAAAAACGACAAAACGTATTGATTAAGATGATTGATGATTCATTGCATAATCCAGAAAGAGGAAAATAAAACTCTCATGCTAATCACCCCCTATAGCATGCATGGGCCACGGCCCTAGGAAATTAGGTTATACTTTAATTGGAAAAAAATTAATTATATAAGACTATAACTAAATATTCACAAGCTATAACATCATGCCATACATCATTGTGTAATATAAGATTCAATTTTGATATTAGGTTTAAAAGCATAAACATCCTAATCAGGAGAGCTCTAGGCTGTTGGATCGATCAATTAATGGATATAATTATTGACTCTAGTAATTGCGATTAGACTAATAGTACAGTTACGTTCTTTTAATGGAGTGGAACGTAATTAATAAATTATTTTTATTGACAAAATAATTTATTGGAGCATAGTCTAATTGTATCCGGCCAAATCCCTTCAGTGGCTCCTAAATATAGGATAATAATAAATTATAATTTATTTATAATTTATTAATGAAAATTGTATGAAATAAAAAATCGTATTTTAGATGGAATAGGATAAGTGGAAATAGTTGTATTCAACTATACTTTTCTTATTTTATCAGGATTTGTATTGTGAGATAGAGTCTAATATACATATTGGGATATAACTCTATTTCAGATATACGTGAGAAATATCGTTGTTGTTCTCTGAGTTTTTCTCCTAATTTTTGTATGAGTCCACCCTCAACAAAGAGAAACAAAAATACGATTAGTAATTTTCTGATCCAAAGAGATTACATTGAAGAAGACTTGGGGGTCTGGAGCATTACCAGAAGGCCAAAGACTTCAAGAATCGTATTGAAGAAGATGATATCTACAAAAGTACGGTTTGTTTCACATATTCTCGAGATTTAATCTGGTTGACACATAAGCATATTGATCCTATTAACTATCAATTGGTATCAGAACCTGGTTTTGATATGTATTTATGTGTTAAGGTTAAATCTTTTATGCATATATTTAGTTGAGCGGTGTAGGAATAATGCATTTATGTTCATGGTGAATGATTTAATTAATTCTGTTCAAAATAATTTTATGGCCATAGTTTTTGATTCGGTGAATATGTATAAGTATTATCGAGTCTTGTAACAAAATGGGTGGATTACGTCTCCATGTTTTTCTTTTGATTTTTCTTTTGATTTATTTTATTTTTATGTTTTATAAAAAAAAAAAAGGAAACTGTAATTGGCGGCATGAAGCTTGGTAGACGAATTGCAGTTGGCGAAAGAAGAAAGAAGATTGAGGAGAAATTCGTTGACCAATTGCACGAATTGACCAATTGCAAAAAAAAAAAAAAAAAAAAAAAAAAGACTTTAGCGCCGCAACAGATCCACTGGGGGCCAGTGCTCTCTTTAATAAAAAAGAATAAGGGGAGCAAGATGACAGATTTGGGATTTGATCCCTGGTCATCTTAGAGGAACTTTAAGCATCTTACCACTGCTCCAGCGAAGGTCATGTGTCAAAGACTTGCTACAACAAATTAATATTGCAGAAGATTGAAGAATTAATTATATTGTTAACTAATTATTATTTTCAATTGTAATTTTACAATTTTATTTGTGAGTCTAGGTTGGCCATAAAATTATTTTTATAGTTTTTACTAATTAATTTGGTTGAATTATATATTATTCATGTTAACATGCCATATATTTTGCATTAACACTGCTCTGAATACTATTCAGTTATGCACAAATAAATTAATATTTTTATTAAATTATTTTATAAAAAAAATTAAGTGTGAAATGGTTAATTTTAATTAACCTTTGGCCTCCCCTATAAGCCTATTAATAAAATTGACGTTTGCTTCGTGCCATTTTAAATGGTCTCCCTATAGGAAGGCTACGTTTTATTGGTTACTAGATTGGGCATCAAAATTTTAATTATTATTATTATTATTATTATTATTATTATTATTATTATTATTATTATTATTATTATTATTATTTAAGTTTAATTCATTCATAATTATCCTATAGGTGATGTGATTGGATTGGAAACTTTATATTAAAAATAATAATAATAAATTTTGAATATAGGGGTTACACTTAAATCAAAGACATTATAAAGACTTCCTATAGAATATCCAAATAATGTCTATGATGGCCAAAATATTAATAACACTAAATTTAATATTGCGTTTAGATGCAAGATATATTAATTTTAGTAGGATGACCCAAGCCTAACTATAAGTTATATTGTTATCTCCTATAGAAGTGCATATTATTTTGGGGTTTTAGGTTGTGGATCTTGATCTAACTATAAGTTACATTATTATCTCCTATAGAGGTACATGTTACTGTAGGGTTTTCGGTTGTCATATTTTGATAGTAGTTTCTATTACTACTTAAAATATTATCATATTAATCATGCATCATACCATTTTATATTGATCATGCATCATGATATGATATATGGCTCATATGTTTTATTTTATTTAATTTCAGAAAAATGACTTCCAACACTTTATCCCAAATTTTAACAAAGAACCAACTGGTTGGAGAAAATTTTATTGATTGGAAAAGGAACCTCATAATTGTACTCACTACTGAGAAGCTCAAATATGTGCTAACCGAACCGTGTCCAGCTAAGCCTACTGAACAGTCCACGCGTGAACAAAAGGAGGCTTATGATAAGTAGTTGAGTTCTGATGAGATGACTCACTGCTACATTTTGGGATCTATCTCAAATGTGTTGCAGCAGAAACATGAGAACATGACAACCGCTGCAGACATCATGAGAAGCCTCCAGCAAATGTTTGAACACAAAGGACGTCAGGCCCGTCAAGTAACAATGAGGCGCATAATGAATATGTTCATGAAACCTGGAACGCCCGTGAGGGATCATATGTTAGAATTGATCGCTCAGTTCAACGTGGGAGAGGTCTTAGGGGCTGAAATTAAGCCTGAGACTCAGGTTGATATGGCTCTAGAAACTCTCTCAGAGATGTTTTCACAGTTCATAGTTAATTATAACATAAACAAGATGGAGATGTCTCTTACAGAGTTAATGAAGGAGCTTGAGAGCGCCGAGGCTACCCTAAACGTAGGAAGTGGCAACGCTCTTATTCTATCTCATGCTGGATCTTCCTCTTCCAAGCCTAAGGGTAAAGGAGAAAATAAGAGGAAGCATAATAAAGGGTCTAAACAGCAGGTTAAGAAAGCAAGAGTGGATGAAAAGCCCAAAAGTAAATGTTTCCACTGTAAGCAAAAGGGACATTGGAAGTCATAGTGCCCAGATTACTTAGCTAAACGCAAGCAAGGTATTGGTGGGTTATCCTACATTGAAACTTGTTTAGTGATTGATTCTACAAATACTTGGATAGTAGATTCTGGAGCCACTAACCATGTTTGCAATTCATTGCAGGGGTTCCAAGTAACCAGACATCTCAATGAATGAGAGCATACTCTAAGGGCTGGCACAAGATCAGTGATATCTGCAAAAGCTGTTGGAGATGAATATCTTTATTTTGATTATAAACACTTGGTTTTGAAAGATTGTTATTATATTCCCGACATTTTTCGAAATTTGATTTCGGTTTCTTTGTTATTCAAACAAAAATATTCTATTAAATTTTATAAATTTTCAGTAGAGATATTTTTGAATAACTCTTTGATATGTCGTGGAAGTTTAAATAATGATCTGTATGTTTTGAAACCAACCAACAATTTATTATATCATACTGAAACTAATAAACGCATTAAGTTATCTCCTACTAATGAGACTCTCCTATGGCATCTTAGACTTGGTCATATTAATCTAAATAGGATTCAAAGACTTGTAAAAGAAGGTCCTTTAAGTGACTTAAATGTGGAACCTCTTCAAGTTTGTGAATCTTGTTTGGAAGTTCATTTCCTTCCAAAGGAAATAGAGCAAAGGAAGTCTTAAAATTAGTGCACTCTGACGTATGTGGATCAATTAGTGTCTAAGCTAGAGGTGGGTATGAATATTTCATTACTTTTACGGATGATTACTCAATATATGGATATGTTTACCTAATGACTCATAAGTCTGATACCTTAGAAAAATTCAAAGAATTTAAGACTGAGACTGAGAAGCAGTTAGGAAAGAACATTAAAATACTTCGATCAGATCGAGGTGAAGAATATATATCCCATTACTTTAGATTTTACTTGTCAGAAAATGGGATTTTATCCCAACTAAGTGCACCTGGCACTCCCCAACAAAATGGAGTGGCAGAAAAGAGAAACAGAACCTTGTTAGACATGGTCAGAACAATGCTAGGCTTCTTTACACTCAGTACATCTTTGGGGATATGCTATACAAACTGCGACATATATATTAAATATGGTTCCATCAAAGTCTATCCCTAAGACTCCATTGGAATTGTAGAATGGGCGGAAGCCTAATTTGGCACATATCCGTATTTTGGATTGTCCTGCATATGTGCTAAAGGGAAAGATGGATAAGATGGAATCACGATCAAATTTATGTTTGTTTGTTGGGTATCCAAAAGGAACAAGAGGATACTACTTCTATAGTCCTCAAGATAAGAAAATATTTGTAAGTACAAATGCAATTTTCTTAGAAGACAAGTACATAGAAGAACGAGGATCTAAGAGTAGGGTTATTTTGGAAGAAACCAAGGGAGATAATCCCAAGCAAATAGTTACTGAAACCCATACTTAAGATTCACGTGGAGGATTCGTATCTATGCCGCTTAACATGCCAGATTCCAATGGGAGAGAAATAGATGTTACACCTTCTATACCTACTGGCTCTTCGGCATATAGAGTGGAAGAACCTCCTGCCCCTATTCAAAATCCAGTCGTTGAAGAATCAGCAGATCTAGTTCCAATCAACGAGAAGGAGGAAAGTCTAATCATCCAAGTTCCTCCACAGCTTAGACGTAGTGGGAGAGTCATTCGACGTCCCTCTAGATACTTACCCTATGGAGAAGCTTTTCAAGCAGTCTCTTTTGAGGAAGAAGAGGATCCCGCCACGTATAAAGGAGCTGTAGAGGACATAGACGCAGACCATTGGAAGAGTGCAATGGATTCAGAAATGAATTCCATGTACACTAACTCCATCTGGGAACTTGTGGACCTGCCTAATGGGGTAAAACCTATTGGGTGCAAATGGGTCTACAAAAGAAAGAGAGGAGTAGACGGGAAAGTGGAAACTTTCAAAGCTAGATTGGTTGCTAAGAGTTATACCCAACGAGAAGGTATTGACTATGAGGAAACCTTCTCGCCTGTGGCCATGCTAAAGTCTATAAGAATCCTCTTATCTATTGTAGCTCACTTCGATTATGAAGTATGGTAAATGGACGTCAAGACAGCTTTCCTTAATGGAAATCTTGACGAATGTATCTACATGGTACAGCCAGATGGTTTTATCCAAGAAGGTCAAGAACAAAAAGTTTGTAAGCTGAATAGGTCCATATATGGGCTTAAACAAGCGTCTAGATCTTGGAATATCAGATTTGATCAAGCCATTAAATCTTATGGTTTTGATCAGCATCCTGATGAACCTTATGTCTATAAGAGAATTATAGATGGTAAGGTGATTTTTCTCATATTGTATGTTGATGACATCCTTCTCATTGGAAATGATGTAAGAACATTAACATTGGTGAAAAGTTGGTTGGGTAAACAGTTTGATATGAAGGACTTGGAAGAAGCAAGATATGTTCTGGGCATTCAGATCCTTCGGGATAGAAAGAATAGACAGATAACTTTATCCCAAGATTCATATATTGACAAAATACTGATGAGATTTTCTATGCAAAATTCCAAGAAAGGTCAATTGCCTTTCCGACATGGAATTTAGTTATCTCAAGAGTATAGTCCTAAAACTCATAATAAGGTTGAGTACATGAAACGAGTTCCTTATGCATCAGCTATAGGAAGTCTCATGTATGCTATGCTTTGTACTCGTCCAGATATTTGTCATGCTGTTGGGATGGTCAGTAGATATCAGTCAAACCTAGGACCAGAACACTGGACAGCAGTCAAGCATATATTCAAGTATCTTCGCAGAACTCGAGGATATATGCTAGTTTACTCAGCTCCAGAATTGGTACCTATAGGTTACACTGACTCTGATTTTCAAGCTGATAGAGATCTTCGCAAGTCCACCTCAGGCTCTGTTTTCACCTTAGGTGGTGGTGCAGTTGTGTGGAGAAGCATCAGACAATCTTGTATTGCTGACTCTACAATGGAAGCTGAATATGTGGCAGCTTGTGAAGCAGCTAAAGAGGCAGTATGGTTGAAGAAGTTCTTGATAGAACTTGAAGTGGTTCCTTCTGCATCTCAAACCATTAGTTTATACTGTGACAACAGTGGTGCAGTGGCAAATGCAAAAGAACCACGCAGCCATTAGCGTGGTAAACACATTTAACGTAAATATCACATACTTAGGGAGATCGTTCAACGTGGAGATGTAGAAGTGTGCAAGATTTCTTCTACTGAAAATCTTGCTGATCCTTTTACTAAAAGTTTACCTGTAACTGTTTTTGGAAGTCATATAAAAAGTATGGGTATTTCTGACATGTCCCATTTACTCTAGGACAAGTGGGAGGATTTTTGTTAGATATGCCCATCGAGTAAATACAATATTTGTATTTTTGAAATTAAATAAAGTATGTCTTTATATATTTATATGTATGAATTTTGTATGAGTCTGTTTTGTCCACGAATTATTTAGATATTATAAATCAAATGTTTATTTGTTAAACATAGAAAGACTTGATTTATAATTTAATTCGAAATAAATTATCCGCGATCTAAAATAAATTTGGACAATTTATTTTGGAAGATCGTTTTAATTTTATTAAAATCTGTCTTTGACTTTGGTAATAAAATTAAGGATATATTTTGATATATTGGATGGACCATCAATATTTATTTGTGGAATAGACCATACAAATAAAATATTAAAAGATTGTCGTACATAATACCTTAATCCTGAGCAAATAATTATTTATATTTACTAACTTGAAGTTCTTTGAGTTGCCAAAGAGTGAAATTAACTTAATAATCAATATCTCGGTATCTTGGGAATTAAAGTGAAATAGATATGAAATAATTGTTATGCAATATGGAATCCGCCACCTTTAATAGGCAAGATCATTTCCTTATGAGTTCTTCTAAGGGACAATTAAATCTGAGTTCAGTAATTCAATAGTGTCTATTGAATTCAATTTGTAAGTGTGACATGGTCACATGGTACTGTCAAATTGAATATGAGAATTGAAGATTTGAATGAGGGGCACTGTGGGCATACTGCCTCATTCAAAGTATTATATTGATCGACGGGGGTAATTTGTTGGATCGATCAATTAATATATATAATTATTGACTTCAGTAATTGCGATTAGACTAAGAGTGCAGTTACGTTCTTTTAGTGGAGTGTAACGTAATTAATAAATTATTTTTATTGACAAAATAATTTATTAGAGTTTAGTCTCATTGTATTCGGTCAGGTCCCTTTAGTGGCTCCTAATTATGGGATAATAATAATTTATAATTTATTAATGAAAATTGCAGGAAATAAAAAAAAAATCGTATTTTAGATGGAATAGGATAAGTGGAAATAGTTGTATTCAACTATACTTTTCTTATTCTATCAGGATTTGTATTATGAGATAGAGTCCAATATACATATTGGGATATAACTCTATTTCAGAGATACATGAGAAATATCGTTGTTATTCTCTGGGTTTTTCTCTCAATTTTTGTGTGAGTCCACCCTCAACAAAGAGAGAAACAAAAATACAATTAGCAATTTTCTGATCCAAGAAGATTACATTAAAGAAGACTTGGGGGTTTGGAGTATTACCAGAAGGCCAAAGACTTCAAAAATCGTATTGGTGAAGACGATATCTATAAAGGTATGGTTCGTTTCACGTATTCTCAAGATTTAATCTGGTTGACACATAAGCATATCAATCCTATTAACTATCACTCTAGGCAACGTGACATTTATTTCCATTGAAAAGGGATTACTCCATTGCAACACGAACGAGTTGCTTGCCTACGTTTCGGCCATGAAAGATTCCAACCAAAGCGGAAGCAGCATTTTCAAGACCTTCAGCGATGTCTTCAACGTAAATAAACTTCTTCTCCGATAAATTCTTGACAGCCCAATTATGATATTGTGGATATATTTGATGTTTAAAGTCGAGTTCAACAAAGCCTTCTATTCTAATGCGTTTTATGATAAGAGAAAAGAGGTTGTGAATTCCATCTGGTTCACTCAGATTATACTGAGAAATCATGCCGGAAACAGCTATTCGGCCACCCACCTTCATGTGTAGAAGTACCTCGTCCAGCATCTTTCCACCAACGTTGTCAAAGTAGATGTCAATCCCCTTGGGAAAATGCCTTTTTGATCATCAAGTTATTAACCATTAATAAAAACAATGCACAAAATATTTACGCTTATCATTTTCATTTTAATGCATCCATTCTTGTCGAGAGGTCATGTAATTTATATGATGAAAGGAAAAAAAGGCTGGACTAAACTCCATCTAACCGTGTTAAGTTGGCAGCCAAATTAGGGCCATCCGTATAGTTAAAAGCATCATCAAGTCCAAGCTTGCTCTTCAGCATATGGACCTGCAAGTTCATTCGCACAGTACAACAAAAGCCCCATATAAAAATGGGCTTCAAACCAAATAACATATATATTTTTATTCAAAGCAATTAAACTTTTTCCGTTTTAAATTATAAATTCAATATTTGACTACAAGATATAATCTAAATAGTATTTTATGATAAGGTGATAATATAATAGGTTAAAAACTCATCTTATGAAACATTGTGTTGTATATTTAATTTATATTTTATGTTTTCTCATTATTACTATAATCTGACCTTTTCATTTGTACTGGCACTTCCAACAACATAACAATCCATCATTTTTGCAAACTGGCCAACAAGTTGGCCAACTCCTCCTGCAGCTGAGGAAACATAAACCACTTCCCCTTTCTTTGGATTGCATATATTGTAGAATCCAGCATAGGCTGCCACTCCCGGCATACCTATAAATTAACGGCCACATAAAGAATTCTTACCTAAAATGGTGTTAAAATAGAGAGATATAGTTTAATGTGTAAAAAAAATGATAAAGGAAATTAACAGTCATATAAAATGATGTTTAAAAAAAGAGAGATGTAGTTTAATATATTAAAAATGATATTTAAAAAGAAAAAGAGGAACTTGTCTATCAAACAACCACCTAATCATCCAGAGCACAAGTGGGCTTAGAACGATCCTCTACAACCCCTCTTTACCTAAATTAAAATAGAGAGAGAGTTTAATGTGCAAAAAAATGAAAAAGGAAATTAACAGTCATATAAAATGATATTTAAAAAAAAAAAAAAAGAGGTGTAGTTTAATATATTAAAAAAATGATATTTAAAAAAAAAGAAAAATTTGTCTGTCAGACAACCACTTAACCATCCCGAGCCCAAGTGGCTTGAAACGATCCTCTACAACCCCTTCAGCCCAACAGGCTTGGGGGACTTTAATCACGCTCCGATTACGTGGCCCTAACTCATCCTCCGGACAGTATTTCTTGTCTCCTTAGAACTCAAGGATAGAGGTACAAACCTATAGGACAGATCCTATTCAAGTAAGGCGACGATTCTTTGGAGTTTGATATAAATGGCGTCTATCTTTTTAACAGGTTTCGATGTGGGATAAGCGGGGTTAATCTTTCTTGTAGGAAAGTATAGCCTACTTACCTAGAACACCAGCATAATATGAGAGAGGCATATTTGTCATATATTCTTTAATCTTGAATAGCTCCTTGGTGTTATGAACAATGCTGTACTCTTCCCAGCCAACTTTTCCCCAGACAAAATCACCTTCACTAAATGCAGGGTCTCCTGATTTTACAACCTTTGACACTCCATAACCAATGACTACCTGAAGAAAAAACTCATTGAATCAGATAATACAATTCTGAAATTTTGAACAGCGAAAACAAAAAGGAAGGAGAAGAAGAAGAGGAGAAGGAGAATCTCTCACAGAGCCAGGAGAGAATGGGGGGATAACGGAGGCGAATTCATTATCGGGAGGAAACATCAAGTGTCGCATGTAAGGATCACAAGCCAAGAAGAGGTTCTTGACAAGCAAAGCTTTGGATCCCTGAGGGATTTGGAAGGTGATGGTGCTCGTTTTCAGCTCAAAATCACTCTCCTTCAAGTATCCATTGACATGGTTTTTCAACAAAATCTGCATGTTAGGCTGCATTATGTTCTTTCTTCTTTCTCTTTTGATACTTCGAATTGCTTGCTGCTGCTTCTTATAGGCCTTTAATTCTGGAAACTTTGCATTTTTCAAGTGGCGTATTTGACAAACCACTTAATTGATTAGCTTTCTTGTGCCTATGCATGTAGCCATGTTGTTTTCACATGAATTGTGAATCACGTGAGATTTGGAGATTCAATAATTCTGGTGTACTGATGCATGCTTTCTTGAAAAGTTGTTAAAACAGCTAAAAGACTTCCCTCCTCAAATAATGTTATAATTTAAAAAAAAAATCAGATACAAAAAGGAATTTAAAGATCTACACTACAAGAAAATTGTAAATCTGCCAAGGAATTCAAATAATGTTATAATTGCTTGCTGCTGCTTCTTATAGGCCTTTAACTCTGGAAACTTTGCATTTTTCAAGTGGCGTATTTGACAAACCACTTAATTGATTAGCTTTCTTGTGCCTATGCATGTAGCCATGTTGTTTTCACACGAATTGTGAATCACGTGAGATTTGGAGATTCAATAATTCTGGTGTACTGATGTATGCTTTCTTGAAAAGTTGTTAAAACAGCTAAAAGACTTCCCTCCTCAAATAATGTTATAATTTAAAAAAATAAGATACAAAAAGGAATTTAAAGATTTACACTACAAGAAAATTGTGAATCTGCCACGGATTTTTGCCACGGAAAATATTCCGTGACAATCAACGATGGATTTTACCACGGAACAGCAAAATACAAGCAACTTGCAAGGGAAAAAAATACCCTAGCAAATCTGTGGCAATTTGCTATGGAATTGCGATGGAAATAGTAGCAAGTAGGATGCAAAAATATTCCATCGCAAATCGATAGCAAAAAAATGTGCTAAAAAATTATGCTAAATATTAGTCACCAATTTGTGATGGAAGCATCCGTGGCAAATTTATGCCAAACATTAGCCACGGAATCACAAAGCAGTGATAAAAAGAAAATGCTAAATTTTTGTTGTGTGTTCCGTGGCAAATCCATGGTTATTTGCCATAGATTTACCACAGAATCACAAAATTGCCACAAATCTGTGGCAATTCCGTGGCAGATTGTCACGGATTTAACATGGCATTTTTTTCTTTTTTTTTTTGGTTCTAATTTATTAATTATATTGATTTGTATTAATTTTTGTTCCATACATTTTAAATAACGACGACGAAATATTTTGTAAGTATCTTGATTTATTTATTTTTTAATGCGTTCATTCTTGAAATGGAATTGAAAATACAATGTATTATTTTTTAGTATCGAAATATACGTTTGTATTAAAATTATAAACTTTAAAGAAACGATAAAATTTTATTTTTATTCCGACTGCAAAAGCAATAGAAAATTGTTTCAAAGTATTATATTATCATTAAGAGAACATAAAAAAGAATGTTACGCAAAGTAGTGATAAAAAGAAATGGTTAAATTTTTATTGTGTTGTGTGTTCCGTGGCAAATCCCTGGCTATTTGCCACAGATTTGCTACGGAATCACAAAATTGCCACTAATCCGTGGCAATTTCGTGGCAGATTGCCATAGCAATTTTTCTTTTTTTTTTGTTTTAATTTATTAATTATGTTAGTTTGTATTAATTTTTGTTCCATACATTTTAAATAACAACTATGAAATATTATGTAAGTATCTTAATTTATTTATTTTCTAATGCGTTCATTCTTGAAATGGAATTGAAAGTAAGATGTATTATTTTTTAGTATCGAAATATACGTTTGTATTAAAATTTTAAATATTAAAAAAATGATATAATTTTATTTTTATTCCAACTGTAAAAGCCATTGAAAAATGTTTTGAAGAACTATATTATCATTAACATCTCACCAGAAAGTATGTTACACAAAGTAGTGATAAAAAAATGACTAAATTTTTGTTGTATGTTCCGTGACAAATCCGTAGTTATTATCATTTGCCACGGATTTACCATAGAATCACAAAATTGCCATTAATCCGTGGCAATTCTGTGGCAGATTGCCACGGATTTGCCACGGCATTTTTTTTTTCTTTTTTTGTTCTAATTTGTTAATTATATTGGTTTGTATTAATTTGTGTTCTATACATTTTAAATAACAACGACGAAATATTTTGTAAGGATCCTGATATATTTATTTTCTAATGCGTTCATTCTTGAAATGGAATTGAAAATAAGATGTATTATTTTTTAGTATAGAAATATACGTTTGTATTAAAATTAAAAATTTTAAAGAAACGATATAATTTTATTTTATTTTGACTGTAAAAACCATTGAAATTTGTTTTGAATAACTATATTATCATTAAGAGTACATAAAAAAGAATGTTACGCAAAGTAGCGATAAAAATAAATGGTTAAATTTTTATTGTGTTGTGTGTTCCGTGGCAAATCTGTGGCTATTTGTCACGGATTTGCCATGAAATCACAAAATTGCCACTAATCTGTGGCAATTCCGTGACAGATTGCTACGGATTTGCCACGGCATTTTTTTTTTGTTCTAATTTATTAATGATGTTGGTTTGTATTAATTTTTGTTCCATATATTTTAAATAACAATGATGAAATATTATGTAAGTATTTTGATTTATTTATTTTATAATGCGTTCATTCTTGAAATGGAATTGAAAATAAAACGTATTATTTTATAGTATCGAAATATACGTTTGTATCAAAATTATAAATATTAAAGAAACGATATAATTTTATTTTTATTCCAACTGTAAAAGCCATTGAAAATTATTTTGAAGAACTATATTATCATTGACATCTCACCAGAAAGTATGTTACGCAATGTAGTGATAAAAAGAAATGACTAAATTTTTGTTGTGTGTTTCGTAGTAAATCCGTGGCTATTTGCCACAGAATCACAAAATTGCCACTATTCCGTGGCAATTTCGTGGCAGATTATTACGGATTTGCCACGGTATTTTTTTTTTGTTCTAATTTGTTAATTATATTGGTTTGTATTAATTTTTGTTCCATACATATTAAATAACAACAACGAAATATTTTGTAAGTATCTTGATTTATTTATTTTCTAATGCGTTCATTCTTAAAATGGAATTGAAAATAAGTTGTATTATTTTTTAGTATCGAAATATACGTTTGTATTAAAATTATAAACTTTAAAGTAACGATATAATTTTATTTTTATTCCGTATGCAAAAGTAATAGAAAATTGTTTCGAAGTACTATATTATCATTAAGAGTACATAAAAAAGAATGTTACGTAAAGTGACAAATCTGTGGCTAAATTTTTATTGTATTTAGTGTTCCGTGGCAAATCCATGGCTATTGCTACGAATTTGCCAGGGAATCACAAAATTGCCACTAATCCGTGGCAATTCCGTGGCAAATTGTCACGGATTGGCCACTGCAATTTTTCTCTTTTTTTTTTGTTCTAATTTATTAATTATGTTGGTTTGTATTAATTTTTGTTCCATACATTTTAAATAATAACGACGAAATATTTTGTAAGTATCTTGATTTATTTATTTTCTAATGCGTTCATTTTTTAAATGGAATTGAAAATAAGATGTATTATTTTTTAGTATTGATATATACGTTTGTATTAAAATTATAAAATTTAAAGAAACGATATAATTTTATTTTTATTCCTACTGCAAAAGCAATAGAAAATTGTTTCGAAATACTATATTATCATTGAGAGTACATAAAAAAGAATGTTACGCAAAGTAGTGATAAAAAGAAATGGCTAAATTTTTATTGTGTTGTGTGTTCCGTGACAAATTCGTGGCTATTTGCCACAGAATCAGAAAATTGCCACTAATCCGTGGCAATTCCGTGGCAGATTGCTATGGATTTGCCACGGCATTTTTTCTTTTTTTTTTTTGTTCTAATTTATTAATGATGTTGGTTTGTATTAATTTTTGTTCCATACATTTTAAATAACAATAATGAAATATTATTCAAGTATTTTGATTTATTTATTTTCTAATGCGCTCATTCTTGAAATGGAATTGAAAATAAGATGTATTATTTTTTAGTATCAAAATGTACGTTTGTATTAAAATTATAAATATTAAAGAAAAGATATAATTTTATTTTTATTCCAACTATAAAAGCCATTGAAAATTGTTTTGAAGAACTATATTATTATTGGCATCTCACCAGAAAGTATGTTATGCAATGTAGTGATAAAAAAAAATGACTAAATTTTTGTTGTGTATTTCGTGGCAAATCCGTGGCTATTTGCCACGGATTTGCCACAGAATCACAAAATTGCCACTATTCCGTGGCAATTCCGTGGCAGATTATTACGGATTTGCCACGACATTTTTTTTTCTTTTTTTGTTCTAATTTGTTAATTATATTAGTTTATATTAATTTTTGTTCCATAAATTTTAAATAACAACGACGAAATAATTTGTAAGTATCATGATTTATTTATTTTCTAATGCATTCATTCTTAAAATGGAACTGAAAATAAGATGTATTATTTTTTAGTATCGAAATATACGTTTATATTAAAATTATAAACTTTAAAGAAACAATATAATTTTATTTTTATTCCGACTGCAAAAGCAATAGAAAATTATTTCGAAGTACTATAGTATCGTTGAGAGTACATAAAAAAGAATGTTACGTAAAGTAGTGATAAAAAGAAATGGCAAAATTGTTATTGTGTTGTGTGTTCCGTGGCAAATTGCACGGATTTGCCACGGAATCACAAAATTGTCACTAATCCGTGGCAATTCCGTTGTAAATTGCCACGGATTTGCCACGGTATTTTTTCTTTTTTTTTGTTCTAATTTATTAATTATGTTGGTTTGTATTAATTTTTGTTCCATACATTTTAAATAACAACGATGAAATATTATGTAAGTATTTTGATTTATTTATTTTCTAATGCGTTCATTCTTGAAATGGAATTGAAAATAAGATATATTATTTTTTAGTATCGAAATATACGTTTGTATTAAAATTATAAATATTAAAAAAATGATATAATTTTATTTTTATTCCGACTGTAAAAGCCATTGAAATTTATTTTGAAGAACTATATTATCATTGACATCTCACCAGAAAGTATATTACGCAAAGGAATAATAAAAAGAAATGACTAAATTTTTATTGTGTGTTCTGTGACAAATCCATGGCTATTTGCCACAGATTTGCCACCGAATTACAAATTTGCCACGGATTTGCCGTTGCATTTTGTTTCTTTTTTTGTTCTAATTTGTTAATTATATTGGTTTGAATTAATTTTTGTTCCATACATTTTAAATGACAACGACGAAATATTTTGTAAGTATCCTGATATATTTATTTTCTAATGCGTTCATTCTTGAAATGGAATTGAAAATAAGATGTATTATTTTTTAGTATAGAAATATACGTTTGTATTAAAATTAGAAATTTTAAAGAAACGATATAATTTTATTTTATTTCGACTGTAAAAGCCATTGAAATTTGTTTTGAAGAACTATATTATCATTGAAAGTACATAAAAAAGAATGTTATACAAAGTAGCGATAAAAAGAAAGGACTAAATTTTGGTTGTGTGTTCCGTGGCAAATTTGTTACTAATTTGTGGCAGATTGCAATGAATTTGCCACGGCATTTTTTTTTCTAATTTATTAATTATATTAGTTTGCATTAATTTTTGTTCCATACATTTTAAATAATAACGACAAAATATTTTCTAAGTATCTTGATTTATTTATTTTTTAATGCGTTCATTCTTGAATGGAATTGAAAATAAGATGTATTATTTTTTAGTATCGAAATATACGTTTGTATTAAAATTATAAATATTAAAGAAACGATATAATTTTATTTTTATTTCGACTGTAAATGCCATTGAAAATTGTTTTGAAGAACTATATTATCATTAAAATCTCACCTAAAAGTGTGTTACGCAATGTAGTGATAAAAAGAAATGACTAAATTTTTTTTGTATGTTCCGTGGTTCCACGGATTTGCCACAGAATCACAAAATTGCCACTCTTCCATGGCAATTTCATGGCAGATTGTTACGGATTTTCCATGGCATTTTTTTCCTTTTTTTGTTCTAATTTGCTAATTATATTGGTTTGTATAAATTTTTGTTCCATACATTTTAAATAACAACGACGAAATATTTTGTAAGTACCTTGATTTATTTGTTTTCTAATGCATTCATTCTTGAAATGGAATTGAAAATAAGATATATTATTTTTTAGTATCGAAATTTACGTTTATATTAAAATTATAAATTTTAAAGAAACGATATAATTTTATTTTTATTCCGACTGCAAAAGCAATAGAAAATTGTTTCGAAGTACTATATTATCATTGAGAGTACATAAAAAAGAATGTTACGTAAAGTAGTGATAAAAAGAAAGGGTTAAATTTTTATTGTGTTGTGTGTTCCGTGGCTATTTGCGACGGATTTGCCAAGGAATCACAAAATTGCCACTAATCCGTGGCAATTCCGTGGCAGATTGCCACGGATTTGCTTTTTTGTTCTAATTTATTAATTATGTTGGTTTGTATTAATTTTTGTTCCATACATTTTAAATAACAACGACGAAATCTTTTGTAAGTATATTGATTTGTTTATTTTCTAATGCGTTTATTCTTGAAATGGAATTGAAAATAAGATGTTTTATTTTTTAGTATCGAAATATACGTTTGTATTAAAATTATAAAATTTAAAAAAATGATATAATTTTATTTTTATTCCGACTACAAAAGCAATAGAAAATTGTTTCGAAGTACTATATTATCATTTGTATTTGCTCCAGAAGTAGGGCAACCTTCATCTCACGCCCCAGAAGTTAGAACTCCAGTTGCCACTCCTTCTTCTAGTCATCCAGATGCGTTGCCTTCTTCTACTAAGCAACCAACATCCATTTCTGCTCTCAGTCAAATACCCCTGGACAACAATAGAGCTGGTGAACAGTTGGGGTTTTCCCTACATATACCAGAGACTTCTCGTTTTCTTGTGGTTGAAGGTGTACAATCTACTTCATGTCCATCTACTGAGTCTACTAATCCTAGACAACATCAGGAGGGTGCTGAGTCTCCCAGCCCATTAGTTCACCCTTCAGTAGCTTATGCTACATCACAACACGTGGATAATAACACAATCGAGCCCTATGGTGATACGTAAATAGCACATAATGTTTTTCTTATATTTTACTTCAATTTCATATTCTGTGTTGCTATCTAGGTTGCTCGACCCATTTTGTGGTCTTTTTCCCTCAATTATTTTTCATTCAAATCTAATCTATTATGTTATGGTTTTTAACATTTGTCTAATTATTATAGATTCACACGTCAGTCTGAGTGTGTAAAACTATCACCACAATAATAAAGCATCAATTTAAGGATTGCTGGCCGTGATTCAGCTGATGTTAGGGATGTTTGGTTTAAGGAGTTTACTGTACGTATTTGTCTATTACTTTTTTATTGTTGTATGTTCACATTTTACTATCAGTCTAAATACCTATTATCTACCTTTATTTCAGAATGAGTAGTCCTTTTTATAATGTACTAACCAATTCATTATTGTAGAAACACTAGACATGGCACCCAGATCATTTGCCACGGATACGTTCAGCGTGGGAGGAAAGATGTCGGGCAAGATTGATTGATACCCTTTCAAAGATCAGGAATGTACACAAGAAGAGGCCTGCTTAGATGTCAGAGGACATATATCAACAATTGTGTAGATACTGGCAGTTCGAGGATTGGTAAAAAAAATCAAATATGGCCAAAGAAAATAGAAGGACTAGTTCTGCTAAACACACTAAAGGTTCCATTAGCTTTACGGAGCATGAGTCAAGAGCGGTCTTTTCTCTTATATGATCTATAGTTAAATGTTTAATTTAATAATTGCTATTAAATTTGTACATGTTGAATTAAATTCTGAACTTAATTATCACTTTAATACTTCTTGCAGCGTGCGAAGCAAGGGGATGACTTTGACTATCTTGCATTATTTGAAAAATTACACCAATTTCAAGATGGGTCAAATAAGGGCGAATTTGTAGATGAGAAATCCCGCAAGATTAGTGTATTCTATATATTAATTTTATTTTTATGAAATTGCATAACACTTTAATTTTTATTTATAGTTTCACCTTCTGGCATGGGATCCGAGGCCTCACATTTCAGACTTCAGTACTGTCAGTCTGGGGCCTCGTCTTTGGGATCATCAGTGGATATAGAGAAGCTTTGTGGCGAGCTTGAGCAGACCCTTCAGCAGCAGCTTCAGCAGCAATTGGACAAGAAGAACAAAGAGATAGAGAAAGAAAGGAAATGGATGAAGAGGACTTTGGAGAAAAATGATAAGAAGATGTCTACATTAATTGATATGAATCGCATGGTGATGCAACATCTTAAATTACAAGTGCCCTCCATTCCCTCTTCTGACTCTGATGATTCTGACGAGGGTGACTCTGGCCCTTCAGTAGCGGATGGTAGTTAGATTGGTATTATTTTTATGTGGATGTTAAGTTTGCATTGCTTTGATTATGGATTTAGTATTATTATGAATTTATATATACTATTTTTAGATATTTTGATAATATATGATTATTTGTGTATTTAGGCTCTAAACATATTACGAAATTTTATGGTTTGCTAAAACAATTGTGGTGGATGTGTTTTACAGTTGTGCATTGTGTGGTGAGAATATGATTTGAGACGTTGTAGGTGGTATGCTGTGCATGTGTGCAGGGAGTATGATACTCAAGAACGTTGTAGGTTGTGTATAGTGAATATATATGTATGTATGGATAATGGATTATAAATGTTATAGGTTGTGTATAGTGAATATGTATTTATGGATAATGGATTATAAATGTTATAGATTGTTTATTATGTATATGTCTAGGGAATGTGACTCGAAACTTTGTAGGCAGGGAGTGTACGGGAATTATGCATGTGTGTAGGATACTTTGTGCTAGATATTTTGATGATATATGATTATTTGTGTATTTAGGCTCTAAACAAATTACGAAATTTTATGGTATGCTAAAACAATTGTGGTGGATGTGTATTGCAGTTGTGCATTATGTGGTGGGAATATGATTTGTGACATTGCAAGCAGTGTGTTGTGCATGTGTGCAGGGAGTATGATACTCAAGAACGTTGTAGGTTGTGTATAGTGAAAATGTATGTATGGATAATGGATTATAAATGTTATAGGTTGTGTATAGTGAATATGTATGTATGGATAATAGATTATAAATGTTATATGTTGTTTGTTGTATATATGTCTAGGGAATATGACTCGAAACTTTGTAGGCAAAGAATGTAACGGAAATTATGCATGTGTGTAGGATACTTTGTGCTAGATATTTTGATGATATATGATTTTTTGTGTATTTAGGCTCTAAACAAATTACAAAATTTTATGGTTTGCTAAAATAATTGTGGTGGATGTATTTTGCAGTTGTGCATTGTGTGGTGGGAATATAATTTGAGACGTTATAGGCGATATATTGTGCATGTGTGCTGGGAGTATAATACTCAAGAACATTGTAGGTTGTGTATAGTAAATATGTATGTATGGATAATGGATTATAAATGTTATAGGTTGTTTGTTATGTATATGTCTAGGGAATGTGACTCGAAGCTTTGTAGGCAAGGAGTGTAACGGGGATTATGCATGTGTGTAAGGCATACTGATTACTATGAATTTTGATGATATATGATTATTTGTGTATTTAGGCTCTAAATAAATTACGAAATTTTTTGGTTTGCTAAAACAATTGTGGTGGATATGTTTTGCAGCTGTGCATTGTGTGGTGGGAATATGATTTGAGACGTTGTAGGCGGTGTATTATACATATGTGCTGTTGGGATTCGTGGACTCCTAAACACGGAAAACATCTACGAATCCCTCCCGAGGACCCAAGTAAACGATTAAGAAGATCTAAGCTTTAAGAGTTACCTCTGGTTGCTGTAATCGAAATCCTTCGATTCTGGTTGCGCTGTTGTACGTTCAACCCGAACAATCACCGCACGCCGCAGTATGCGAACGTCCTCTATCGGATACACACCGCGAACTCACTCGATACCCGGGGAGTGCTAGCGCCTAGGGTTTGAGAGGTTTTTTTTTTTCTCTGGTAGAGAATGGCACGAATGTTCTCAACCGAAAAATTGGACTATTGAAAGACGGCTAGGGTTTTCTTAAAAAACCCTCGAACCTCTTAGAGTCCAACCCTAATCATATCTTATCATATTCTAATTTAAATTCAAATTAAATTAAAACTGATATGATAAGATTCTGCCATTATCTCGGTAATTTAACTAATTATTTTACCGAGTCATATTCTTATAATCTGGATATCATCCAGATTCATCGAACCTGGTCACCAGAAAAATAACCTAACAAGTTCGCTTATTGTGTGACCCTATAGGCTCATTTAACACTGGCAGCGTGCCTAAATCGTATTTAAATGGCCTACAAGTTATAAGCGGTTTCTAGCAAAACATTATAACTATCCAGGTTAAATGAAGATCGGTGATCTCTTTGAACCAAATCATAATTTTATATCTAGTCCTTTTGTCACACGATATCCAGATTAAGCATAAGGCACGGAGCATGTCATCCTTATTAAGCTTAATCAATTATTTCTTGATTTCATAGTAGACTGTTCAAACAAATGATATCAATATCTTAGATTGATATATTTGAGCACGGCCATGCATTTTTAACAGTCTAATTTATCAAGGGGCCCATGGATATCTCTCCCATAACTGAGAGGGACAAATTCCTTCACAATCAATCATATTCCTCTCCTTGATTTATTTTATATCCAACAGTAGTCTAATTTATTATCTGGTTAAAGACAACTTTAGACAATATCAAAATATAGAATTTATCAAGTAAGAAACTATGATGAATTTAGGTCGAAGGACTTTCAATATTATTATGGCTAGAAAGTACTTATGACATATTCCATGAAGTACTCTCACAGTGGGTCATGTCCAATACAATGTTCTCTAACATTTATTTATGTCTTGACTCGATATTACAAATATCCATGGCCAGTAAAACATAGCCATCAAGTCACAAACATACTAATCTTAATTTATTATTATTCCAATAATAATAATCGATCAGGGACAGTTTTAGAATAGTCATTGTATTCATTGTAGGGTTTTACTATCAAGTCACGTACTTGATGACCAACAAAACAAAACTCACTATTCATGGAAAGGAAAGCCTCATATTATTATATAAAACATAATGACAATTGTATAAGTACAAATTGACTCTAGGGCATATCCCCAACATGTGCAGGGAGTATGATACTCAAAAACGTTGTAGGTTGTGTATAGTGAATATGTATGTATGGATTATAAATGTTATAGGTTGTTTGTTGTGTATATGTCTAGGGAATGTAACTCGAAACTTTGTAGGCAGAGAGTGCAACGGGGATTATGCATGTGTGTAGGGCATACTAGTTGTTATAGAATTATGAATAGGGAAATGTAACAGGTTTTGAAGCTGAAATTTTAGACTGCCACAGATTTTGATTCCGTGGCAATCTGTCACGGATTTGCCATGGAAGATAGTACTAAAATTCGTGACAATCTACCACGAATTTGTCACAAATGCGATTTGCTTGAGTATCATCCGTGGAAAATTGGTGACAATCTGCCACGGATGATATCAAATTGAGAAACATCGGTGGCAATCTATCACGAATTTGCCACAAATTGTACCTGCTAGAGAAATATCCGTGGCAAATTCGTGGCAATCTGCTACGAATTTGCCACGGACTGTATCTGCTTGAGAAATGCTCGTGGCAGATTGTCACGAATTTGCCACGGATGGTACCTACTTGAGAAACATCCGTGACAATTTCGTGACAAATTGTCACGGATTTGCCACGAACTGTACCTGCTTGAGAAATATTCGTGGCAAATTCGATGGTACCTGCTTGAGAAACATCCGTGGCAATCTGCCACGGATTTGCCACGAACTATACTTACTTGATAAATGTCCGTGGCAAATTCATGACAATCTGTTACGGATTTACCACGGATCGTACCTACTTGAGAAACATCCGTGGCAATTTCATAACAATTTGTTACGGATTTGTCATAGACTGTACCTGCTTGAGAAATGTCCGGGGCAAATCCGTGACAAATTGCCACGGATTTTCTACGGACAGCTTATATTCCATATTGTTTCCGTGGCAAATCCCTGACAATCTGTCACGGATTTGCCACGGACGGTACCTGCTTGAGAAACGATTTGTGGCAAATCTATGGTAGATTGTCACGGATTTGTCACGGACGGTACCTGCTTGAGAATTGTCAGTAGCAAATCCGTGGCAGATTGCCACGGATTTATCACGATTCCCTCACAATATTTCTCCCCTAATGTGATACCAACTTGAACAATTCGTGACAAATTGCCCCGAAAAATATTTCCATGGCAAAAAAATGCTTAGCCACGAAGGTTTTTGCCACGGACCTTTTTCATGGCAGATCCGTAGCAAATTCCAGTTTAGTAACGGAAAAAAATAAAAATTTAAATCCCTTTATCTGCTCTCCTCTTCTTCCCAGTAAACAAGAGAGCCAACTTAAAAGCATTCAATTTCAGAAGAGTTTTGTTAAGTTACAAGAAAACCATAACAGACGGTGGAACATTGCAATCCAAGTAGGAGGCAACGAAAGTGAAGTAGAAGGAAAACAAGACCAGGGAAATTATTAAGGGTCAAAGCGAAATTAAACCTTTTCTTTTTTTTCCCCCAACTCACAAACAAAAGAAAAGTAATAAAAGAGCTGTTTTTTAGGGGAAAAAGAGGGGGTAAATTAACAGTGCTTGCAAAATAAGATAAAACAGCTCATTTTTACTTAGATGAATTTTATATAGTTATACTAAAAGGATTAAATCTTACAGTAGGAATTTATCCTTCAAATAAAGGAATTCTGTTTTTAGGTTCCAATTCCATCCATCTTAAACCTATCCATATTAAATCCCACTAAGGGCCTAAAAGGAATTAGGAGAAAAAAAGGAGCAATGATGAATGGGGAAACTTGTCATACAAGAAAAGGAATTGGTATTAGTTTCTTTAAGAAATTATCAACTGATTTATATATCGTTTTTTGACCCAAAATTTTTATATTTTTTAAATCTTTTGTAAACAAATATCGTATTCAGTAAAACATACTTCATTTAAGAATAAAATATTACTGTATATAAGAGGAGGATGAGAACAAAAATCACAATTACTATTTAAAAGTGTGTTTTGAGTAGATCTCATTTTCGTATAATAGTCCATAAACTATACAAAAGAGATAAGTAGTACTAAACAAGTTTTGTACGATAAGTTCATATTTTAGGCAAAGAATTTTTATAAAGGAAAATTAGTCGATTCATTCCCTTAACTTTTATATTTTGGAGGTCTAGATTCCTTTTCTTTTTTTTTTTAACTTGTTAAATCCTTGAACTATTATTTTTGTGCTATTTTTGTTCTTTTTTTAGGGTTTCGTTAGTCAAACCATCATCTGACTAACAAAACCCTAATAAAAGAATCAAAAAGGTATAAAAATAATAGTTATTGGACCTAATAAGTTAAAAAAAAAAAAAGGACCTAAACATCAAAAACATAAAAGTTAAGGGATTGAATCGGTTAATTTTTCTTTAAATAATAAAGCAATTAAAAAATCTACTTCTAAATTTGGAAGGATTTCGAATGAATTTTTGAAATTTTATTTTTTAAAAAATAAAGTAATATAAGTATTCATTGCAAATCTATTCCAAATTTAATTAAAATTTGAAACAAATTCGAAATAAATTCTTAAAAATATATTATTTAATAAAGATTAAAAAAAATAATAAAAAATTTGTTCCAACTCCATTCCAAATTTGGGATGGATTTGGCATGCAAAATTCTTATAGAGAAATTCATTCTAAATTTAAAACGATTAGTTAATAAAAATTCCAAAGAAAATTAATAAAGAAATTATTCTCAATTTTGAGTGAAATTGGGGATAGATTCTTTACAAAAATTTATTATTTAATGAAAAATTAAAAGAAAAAATTAATAAAAGAAGAAAAATTAGCTGATTCAATCCCTTAATTTTTATGTTTTAGAGGTTTAGGTCGCTTTTCTTTTTCTTTTTTTAACTTTTTAGGTCTCCTAACTATTATTTTTGTGCAATTTTGGTCCTTTTTTTAGGGTTCCGTTAGTCAAACCGTCATCTTACTAACAAAATCCTAATAAAAAGGACCCAAAAAATATATAAATAATAGTTAGGGAACCTTACATGTTAAAAAAAGAAAAGAAAAGATATCTAAACATCCAAAACATAAAAGTTAAGGAATTAAATCGGCTAAATTTTCTTTAAATAATAAAGCAATTAAAAAATCTACCTCCAAATTTGGAAGCAAATTTCAGATGAATTTAAAATAAATTTCTTGAAATTTATTTTTTAAAAAATAAAGTAGAGAAGTATTCGTTGCAAATCTATTCCAAATTGAATTAAAATTTGAAACAAATTCGAAATAAATTCTTAACAATATATTATTTAATAAAATTAAAAATTAATTAATAAAAAAATTGTTCCAACTCCATTCCAAATTTGGAATGGATTTGGCATGCAAAATTCTTATAGAGAAATTCATTCGAAGTTAAAAACGGTTAGTTAATAAAAAATTTAAAAAGAAATTAATAAATGAATTATTCTTAATTTTGAGTAGAATTGAGGATAAATTCTTAGGAAAAATTTATTATTTAATAGAAAATTTAATAAATGAAGGAAAATTACTCGATTCAATCCCTTAACTTTTATGTTTTGGAGGTTTAGGTTCTTTTTCTTTTTTTCAACTTTTTAGATCCCCTAACTATTATTTTTGTGTAGTTTTGGTTCTTTTAAAGTTCCGTTAGTCAAACAATCATCTGACTAATAAAATCCTAATAAAAGGACTAAAAATGTATAAAAATAATAGTTAGGAGACCTAACAAGTTAAAAAAAAGAGAGACATAAACATCCAAAATATAAAATTAAGGGATTGAATCAACTAATTTTTCTTTAAATAATAAAGCAATTAAAAAACTACCCTCCAAATTTGGAAGGATTTCGAATGAATTTTAGATTAGTTCTTGAAATTTTATTTTTTAAAAAATAAAATAATATAAGTATTCATTGCAAATCTATCCCAAATTTAATTAAAATTTGAAGCAAATTCGAAATAAATTCTTTAAAACATATTATTTAATAAAAATTAAAAATAAATTAATAAAAAATCCATTCTAACTCCATCCCAAATTTGGGATAGATTTGGCATGCAAAATTCTTATAGAGGAATCCATTTGAAGTTAAAGACGGTTAGTTAATAAAAAATTTAAAAATAAATTAATAAATAAATTATTCTCAATTTTGAGTGGAATTGGGGATAGATTTTTAGAAAATTTTATTATTTAATAAAAAATTAAAAGAAAAAAATAATAAAAGAATTCGACGCAAATATATCTCAAATTTAGGAGAAATTTTGGAACAAAATCTTAAGAAAATTTTATTATTTAACGAAAATAAAAATTAATAATTTAATCAATGAATACTTCCAAAATTTAATTAATCTGCATTGTTGATGTTCTAATTTTGGTTTTAATTGATTCAATAGAATGGTTAGTATAATCATTTTATTAACAATTTTTCTTTTTTTAAGTTTTAGATACAATACAAGTTAAATAAATAGATATATTATTAACTTGATAGTCACATATTTGAAATTAAGCTGAATAGAAATATCATTAATTTAATAGTCACATATTTGAAATTAAGCAAACGTCACAATGTAACATTATTTAAACAATTTGATAAAATGACAAATTATATCCGATGTGATTAAAATTTAATATATATATATATATATATATATTTAAAAAACTTTTGTAGAAAATCTAACAATTAGATTATTAATTTGTGAAATTTATACATACTTCACAAGTATGCTTGGAAAATTAGTTGATTCAATCATTTAACTTTTATTTTTGACAATTTTAATCCCTTTTATTTTTTCAGCTTGTTAGGTCCCTTAACTATTATTTTTATACCGTTTTGGTCCTTTTATTAGGGTTCCATTAGTCAAATGATAGTTTGAATAACAGAACCCTAAAAAAATTACTAAAATCGCAAAAAAAATAATAGTTAGGAGGTCTAAAAAGTTGGGAAAAAAAAAAAGAAGAGGGATCTAACTCTCCAAAACATAAAAGGTAAAGGACTAAATCGGCTAATTTTTCATAAAAGAATCCAACACAAATCTATTTCAATTTTAGGAGAAATTTTGAAATAGAAGCTTAAGAAAATTTGAGTATTTAACAAAAAATAAAAAATTAATAATTTAATCAAGGAATACTTTCAAATTTTAATTAATTTACATCGTTGATGTTCTAATTTTGTTTTTAATTGATCGAATAGAATGGCTAGTATAATCATTTTATTAACAGTTTTTCTTTTTTTAAACCTTAGGTATGATACAAGTTAAATGAATAGATATATCATTAGTTTGATAATCACATATTTGAAATTAAGTTGAATAGATATATCATTAATTTGATAATCACATATTTAAAATTAAGCAAACGTCACAATATAACATTATTTAAACAATTTGATAAAATAACAAATTATATCCGGTGTAATTAAAAGTTAATATATATATATATTTTTCTAACTTTTGTAGAAAATTTAATTAACAATTAAATTATTAATTTGTAAAATTTATATATACTTCACAAGTATGCTTGGAAAATTAGTTGATTCGGTCCTTTAACTTTTATTTTTGACGATTTTAATCCCTTTTATTTTTTTTAACTTGTTAGGTCCCTTGACTATTATTGTTGTGCCATTTTGATCCTTTTATTAGGATTATGTTAGTCAAATGATGGTTTGCCTAATATAATCTTAAAAAAAGGACTAAAATCACACAATAATAATAGTTATGGGACCTAAAAAGTTGGAAAAAAAATGATCTAAATTTCCAAAACATAAAAGATAAAGGATTGAATTGACTATTTTTTTTCTTAATTATTTTTTATAATTTAATCTATTTTCTTCTTTTTTAAGCAATAATGGCCTCAAAAAATTATCAAAAATTTCAGTAAGCCTTTCCATCTCTTTTCTAATAGCTAACTTATGTTATGTTTAGTTTACAAGTAAAGAGGAGAGGAGGTAGGAAATAGGAGATGAATCTTTACTTCTAATAGGACGATAAATATAATTTATTTTTATTTTATTTGGTTAAAATACAAATAAAGTAAATGATAAAGATTATCTTGATTTACTTTCCAATTAGTTCAGATTTAGACAGATTATTTTTTCTGATATAGTAACTCTCTTCCTATTAATTTTATTTCTTCCCCATCTTTTTTTCTAACCAAATAACGTAATTCACATATTTACCCCTTCTCATTTTTCTTTCTCTTTTCACTCCAATCAACACATACTACCAAGGTTGACCATTTACCTGGACTAATATATAAAAAGTAAAAATTTGAATGTGCAAATATACTTATAACTAGTTTTGCTGCCCGTGCGTTGCATGATTTGAAATTTTTAAATTTTTTATTTATTTTTAATTATTAGTTTATTTTATATATTTTCTATAAAAAAAATATTTTATTTTTATATAATTTTTTATTGTATGAATGGAGTTGGTAATGAATTGTTTTGATTGTATTATTTCGTGAAGAAATTTAAATCTTTTTTATTCAATTTAAATTTTAATATTATTAAATTTCAATAGATTTGATATATGAAAAGTTTTTGATATATCATTGAGAGCCTCTGTTCTCAATATCAAGAATTAATTTTTATTATAAATTAAAAAGCATATCCCAAGCATCTAGTATGACACTACAATGGAACCAAATATTTCATTTGCACAATTTGAGGTTACAAAAAACAAATTGTTTTTGTTCAAATTTTGGAAGGGAGATTATTCTTCAAGTGATACATAACCATATCCATGCATATTGATCAATTAGATATGGAGCTCCTTAGCTAGATCATTAAAATTGGGTAAGCCAAAAAGAAAAAGGTAACTGTCTATATTTCGATAATGTAGGAAGGTTACATGCCAACAAGGTGGTGTACATCAGTTTTCAGAAGTTTCGATAACCCACTGTTGATGCAGAATGGTCATCTCCTGCAAAAGTACTAGTACGTTAGATATGCTTCCTTTACCACACCCTAGGCATTACAGACCAAACATTAAACATAATTTTTTAGCAATAAAATAGAGAGAAGGTAATATACCTTAGCAAAAATGGTTCTTTTTATGAAAGAAAAAGGGACTGAAAGAGAGAACCTAAGCTGTTGAAGCTAAAACTTCATATCCTTGAATAGAAGTTCACAAATTTTCAATTTGACCAACTGCAGAGAGTCACTCTGTAAGGATTTCCATGGTAACATAATCAGGACTACAGGTCTGTATTATCATTTGATCCATAAGTTCGAATGCCTTCTCCAACCAATGCTTCTGTTGAAGGCTTCTGAGAAGGGAATTGAATGTTGAGGTATTTGGCCTCACCCCCTTGTCCTTCATATAATCCAGTAATGAAAGAGCAATTTCAACCTTGTCACTCTTGCAAAGAGCGTTAATCAAAGTATTGTAAATAATGGTGTTGGGCCTTTTGGTTGATACCATTGACATAGAACTCATATCCTTAAATATTTTCATAGCTTCATCTAGATTTCCCACCTTGCAATAAGCCTGAATCAGTGCCCCGTAAGTAACAACATTGGGCAGAATACCATCCTTCAACATCTACTTCATCACTCTGTGCAGTTCCAAAATCCCCATTATCACTAAAGTATGTGATCAAAGTGTTGTATGTGACACAGTCAGGCTTCACTCCTGATTCATCCATAAGGGAAAACAACTCACATGCTCTATCAAATTTATTCTTCCTGCAAAATCCACGAATTAAGAAGACGGCATGCTTATTGTGCTACAATATCCAAACAAATCTATTACCGCCGCAATGACCACCTATGTTTTAAACAAAAGCAGTTCATCATACCAATTATGTAAACCAAGGCATTCAACAAACAATGAGTTTCATCAACCAAAAACAACACTAGGCAAACAAAAAATTTTCTGAGAAGAATGAAGATATGATGAACTATCAGATAAACTAAGCAACAATTATTTTGTTACTTGAAGCTTGATCGAAGCATAAAAAATGAAAAACTCCTTAGTTGGACCCATGGGTGCAATCAGTAGAAATGCTAAAAGCACAACACGGTCTTCGGGCATGGACCATGAAACACTTAATAAATCATTCCCACGGATTTACCCACTAAAGGCTCAATAAATTATCACTAACAATTGTAGCAATAGCACTGAATGTAGACTATATGGTCAGCTTATTCGGTTATCAACCAATTCATTCATATGCTACACTCTTGAATTCTTTGAGAAAATCGTACTTGATCATGGATACCTCGTTGATGTTGTCCTCATCGGCACCCTTTTCATCTGTATAGCAACAACAAAGGCGCCACATTAAAGCCAAACTCAGGGTGCAGTTTCAAATGTTATCCTATTCTTCACTTATTTAAGACTCATTAGCTTCTGATAATTAGATCATGCTTTTTGGTAGCATTGAACTATAAACTTGATTAAGATAAGCAAAATCAAGATTTTGAGCATGGAAAAATGATCGGATCCACATTCAGCATGCTTCATGTAATGCTCTTGAAACTTCAAATAAGTCTGCTTGGAGTACAAACACAGATCAAGGGAAATGAAAAGCAAGTAGAAGCTTATTAGCAACATTTCTCTAGGGTCTCACATGATAATGAAGTGCTTCTAGATCTAGAATTTGATCTAAGTGACACCTTCAGGGTAGAAACTTTAGACAGGAACAGCTACAGGTCTTTTACTTGTTTTGATTCCATTGATAACTGTGACACAAAGTTGGAGCTGACATAGTTAGTGTCCATTGTGAACAGTCTTCCACCATCCATTTGCATCGTACAATTAATCAAGTAAGGTTTTCTTGGGAAATTGTGATGGTCTACTTGTCTGAAATTTAGCTTACTTGTCAGAATCCATATGTCAGTTCGATGAAGCCAATGAGAAAAAATTCACAATTACAAACAATTATCGTGTTCACCAATGGCTAAACATTACAGTTTATATGTTCAGGATTCACCAAGAAATGCAGGAAATGATGTTCAATGTTCTCAGTAGTCTAACCTCCAATAGAGCTTTTCCATCTCCAAGAGCAAGAATGGTTTCTCAGAACTTGTGCCCAGTTTCTTTCACAACTTGTATATACAAATCATTCTATTAATGAACTCCCAAACACCTTAATACAGTGTAGCAATACCAACACAAAATGCAATTGCAAAGAAAATCTAGATCATAGAGAAAGCGTATGAATCTTTTTTAAAACAAATGAAATTTATCTAAAACAGAAGGGTTTTTTATGGCAAACCACATTTTCACTATAAATATCATTTTGTTGTTCTACGTTTTCCAGCAAAAGGGTTTCTTAGTCATTCTTTCTGACATGTGTTCCCTAGTTTCTGGCTGAGTTTTGGGAAGCAAAAAACAGTAAATTTGTAAAATTACTTTGAAAAAGGAAAAGGATAAAGTGCTGGTGGGATTGAAAATCACATTTCACATCTTCACTCTCCAAAAGCTTTATCACAACATTGTCCCCCTAGTTATAGAATCCCATCGTTCCTTGGAGCCTAATGACAGCCATTTAACTCTGCTCTTCCTTCAACATGATTGTCAAATTGAAATAAGACAGCTTGCCCAACAAAAGACAGTCATACTTTTGCTACTGCTATCAAGGTGACATACATTATCTAAAACAAAGTAATTCATGCTTCTCGTCTTTAGTTTTGATTATAAGAGAAATCCTAATACTGAACCAAAAATGTCTTTGCACTATAATAACTAACACTTACATTTCAAAATACACTTAGAACCTACCGTTTCTACCATACAATCTAGCATGTTCCACCACCTAAAAACAACAAAAGTTAACGACCATCAATGAGCCAGTAAAGAAATACTACAAAATCTATGCATACCACCAATTTTGAAAATGGTAACATAACGCATTCATCGCACAAAAATTTAACTTAAAAGAATGATCTTTAAGTTGCCGAAGTAAACCACTGTAAGTACCTGAAATTCAGAAAGGTCTTTAGTTGGGTCCACCCCAAAAAACTCTAGAACCTGGCAAACAACTAGAGATTGCTCAACTTATAATCATAGTTCCCACTATAGAATTACTCTTGATTGCCAGAAACAATTCCACATTTCAGACTCTCATACACTAATTTTGCTAATGTTAATCCTAAAAATACCACTTCCAAATTCAATATACCACAACATTAACATGACAAACCAATCCCAAAACTCAAAAAGAAAAAAAAAAATTGCAACCCAATTGAAAAGCTTTGATTGCAATGCATATTGAATTATAAAGCAAATGTGAGAGTACCTCTACGACCAATCTAGCATAGGCATCCTCCATTGGGAAGAAGGAAGGGAATAAGATGCCCCCTACCTCTGTCTTTTCCCACTTTGTTAATCTTCTTCCCCTCTAACGCAGGTCGGGCGGCGACGGGTGCGGGAGGAAGAAACCTAAGAGAACTTCTAATCAAGTTAACCTTTTCTCCGAACAGTACCTTAATAAGCCTCTAGTTTCTATTCGCCTGTGCAGTCTCAGTGTACTACACCCTATTCGCCGTATCACCCCTAATATTTTCAAAATCTTCTCTTTTTCTCTCTCTGCCTACACTCTTCTACAACATTGTAGAGGATCTTTGGCAAATTCCTCTTGGAAGGATAGGCTCGATGACGGCGACTTTTCTGTGGTTGGATGCGAGCTTTTCTTTTCTGACCTCGTTCATGAGGTGGCCGAGGCTATTTGGCTTGTTTTTCACGCATAGCTGGGGTATGCAGAGCAGCAATTTGTTATCGATTTTCAACTTTTCGACTTTAGCACCTCGGCGGTGGTCCCCTTGGATATGGCTACCGGACCTAGATTTCCCGATTATTGATTCGGTGTACTGGTCATTAATCATTGCTTTTGAGTCTGTAGCGCTTGTTTCCATGCTCTGCTTCTTCTTTATCTTCTGCGGTTGAACTATGAGAGATAGAAAGGCTAATCAAACCTTCGGATTCAACAATGGAGATAGTGTAGAGTCTAAGCTTTTAGGTTAGTGCAAGCGGCTGAAAGATGGTCCATCTTTCATAGAAGTTCGAGATCTCCAAATGTAGAAGTTTGCCATAACTGCGTGCAAAGACCAACACAACACATTGCATGTGGAAGATGGACTATCGTCAGTCGCCACCGCTGGATAATATCACTTCCTTCTCGGATGTCATGTTTTGAACTCCAAAATATTTAAATGTTTATTGTGAATCTGAACAGTCTGCCTTAATGAATTCCCAAGAACTACAGCAATCCACAATTGCTTATAAATACTATTGGTTCTACCTTATAAACAATCTTCTATTACTAACCTAAAAAACATACCCAAAGTATAAACATCCATAATAAAATCTATTATTCAAACCAATAGAACTTAACCCTAAATCCATACCTAGTCATCTTACCTAAGAGGAAACCTGAAGAACAAAAGCAAAATATTTATCTGGTCCAAACAGTTTACCATAACTACAAACCAAACCCCACAACTGATGCGTCACACAAACATTGGTCAATTAACCTAATGAGGCTAAGGTGTCAAACTCTAAGGACTTTACCTCTCAACTTTACTACTTATTAATTTATTTACTTTACTTTTTTTTTTTTTACCTCTCCCTTTCTCCATCTACTTTCTGTAGCCATTTATTTACTATAGTAAAGGAGAAGGTGAAGCGGGAAAAAAATATTATCTCCATTTCTGTGAATTTTTCAAAATTGCAAATAAACCCAATTAAGGGTGAGTTTGGTTGGAGTGAAAGTGGGAAGGAAAAAATGAGGGGAAATAAAATAAGAAGTAAATGTGTGATTTACTTAATTTGGTCGGAGTGATTGGAGGGGGGGAAGTATATGTGGAAGGGAATTGTATCCCTTTCACCTCAGATTTTTCTTCCTCTCCATTTTAGAGGGTTTGGGAAGTAAATAAGGGTTTAAAGACCCTCTTGTCCTAGGATATTTATTTTATTACAATTCTATCATACTTTGTAATTTTTTATGAATTAGCTCTAGAGGTATAATAGTAATTCAATAATTATTTCCTCCATATATACCTTACAATCAAATAATGAGAGGTAAAGCATATTTACTTCCCTTTCACCCTAACCAAACAGGATAAAAGTAATTATATTTACTTCCCCTGATGGAAGTAAAATGTTTCACTCCCCCTCCCCTTTCCTTCGCGAACTAAACTCACCCTAAATGTTTGATTTTTTATCCAACCATTCAAAAAGAGACAAAAGGGTGTAATTGAAATTTTCGAAACATTGTTTGAGATCATTATCATTGAAAATTACAGAAGGGACTGAATTACAAAAAAAAAAAAAGTTATTTTTAAGGGAATAATTGAAGTTAACCTATTGATACAAAAGAAGCTGGAGGGGCACATTATTACTATGACAAAAGTTCAGGGGTTCTAATTTAAGGCCTAGAGGATTAGTGATTACATAGTATGGTCGATCCAGTTTCCTGTACGCCTTGGAATCTTGGACCATCCAGCAGCGCAGATTAGTCTAACAAGACGAAATTACGCTAACTTGCACTCTCATCTCCTCAACACCAGTAAACTCTCTCTCGGACGCACACTCATCAATTCGGTTGAATAAGAAGCATATTCTCTCTCTTCTGTGTCTTTTTCTCAACTTTGCTCTCATTCTCGTCTGATCATCATCGTCCGCAACGTCCTTCGAAAATCAACTTCAAGAAAGAGAGGAAAAGCAGTTCAATTTATTGGAAGAAGTAGCGAGAAAGGAAGAGGGAAGAAGGGATTTTGTTCTCGTCCTCGAATTATGGATCTGTGGTCTGTTCATGTCAAGAATACAAGCAATATGGGCCCTTTTCTGCTGAAAAGTTCGATTCCGGAGAAACCCATTTCGGCATGGAGCTTAAGGAGCATGATGATGGGTACTTCTTCGGGGAATTGGGGGATTCTGGAGATCGGTGTTTCCAAGAGGAAGTGTTATAGGCATCAGTCCTTCGTGGTCGGAGCTATTGGAAAGCAGAACAACAACAATAATAATTCTGACAATTCCAATTCTTCCACCCCTTCTTCTTCTTCAGGTAAAGATTGCTTTTTTTTTCCTTTTATTCTGTTTTCCTTTCTTAATGGATGAGTCTTTTTTATTTGCTTTTTAATTGTCGAAATTTTGCTGTCCTTGAGGATTGATGGGAAAATTGTGGATATTTTTCTGGAGTAAGTGCAGAAAGTATAACAATTGTATGGTTTTGGGCTTGCGGTTGAAAAGCTTTGCTGAAAGCATTGTTTGTTCAGAAGCCGAGTTAACTATTACTTTCTATTTCAATTTCAGAAGGCTTTAGTGTTGGAGTGTAGTAGCTTTAAGCTAAAGCTAATTGATTTTAGTGTTTTTAGAGTTTTTGGCATTTGTGTTTTCACTTATAGTTCCTTGGGTAATAATGAGTCGTAATAATCACCACTAAAGGTCAACATTTTCCCCTTAAACTGGAAAGACAGAAAATTTCCTTGATAGGTGTCATTTAAGAGGTGTGTGCTACCCACGCTTGAAAAAATAGGAGAGAGCTTTTTTAGGCCTAGTGAGCCATGATATAAGATGAGGTGACAGAAAATATCAGCTGAAGGCTTGAGGAAAAGAAGGCAAGTATAAGAGAAAAAAATGGCATTTAAAAAGGCAATGTCTAAGTTAAACTGGTATAATGTCAATGAGCTTCTAATGGGGCAGGAAAGGATGGTTAGAAAATATCAGATATTCAGGTTGCAGAATGGCCTGATAGTTTAGAGAGTTGCCTGTAGCAGTTGTAAAGTAAGGCCTGCTGATAGAGCACAGTCAAAGTCTGACCAATCAACTATTTCTCAGGAGTTGCATATAAAGGAAAAAGGTACTTGATCTATTACGCCCTTTAGCTGGGCACATCAATGAAATAAGGGCTGCACTCTTTTCTTAAATTGATTAAGCTCCATTTGAAGTGATGAACCCTCTAAATACTTTTGTTACCTGAAAAGTTGATAATGGAATGGTAGATGTAGAATTCTTGAAACCAGAAGTGCTACTGTGCCAGAAATTTACTCCTTATAACTCTCTAAGTGGAACAAACTAAAGGGCAATATTCATTTCATTCCTCCATGGTACTTGATATTTAATTCCTTCCAAGGCTGATAATCATGAGTTGGCTTAAATTCTTTTCATTGCCTCCAAGGTCAATTTGTCACTCAGTAACAATTTGAAGTGTGATATTCTCCCGTACTCTAGTGCATACTTTCTTGTCACCCCCAACAAGTGCCTATTCAGTAATGTTTATTTCCTGTGGATGCTCATGTTGGTACAGGAAATGGTAATCAATCAAGTTCTGAAGGAAATAACCCGAAAGGTAGCAATCCTTCTGATAGCAACAAATCGAAAGATATTGGCTCGCAAAAATCCCTTCGCAAACCATTAGACTGGCGAGAGTTCAGAGCATCTCTTTACATTCAGGAGCAGGTAATGTTTCTCTTCCTTTTGTGATCTATCACTACCTGAAGCTTTCTAGGAAATGCTAGAGATGAAGTTTGGTACTTTTTTTAAATCATCTTGTGAAAGAGTTCTTTTAGATGCTAGAGTTGCATTAGTACTCATCTGTACAAGATTGATTTTACTATTTTGATAATTAATTTGTGCTTTTATTCCAGGCTGAAATTGCAGTTTCTGACACACACAAACAAGAACAGACTGCTCTGGGACCTAAAACTTTTCCTCTTAAGTGGGCACATCCTATTTCCACACCTGAAAATGGCTGTCTTCTTGTTGCTACAGAAAAGCTTGATGGAGTTCGCACCTTTGAAAGAACTGTGGTTCTTCTTCTTAGATCTGGAACAAGGCACCCGCAAGAGGGGCCATTTGGGATCGTTATTAATCGCCCTTTGCACAAGAGGATCAAGCATATGAAACCTACTAATCTTGATCTTCAAACAACTTTTGCTGAATGTTCCTTGCATTTTGGTGGGCCACTTGAAGCGAGCATGTTTTTGATGAGAGCAGGAGAAAGTTCTCTTCATGGTTTTGAAGAGGTGATTCCCAGTGTTTGTTTTGGTGCTCGAAACAGTTTGGATGATGCTTCAGCACTGGTGAAGAAGGGTGTGCTTAAGCCTCATGATTTCAGATTCTTTGTTGGATATGCAGGGTGGCAACTCGACCAGTTGAGGGAAGAGATTGAATCTGATTATTGGTATGTTGCTGCTTGTAGTGCAAATTTGATATATGGGAATTCTTCACCAGAAGGTCTATGGGAAGAGATTTTACAATTAATGGGTGGTCACTACTCAGAACTGAGCCGCAAGCCGAAGCAAGATATTTAGTTCTTCCCAGGAAAACTACATTAAGAAGTCGTGCTATTAAGTGCTTTATGACGACAAATGTACAGGATGTTGGGATAGGTTTAATTTGGTAGTATTCCTTCTCTTCTTTATTCTGAAACTTGCTATTTATGCATTTGTGTAATTAAAACACTTTTCTTAAGAGGAGGATACACTGTTCAACGCCTAGTTTGAGGTGTGCTTTTATCCTTCAGGTGGAAACTTTTCTTAATCCATGTGCATCTTATCTTAAGGCACATGTATCTTAAGAGAAGTTTGCATGTTTAAATCTAGCAGTTAAGTTTGCGGATTCTTGGTGATGAGTGTTTCAGCTTGTTAAATAGATTGTTACAGTAAATGGCCTTATGGCATGGAGAGTTCATTAATCCACAGGTTGATAATGCCAGAGACTGAACAATTGCAGGCTGCAACATAGGATTTCTTCATCCACTGGTTTTGATGACGGGAAAGAATGTATAATTGAAGGTTGTTCTGTTTTGTAAGGCATCAGTCACACCTAAAGTGGTGCACGATTTGTTAAATGTAAATCAAGGTGCCTAACTTATACCTCCATCGAACTAGGTCAGAAGATCGAGAAAGGAGACTTGCATGCACCCTGCACGGGTTCGGGGCTCAGAAAATACACCCGGAAGTTTAAATTTTAAAGCATTTAGAGGTCAGAAACTGTTCTTGACCAGGCTCTTTTTGGTTAATAGAACATCTCCCAAAACTTTGTTGATCCATCTTCTGAAGAAAGGCATCTCTAAAATCATGTCAGCGTATTCTAGGGTGCTAGTCATTCAGGACAAAAGTTACATTTACATAGTATGCAGAAGCATGCTTTACAACTAGAAGTGAACCGCTTCCTCCAACTGTACAATCCCTTGTCCACAAATTTTTATGTCCAACTAACTTACGAAGAGTTACTCCTTATTTCCCCATATTTCCCCGTATACTATATCGATTTTAGCAGATTCTCTGCGAACATAAATGGGAAGAGCCTCTTCTCTTGAGCTTGATCATTTGTGTCCCTTCTGACCCCTTTTCACAATATGACTTATACTTTGCCAGTGAGAATATCAACACTCCATGAATTTACTTTCATGATAAGGCTATAGAGCTCTTGATACCAGATGTTCCTTCACTACTATCATTTTCACTGCTCATTGTCGTATCAGTTCAATCTGGATCGATTCTTGTCAAGACGTGCTTTGCGTACTGCCTCTTGAATTTGTCTCTCATGCTCTTTTAGCATATCGTCCATGTTTCCTCCAGGAGGCATCAAAGGGCCAGAACAAATGATCCTGTTTCTCTTGGGAACATAGCCCTGAAATCAGAGGGAAGTAGAAAACATCTTACGGACCTATATACCCCCATAGGAAGCAAAAACAATGAAATGGGGAAGATGAAGGGGAAGGAGAATTGTGAAGTATTATGCTTAACCTAGGCCATAGTATTCAAGTCACATATACAAAATACACATTCTCAATTTCTTGTGAAAGCCAAATTCTTGTTAAAGTTAGTTTTACTCTCCTCCCGTCTAAACTTGCCAATATATGTTTCTAGCAAGTAAGATAAATTGCTGCATTGGGTGAAAGATTAAATTGCTTTAAAGAGAACAATAAAATGCACCGTGACATATATCGGCATTCCTTGGGTGAGAAAAACAATGGCTTAATTCTGACACAAATGTTACGGAGGAGAAAGTTTAAGATTTTAAAGCAAGGGTGTTGGACAATCTGCTAGTTTTTTTGCACTATTTTCCATTTATGAGGAACTGAAATCCAAAAGGAAATATAGTTTACCATAGATTCCTTGGTTGATAATATCTCATTGTTTGAAACATGAATGCTGTCTACTATTGCATGAGAACTCTGGGAAGTCTGTCTTCTCAGTTCTCTGCCTTGCTGTGAAGAGCTATATGTCCTCCCTGGTATTATATGATCTGCATCTTCCTTCACCTTCTTACTCCACCCCGCATTTGGGTGAATCATTGAGCTTGAGTGAGTGAATCCATTCTTATTTCCTCTAGGTGGTTCAATTGGAAATCCAACTCCACTATCCTCTTGTGGATTATATTTTACACTGGTTGACTTTGGTTGTCCCTGTGATTTCTAAGTTAGGTAAAGTTCTGATTATGGAATCTTAAAATCGGAGAATAAAGAATGGATTAACTTCACAATCTAGAACAGAAAAAGGCAAACCTGTCCCTGAGCCTTGCAATCTGGTTTATTCACTCCCTTTGAGTTCTTTGATTTCCTTGTAGATTCAGCTCCATCTCCTTTCACACTTTCATCTCTTTGCCTGAACACAGGAAAAAAAAAATGTAATACCAATAAAAAGAAAATAATACTTCAATGTACAAACGACTCCCTTTAGGGCAAATTAATTTAAGAAGAATAGGTAATGACATATAAATATGGCCAAGAGCAAACTTGACTACTTGAGAATAGAATTTGTTAGTTGGTGAGTGACAAAGCCATCTGTCTCTTCTGGTATATCAAAAAATCAAACAACTACAATTTGAATTTATCATACTGCAAAGATGAAAAAGGCATTGCTATAATATGCAACAAAGCAAAAGGACTATTGTCCGGTATTTCTACATTCATGTGATTTACTATGTACATCATGGAATAAACAACATACAATCATACTATTAAAATCCGCTAAAATAATCTTGCATGATAAATAACTCCAAAATTGCTGAAGCTTGTGGACGATTTTACAATTTCCATCATCACATTACACTTATTTTTCCATGTATTAGGATATGACCACTTTGAGTTATGAGTTGAGATGTTATTTGAGGCTATCATATTAAAGGTCCAAGACTTGAATCCAAGAAATCGAGTGAAAAATCAATTTAAAGAAAAATTATTCCAGGAATGAAGTTGTTGTAGGTTCATTACACTAAACATCTGTATATTGGTAGCGCAGGCAAGCATGTGTTAAAAAATTTTCCTTGTTGTGCTGTGTACCATCAGCCAATGATTGACAAAGTCACTGAACCACAACCTTACAATGCTTGGGACAAACCTATGACAGCACAATTTTGAAAAGTATCTATGGTTGAGACATTTCTTTTGGAAGGATGTATATCAAAACCTGAATGTTTGTGTGTGCAATAGAAGGCATACTAGAGGCTCCAACGTGCATTGGACCAAACTTGACTGAACTATCAATATTTATACAGAAACAACTAACACGTGCCTCATTTATAATCAGATGTCAGTAAACCAAGAAGAGGTAGGAGCAACAATGCAAGAAGTTCCTGTAAAGGCTTCAAACAGCATACCTTCGGGCTTCCTCTTCTCGAAGTTTTGCATCCAGTTCCTTGCTTGGAGGATATTTTGGTAAACTAGATGGATCACAAGGAAGAGGCTTTGTTGTGAAGAACTGAAAGAAAAAATGCACAATTGAATAATAAAATATTATTTAGAAAGAAAGGGAAGACAATTCATTATCCTTTCACTGTGATAATATTTTACAAGCATACTGCTATGAAAACCTGAAGCTTATAAAGCAGTTTCTGATGAACATATCTTGGTTTTGTGCCCGAAAAGAATGTTGGCAAGTTTGCCTATTTTACTATAAACCTAATTGAAACAACCACTTCAATATTGGTATCTTCCTTGCAGGAAATGCTTCTAAGCGACGTATGTTGTTTTGGTGTCAATAAATAACTAAATAGTTCTTGAAGATTCCAGTTTCTAATATGCCTACTATATATTTTTGCAGATCAGCAACACCTAGAAATATTTTTCACCGGTTTGGCAGAGGAAAAGTGAACTTTTTCCATGGAGGAGAAAAAGACCTATTGTATTCAACTAAAACTAACATACATTGTTTGTCTCCCCTCAGGAAGGAAAACTTTTTCCATTTCTAAGCTTCAAATGGATAAGATAAAAGGAAATCTTGTTTGGATATTTAGAGCAAAATTATTATAGGTCATTTGTCTCCACTCAGGAAGGAAAACTTTTCCATTTCTACGCTTCAAAGGGATAAGATAAAAGGAAATCTTGTTTAGATTTTTAAAGCAAAATTATTATTGGTTACCTGACTTTTTAGTGCAGAAGTTGCAATACCACGCTTCTCTGGTTCGAAAGAAAGGAGTGTATCTACAAGAGCCAAAGCTGAGGCCGGAAAGTCCTTGAACGTATCAGGGACACGCCGCCTGTATGACTGCTGTGGTTTAAAACTTGTAGCATGTGGCAATTTTGATTTACTCCAATATTCCTCAGATGGTGATCCACATAGCTTAAAAATTTTGTGTATTTGCTCCACCTACCATTTGTTTTTATTAACTCAGTAACAAAAGCAACATAATAAAGAATGCGCTGCTTGACATTATTAAAGAATGTGATGTCCTAGAATATCCATTAGGCCATGTCAGTCCAAAATTGGAGAGCTTAGTAACTCAACAATAAACAAATGGCCTAAAGCATGCTTTAATTTTCCTCACAAAAAGGTGCTCTTCAAGATGCTAATAGCTGAAATTTTGTCAAGCCATTGTAGATGAAGAAAATGGTATATGAAGAATAGTGGATTTAGATGCTCAAAACTCCTCAAAGAAGATACCTCAGTTCTTCCAGGCATAATTGGTTTTCCAGCAAATAGTTCTGCTAGTATGCAGCCAACACTCCACATATCTATTGCGACTCCATATTCTGTTGCACCCAGCAGAAGCTCGGGAGCTCTATACCAAAGAGTGACAACACGACTAGTTAATGGCTCCTTTTGGTTGGGCTGAAAAAATGTAGCCAGACCAAAGTCTCCAATCTTTAGAACTCCATTATTGTCTACTAAAAGATTTGAACCCTTAATGTCTCGATGAAGTATCCCTTGACTATGGCAGTGTTCTAGTCCTCGAAGCATTTGTTGCATGTAGCATTTGACCTGCATCCAGAGGCCAAGAGAGGGTAAGAAAGATATGGCAGAGGGAACTAGAAAATGGTAGTGAGTTGGAACGTGTCTGCACATATGATTCACTTCTTCATCTGATGCATTCTGCCTATTTTTCCTTTTGCTGAATTGCAGAGGAAATTGGACGCCAATGAGCTATCAAATTAATGTTATGCCAGATATCGATATGCCCAGAAAGTGCTTGAAACATAATTGGCATGGTGCCTTTAGTTGAGGGTTAAAAAAATCTGATCGAAGAGGATGTTGTCCGAAAAAATAGCTGAGCAGGATTAAAAAATATATACCTGTGTTTCAGTGAAAGTAACTCCAGGTGAAGCTGCTAGTCCAGCTAGATCATGTTCCATATATTCAAATACAAGATATAAGCTGCCAGAGATCCTGGATGTGACCAGAGCTTCGAGCTTCATAACATTTGGATGATCAAGTTTCCGCAATACAGAAATTTCCCTTGCCATGAACCGAACGCTCTCAGGGTCCATGTTAACAAACCTTACTTTCTTCATTGCAACAATTTTATTGGTTGTTAGGTCACGAGCCTTGTAAACACTACTATATGTTCCTTGGCCAATCTGATGAAGAAGATAGAATCTAAATGTTATAAAGGAAGTAGAAAGTTTTAAAAGCTTAGTCATATATGTATGCTGGATCCAATACAAAAAATTGAGAGTAAGGATGAATAATTTGTGAGCAAGTTCTAAAATTTCATCTATAGGGAAAAGGAGATCAAAATTCTGCATGGTTCTCAAACCATCCAGACTCATATGAGTACTGTATGCAAGCTACCACTATGAACATATCAGAAAACTAAGACCTAAGTATTTGAAAACCACTGCCAATATATTCACATCTAGAGGATGAAAAGGAAGTGAAAGCATGTATCAGAAAGCCAAGATTATACTACTTTAATGCCACAGACAAAATATACCCACATCCAAAGGACAAAAAGAAGCAAAAATTTTTTTGAGAATTGGAGTTTTTATGGTACCTATTTAGCTGTGATAAAGTGGCTCACATACTGCATCTTTTCATTTTCACTGAAGCAGATAGTATTTGGATAAAAACATATAAAAGGAAAAAAAAAATTATTTAACTTCAAAGAAAAAGCATAGCATAGCTTCAGCGATGGAAGTTAGGTGTGTCCACTTTAGTTTTAAATTTCACAGCACAGAACCAAATCAAAAAGGTCTAGGTATCTGAAATGCCAAGAAGATTTGAAATACTGATGACAAAGTAGCCATAATCTTAAGAAATGAAAAGAATGTGAAGGAGATATACGACTGACTTTGTTTAACCTTTCAAATGATTCTGCACTTCGAGGAACCCACCCTTGAATGGCTTCTCCGGCAACCGAAGATAGCCATGATGGCCATCCTGCAGCAGCCTGTTCACCCTTGGCGCCATGTGGCATGCTCACAATCCTTGACATTGTTTGTTTTGCTCCATTTGGTCCCATATCTGTCGTACTCCGCTTATAATGGTTATCCTTTGGCCTCTCCACAATTCTTGTTTTCCCACTACCCTCAGCATTTCCAGCCCTGACTGAAGCATTCCTAGACAGGACAGAACTAGTAGAATCATTTCCTCCCCTGACAGAACCATTGACTTGCAATGCTCCCTTGGATTTTGGATTAACAGATCCTTCATTGTTGGTATCAACTACTCCCAGTAAAACCTCTCTAGTTGAGGGAGCAATCACAGGTACCGAAGAATTGATAAGCTGATTTTGTTTCTCCTTATCATTTTCACCACCAGAATCACTACCGGGGGATTCTTTTGAGCAAATGCAGCCCATTGTTATAGAAGTTAAATCTGCCCTGTCAGACAGTTGGATTGCAGAAACATTTAACGGCTAGAAAACGGGCATTTATAGCATCATCGAAATTCCAATTCTTCAATAGCTTCAATTTTCACCTTGCCCTGATAATAATCATGATAGATGATTATGAAAGTTCTCTAAACATTCAGCCAAGTAATTCCAATATCTACAATCAAATCTTGATTTTCCAGCTCCCCTTTCGACCAATAAAACATGCAAAGGCAAGAATCCTGTCCTCCGACAATTTTTGCGAGTTGGGAAATCTCAAATAACCTCAACCGTAACAGAAATGCCAGCAAACTACCTTCACAAACCAAAATTCCAAGCCACAAAAGGAGGCCAACCTTCAAAATAATGTAAAAAGACAAATGGAACAAAATTGCAGAACTTCACAATGAGGCCAGATTCAACTATATTCAAATATCTGTAATCGGTAGCCAGGTATCTAAATGACCAAACGAATATTTGAAACCAGCATATGGAATGATTTCAATTGAAAGCAAAACGATAGCACAAAATGTAAATCCAAAAAACACAAACCCAACAAGATTAGATGGTCAAACACCTAGACCAGAAATCCAGCATAACAAGCATCTACTAATTGAAAGATTAGCATATGTATACATATACATACACATTAATTGTAGATATGTATATAGACGGTATGCTGCATGAAGATGCAGGAATTCTAGTCCAGGTTGAAAGGTGCCTAAAGGGATATTCTGGATTTGCCAAACAAAAAAGAAAAAAAAAATGTTTTCGCTTACAGTTCGACTCTTTTCATTCAAAATATTTTTACCATAAAATATCTTTGCCAATTTTTCTCTGTCACAAAATTTTGCAATATGACTAGAAATTAGAAGATAGAGGGAAAGAAAATCTGATTTGGGCAGAGACGTTTCTTTCATCAAGATTGTCGATCACCTAAAAGGAGAGAGAAAAACACAGAGAGACAATTAAGGGGTGGCCTAAAAATGCGAGTAGCCATTGGCCTTTAAGCCTCTGACAGATTATTTTCAGGCATGTACGTACCTTTAAATGGTCACTTTGCATGAGCCCTCCTCAGCTCACTTTTGCCCTATAGATATCCACATGAATGTGAGAAAAAAGGCACAGTGTTGGCTGCATCTGCATAGACTCCATTGCTTTGCTTCCTTTCAACTGGTGAAGGATCAAAGATGAGGACTTTGTCGAGTTCTTGGTTGAACGTTGCAGGTGGGCATCAGGTTTGGTTCGTAGACGTGCGTTGCAGTACGAGAGTATAACCCACTTTCCATCTATGATGCCACGTGCCTAGAATCAATTTTTGTGGGTCCTTTTGATTTCTGTAAAAAGCTTTGGGCTGGGGACCTGGAAGCCTTGTTTGGGCTACCAGACCAAACCACTAATTAGACTAGATTTGAACCCACTTTCACGGGCTCCGGCCACAACTGGTTACATGGGGTGATTTCGGGTCCATCCGTTCAGCAAACGGTTCTCTTTTATAATTTTTTTAATCAATAAATATTAATACTAAAATACACATTCAAAATTTTAAAAGTGTTATAAAATTAGGGTAGTGTTAGAATAAAATCTTCACACTACACACTAATAAAACTCTAACTATTTTGCACAAGAATTTCTCTCTTTCTTTTCTCTCACAATTTTCTCTAATCTTTCTTTCACAAAATAATGGTGTATTACAAGTTTAGAGAATAGCTCTATTTATTGAGCTCTAATTAGTGGATTACATCATGGCATACATCATCTTCCACTAATCTTAATTAGTGGTGTCTCCACTAAATGGTGGACATCCATAAAAATCTTCTAATAATTCACATAAATCCATAATTAGTGGAGCCTCCACTAATTAATAAAGATTTCAATAATTCATAATACTCCCCCTTAGATGTCCATCAATTACATAAAGAATATGCCTCGTTAAAACCTTACTAGATAAAAACCCAGTGGAAAAAAAAATCTAGTGAAGAAAAAAGAGTACACTATTCTATATGTCTATTTATTACTCCACCTGATGAGATGATTCATTTAAATCTTTAAACCGACGCATACCGATTTTATATCTCAACTTTTCAAATGTTGCAGTCGGTAAAGTCTTCGTGAAAATATCTGCGAGGTTATCACATGACCGAATTTGTAGCACATCAATTTCACCTTTCTTCTGGAGTTCATGAGTAAAGAAGAATTTTGGTGAAATATGTTTTGTCCGATCTCCTTTAATATATCATCCTCGTAATTGAGCTATGCAAGCTGCATTGTCTTCATAAAGAAGAGTTGGAATATCTTTGATTGATGATAATCCACAACTTTCTCGGATATAATGAATCATGGATTTTAGCAATACACATTCTCGACTTGCTTCATGAATGGCTATAATTTCAGCATGATTTGAAGAAGTAGCTGCTATAGATTGTTTCGTAGAACGCCATGATATAGCGGTATTTCCACATGTAAATAGATAGCCCGTTTGAGAACGTGCTTTATGTGGATCGATAAATAACCAAAGATCCGCATAACCTATCAATGTTGGACTGGTTTTATTTGAATAAAATAATCCGAGATCAATTGTACCTTGGAGATATCGAATGACTTGTTTAATTCCATTCCAATGTCGTCGTGTTGGTGAAGAACTAAATCTTGCTAATAAATTGACAAGCAAAAGCAATATCGGGTCTTGTATTATTAGCAAGATACATCAATGCACCAATTGCACTGAGATATGGTACTTCAGGACCAAGGAGTTCTTCATCATTTTCTTGAGGTCGGAAAGGATCTTTATCCACATTTAATGATCGGACGATCATTGGAATTCTCAATGGATGTGCTTTGTCCATATAAAATCTTTTTAGCACTTTTGCTGTATATGTTGATTGATGAATAAATGTTCCACTCTCCAGATGTTCAATTTGTAAACCAAGGCAAAATTTGGTTTTACCAAAATCCTTGATTTCGAATTCTCTTTTTAAATAATCGATTGTTTCTTGGAGCTCTTCAGGAGTTCCAATAAAATTAATATCATCAACATATATAGCTAATATCACAAATTTAGAATCAGATTTCTTAATAAAAACACATGGACATACCTGGTCATTTTTAAATCCCGCTTTCAATAAATATTCACTAAGACGTGTGAACCACATGCGCCCGATTGCTTCGAGCCATATAATGATTTCTGCAACTTGATGGAGTAATTTTCAGGAGGATAATGTTTATATGCTTCAGGTATATGAAATCCTTCGGGGATTTTCATGTATTCATGTAAACATCATTTTCTAAATTTCCATACAAGTAAGCAGATGACAACATCTAATAGGCGCATATCTATCTTTTCATGTACTCGCCAAACCGATAAGATATCGGAGTGTAATAGTATCAACAACAGGAGAATAAGTTTCATCATAATCAATACCTGGTCTTTGTGAAAAACCTTGGGCTACTAATCGCGCTTTATATCGAACGAATTCACTCTTTTCATTGCGCTTTCGCACAAATATCCATTTGTAGCCAACAGTGTTTTACACATTCTCGGTGTTCGGACCGCAGTCCGAAGACTTCACGTTTTGCCGTTGCATTTAACTCCGATTGAATCGCATCTTTCCATTGCAACCAATCTTTTCTATGCCGACATTCATCAATCGATATTGGTTCAGGATCATCATTATCCTGTGTAACATCAAGAGATATATTGTATGCAAATATATTATCAATAACAGTTTCTATCCGATTCCAACTTCTACCGGAAGTGGTATAATTGATAGAAATTTCAGTGTTACTTTCATCAACTTCTGGTTCTTTGTCATCAGTTCTCTCTTAATCTTTATCATTCTTTTCTTCAATATGATCTTCTGGATTATTTAATCCTCTTTTCTTTCGAGGATTTTTATCTTTAGAACCAAGAAGTCGGCCACGCTTCTGGCGTGTTTTTGACTCAGCAGCTATAGGTATAATATTTTGTTCTGCTGGAACTTCAATTCGAATAGGAGCATTTATAGTTGAAATATGCGATTTTGTAACTCTTCCGGAATCAACAAAAGCTGCTCGGCATTTGATTTGCAATGCTTTGCAAATGAATTATCTTTTGAACTTCAAGTTCACATGCGCTTGTGCGCGAATCAAGATAATTTAATGATGTTGTCCAAGCAAGATCCTTTTTATACTCGTTTTGGTTCTCCCCTAATTTAGGGAATAATGATTCATCAAAATGACAATCAACAAATCTTGTCGTGAATACATCTCCTGTCGTGGGTTCAACATACCTGATAATAGAGGGAGAATCATATCCAACGTATATCCCCTTTCTTCTTTGAGGACCCATCTTTGTATGTTGGTTTGGTGCAATTGGAATATATACAACACACCCAAAAATTCTTAAATGAGCAATATTTGGTTCTGACCCAAAAGCCAATTGCAAAGGAGAGAATTTATGATAACTAGTTGGTCTTATACGTACAAGTGTTGCAAAGATGTAGAATAGCATGTCCCCGGCAGTATGTTGGGAGACTTGTTTTCATTAATAATGGTCTAGCAATTAATTGTAATCGTTTAATCAAAGATTCAGCAAGACCATTTTGTGTGTGAGCATGAGCTACAGGATGTTCAACATTAATCCCAATTGACATGCAATATGCATCAAAAGCATGTGATGAAAATTCACCAACATTATCCAAACGGATATTTTTAATGTGATGGTCCGGAAATTGTGCTCGTAATTTAATTATTTGAGCAAGTAATCTCGCAAACGCCAGGTTGCGAGTAGATAATAAACATACATGTGACCATCGGGATGATGCATCAATTAAGGCCATAAAATATTTGAACGGTCCACATGGTGGATCAATAGGTCCACAAATATCTCCGTGAATCTGTTCGAGAAATGTAGGACTTTCAGCTCCTACTTTTACCGGTGATGGTTTAACAATTAATTTTCCTAGGGAACATGCAGTACATGCGAATTTTTCCGATGTTAATATCCTTTTATTTTTTAAAGGATGACCATGTGTATTCTCAATGATTCTTCTCATCATGGTAGATCCCGATGACCCAACCGGTCATGCCAAATGCTAAAAGTAATAGGATCAAGTAAACTTCGGTTTATTAGATGATGAATTTCAATTGTACGTATTTTTACAAAATATAGACCAAGTAGAAAAAGACGGCAGTTTTTCTAATACCGATTTCTTACCCAAATGCATTTGAGTAATAAAAAGATGCTCAATCCCATTTTCCTCATTTGTTTCAACATGATACCCATTTCTGCGGATATCTTTAAAACTCAATAAATTTCTTCTGGATTTTGAGGAAAATAGTGTCTTATCAATAATAATTGTTGTTCCTTTAGGCAACAATATACTAGCTCTTCCGGAGCCCTCAATTACATTTGCACTACCGTTTATCGTATAAATATTTATTTCTCCCATTTTGAGATCGTAAAAATATTTCTCATTTTTTAGTATGGTGTGTGTAGTTCCACTATCAATAATGCATACATCATCATTAATAACAACCATCCGAACACAAATATATATATGTAAACGTAAATATTATTAGAATAGAATGAAAATGAAAATACAAAAATATCGGGGTGAGACTTTAGTTCTTCCGGACACTCGCCATCACCAATTAAATGGTCTATCCTACCGTCTCGGGTGTTCAAAAAATCCGATACATCCATATGGGTAATATTGATATTAAGATCTTCAGGATCAATATCGTCATCCTCAAGCATTATTTATTGGATGTTGAGAAAAATTTGCTTCCACATTTTTATTTTTCAATGAAGCTTGATACAATTCAACTAAATGCTTAGCCGTACGACAGTTTCGTGACCAATGACCTTTCATGCCACGTCTATAACATATATCCTCATGCTTTTCTTCAATTTCTTTTTCTTTTCCCTTATGATCTTTTCTGTTCCACTTCAGGTGGCCAGTATTTCTCACAGTTTGATTATAATTGTGATAAGGGAAATATCGAGCGTGTCTACGACCATAACCACGACCACGACTATAACGATGGCTTCTGTTGGAGCCAACAGCATTCACTTCTGGGAGTGCTGTAGAGCCAGTTAGTCTGGCTTCATGATTTCTCAATAATAACTCATTATTTTTCTCTGCAATGAGGAGGGCAGTAATTAAATTTGTAAATTTTGTATACCCCTTTTCTCGATATTGTTGCTGCAGGACAATATTCGAGGCATGAAAGGTGGAGAATGTCTTCTCCAACATATCTTCATCGATCACTTTTTCTCCGCATAATTTTAATTGAGATGTAATTTTATACATTGCGGAGCTATATTCATTCACGGTTTTAAAATCTTGCAACCTCAGGTGCAACCATTCATACCGTACAGTAGGTAGTACGACCATCTTCAGGTGGTCAAATCTTTCTTTTAAATTTACCCACATGCCATATGGATCTTTTTCGGTAAGATATTTCATTTTCAAATTTTCATCGAGATGACGACGAATAAAAATCAAAGCTTTAGCCTTGTGTTGTGCAGATGCACTATTATTTGCTTGAATAGTTTTACTAAGGCCTTCAACATTTAGATGCATTTCTGCATCGAGAACCCATGACATATAATTTTTTTCAGAAATATCAAGGGCTACAAATTCGAGTTTCGCGATGTTAGCCATAGAGATCAATAAATACGTACCTATCTTCTGGCTTTGGTAACGGCAGAAACTCGTGCTTAGTCTTCTGGCTTTTGTACCGGTAGAGACTCGTGCTGATAACGTGTTATAAAATTAGGGTAGTGTTAGAATAAAATCTTCACACTACACACTAATAAAACTCTAACTATTTTGCACAAGAATTTCTCTCTTTCTTTTCTCTCACAATTTTCTCTAATCTTTCTTTCACTAATCTTTCTTTCACAAAATAATGGTGTATTACAAGTTTAGATAATAGCTCTATTTATAGAGCTCTAATTAGTGGATTACATCATGACATACATTATCTTCCACTAATCTTAATTAGTGGTGTCTCCACTAAATGGTGGACATCCATAAAAATCTTCTAATAATTCACATAAATCCATAATTAGTGGAACCTCCACTAATTAATAAAGATTTCAATAATTCATAATAAAAAGTATATTTGTTAGGATGATTTTACCTTTATTAGTTGTCTTGAATTATGTGAGCGATTTAAAATTTATGACTCGACTCAAATTTTTTAGAGTATCGAAATTTGTAACGGTATAATAATGTGTTTCTTATAAATGTATAATTTGAATGATTATAAAATTAACTCTTACTATAATAATTCTTTAGAAAGAAATAAAAATTTTCTCTCTATTCGTAAGTCACGTCAATTATGTGTATCTTTTAATTTTTTTTAATTTTTAATTCCTTTAATTATTATTATTTTTTGTAACTGCACATTGTACTTCTCATCTGAAGAGTGTTTGTCTTAAATCAATGTGTCTAGGATACTCTTGTGTTTTATACTGTTGTCAAACTCGAACATTTTATTGTGATTTGAAGCAAGATTTAAGTATGTCAAGTTGACACATTATTTTTATTGGTTAATGAATGAATAAGACTAGTTGTGAAAATTTGGATGGAAAAAATATTTAAATTAAGAAGGTAGTCATTTAAAATAGAATTGTAAAATTCAATTGTAAAGAGATGGAATGTTTGTTAAAGAAATATTAGAAATTTCAAAACTCTAGGCCAATTTGGATGAATTTCAAACTCATCTTTGGCATAATTAAATATATGAATCATAATTTACGATATTATTACTAAAGGCATTAGTAAAGAAAAAGAAATCCCTCCAATCGAGGTCTGTCTTTAAAAAAAAAAAGACATTGCTAATTTAACAAGTAAAAGCTTGCTTAAAGACATTACTAATAATATCCTAAAGAAAGCAAGTAAAAGCTTTCTCAAATTATTTGTAATTACGATAAATATATATAAAGGGAAGCTATCGATTTCTCCCGTACTTGCTTAAAGACCTTTGTGATTTGTGAATGAACAAAGACATTAGTAAAGCAGAGGATTTGTTTGTGATGCAGAAACTCCAAAAGGAATGCGGATTCGTCACCACTTGGCTCTGCATGCCAACACGTGTTGGCTGGACTCTTTTGCATGGAGTTTGGTGTTGATTTTCTAGCACTAAATGTCAAGCCATCCACAACAACGCCCATCATCATCTCCCCCTTTCTTTTTGTTACTCAAGGTTCTGTTTATCTATTTCTTTCTCTTGATTTTGCTAAACAAAAGAGATAACTTTGTTTGTCTCTACAGCTTGTATTTGCAGGCAGCTAGCTAGCCTAGAATGGATCTCGTCAATTCAGTTCTGAATTTGGTGGTGCCACCGGCAAGTATGCTGATTCTTGCTTTTTCATGGCCAACTTTAACTTTCATATATGCTTGTGAATGGCTTTACAATACTATATACGGTGAAGATATGGACAACAAGGTGGTCATCATCACCGGAGCTTCTTCCGGAATTGGAGAGGTATATGTAATTCTATGTGCATGTCCACTGCCATTCTTCAGGACTTCTATCGATTTATTCATCTAATCTTTTTGGGTTCTTTTTTTTTTTTTTTTTTTTTTCCTCTTTTGGGAGATTGTTGGTGATAAAAGAAGAAGTCACTAATTTGAGTGAGGGAGTAAAATTTCATCGAATGTCGAAAGGGTTGATGAACATGAAATTAGTTCATTTTTGCTGTGCTTCTTTGTAGGTGATTGGCTTCAATTGTTAATGAAAAATGAAATGTTCTTCCCAATTTTGGTTAACATCACAAGTTAGGTTTCATATTGAACGTATTTGGTTATGCATTTGAAGAAGATTTTGCGTTTCCACATTGCATAGAAATCAAACTATTCCAACCCCAAGGGACCAATTAATTTCCCGAGGGAAGGAATTTCTGGGATTAAGAATACAAAACTAAGCTCCTTTTTTATCTGGACAAGTTCTTGGTAGATCCATTTTAAGACTAATTCAGATGATGCAGAAAAAAGAAGAAAATCCCTTTATTTGGAAGTGATGTATAAGCTAGACACTTGGCTATGTGACTCAAGAACCCTTTCCAGCTCCTTGCTGAAGGAAACTGCAGAAGAATTGTAATGCTGCCCATGCATATATAGCTAACTTTCCATTCCCTGGTTCATTTTTACAGCAGTATGTGGGCTAGAAATTAGATGCATTTCCATACTATTGAAACAATTGATCAATGGAAATTGCACGTCACTGTTGATCATTTCATGATAGATGCTTTGTTGTGTTAGCAAATTGCATATGAATATGCAAAAAGGAGGGCCAACCTTGTTCTAGTGGCACGAAGAGAGAACAGACTGCGAGGGATCAGTGAGAACGCTAGACATCTGGGCTCAAGGCATGTGTTGATAATGGCTGCAGATGTTGTCAAGGAAGAGGACTGCAGAAGATTTGTCAACGAGACCATTAATTTTTTTGGTCAAGGTAAGTCTGGAATGCGAGGTTAAGTTTATGAACTGACTCAAACTTAGAAGTGCATATATCTGAAACTGAAAGGCCAAATTAGATTTGTAAGCCACTTTATTTCGCACACGAATGCAAACGTAACTGGAGGAAGAATCAGAAAGGATATGATAGCCTGTTCGATTTATTTACAATGTGTGTAAACAGCAAAGGTTGTCATCTACTACATTTCTCATTTTAATCGAAACCTAGATGTACTCCTTTGTAGCTAGTATTATATTCTGGTCATTTTAAGCTATCGTTTCTTTTGTGTTTTTTCCCTTTTTGCAGTGGACCATCTAGTAAACACGGCAAGTTTGGGGCATACCTTCTATTTTGAGGAAGCTACAGACACAAACGTGTTTCCCATTTTGATGGTAAGATACCTCATCAACTGCATTTTTAAGCTGGAAAATGCACCAATATCCTAAAACAAACCAAGGCAATAATTTAAAACTGAATGGAGTTCCCAATATTATTCAATTGATCATTTTTTTTAACTGAAGAATGACCTGTATTTGTAATTAAAGATGGCGAACTGTTGTTAAATATTCTCATTTTGCCTCTGAGTTGCTCTAACAATATGATGCTTTTCATTCTCTAGATTGTAAGAATGCATCAAAATGGTTTGACTCTAGATTGTCCCATTCTCAGGACATAAACTTTTGGGGAAATGTCTATCCTACATATGTAGCTCTTCCATACCTCCGCGAGAACAGGGGAAGAGTCATAGTAAATGCATCAGTTGAGAATTGGTTGCCATTGCCAAGAATGAGCTTATACTCTGTGAGTGTTTGTGAAATTCTACACAAGAGAAAGCAAATTGTCCCTATTTCCTCAATCATGAATGACAATTTTCTATGTTTGCTTTCCTTGGGTTTTTCTCTTTCTATCTCATCTTCTACTAGGCTGCCAAGTCTGCAGTCATCAATTTTTATGAAACCCTGAGATTTGAAGTGAAGGATGACGTAGGAATAACACTTGCAACTCATGGCTGGATTGGGACTGAACTGAGCCGTGGAAGATTTATGGTGGAGGAAGGTGCAGAGATGCAATGGAAGGAAGAAAGAGAAGTGAGTTTTCTCTATCTCATCTTCCATTTCCATTATGGAATTTTTCATTACCGCATCATCTTCTCTCAACTTCCAAGGCACGAAGCCTCTTAGTAAAGGCAAACAAGATTTCTTATAATCCCCATAACTACTAGATGGATTTTGAAACGCGACGCTGTTACTTTCTTAAGCAATGGTATTGCATTGGAATCACTCTGCATGGTGACATTCTGGATTTGATTATAACACAGAAGTTTATGCAGCTAAATCTGGGATGACATGCAGCTTTTCTGATGTCCGCCTTACAGTTTATTTTGCTGATTCATGTCATCAAACTGACCTTATCATGCCAATTTAACCGTCACATTACTATAACTGTGCAGTCTAAATTATGCTCTGCAATTTCATTTAAGGTGCAAGCATCTGTTGGTCCTGTCGAGGAGTTTGCAAGGTTGATTGTGTCCGGGGCTTGCAGAGGGGATGCTTATGTGAAATACCCAAGCTGGTATGACATTTTCCTTTTATACAGGGTCTTTGCACCTAATGTTCTGTACTGGACCTTCCGCTTCCTCTTCGCAAATCTTGGTGCAAGAAGAACTTCCTTTATTGGTACTGGAAGGCCTCTTTTGGAAGGATCTCCTCCCAGGAAATTTCCTGGCAGTCCCATGACCACCTCACAGGTTCCTCTTCAACAGCAGCAGAAAACAGACTAAACATTGTGGAGCAAACATCAATGGATCTGATTTTCTATTTTGTCTTTTATGTTTTCTCGTGGTGTAAATGTGTTGTCTAAACCATTCTCAAAGATCATTGAAATAGTTTTTTGGGGAATAAAACAGAAATTGTCTGCATAACATGTTCTAGTCTTTTAGATGGAATAGGCCTTCCTATATCCAGATTTCCTGCATAATCTTTCATTCTCAGAGCACTTTTTATGGTTTGAGAAAGGAAAGGTTGACTGGCCATCTATCCAGACAAGACTTTGGGGCTTTGGGGTGTCGAGAAGTTGGCGAATAAGCCTTCTATTCCCACTCTACATAATCGTGCATAAGCTTTAACTTCTTGTTGAATTTATCAGATCCTTTTCGCATTTGAGAATCCCTTCCTTTTCGTCCACTCTATCCAAAACTGTACCTAAGGCCTCCATGATGATAGCACTCTAGAATCTAGATAATCCTGATCCGCTCAACTTATCATCTACATTTTTCTTTCTTTCGATCATTTAGCTTGGACTATATACAATTTCTTAACTTGGACGGATTAGAATTGAAGAAGTAGCAAGACACTTGGTGATAAGGGACTGTTACTTCAGGAAAACATCTTCTGCAAATCTAGTATCATCCTTAAAAATTACAAGGGAAAAAAAAAACTTCAGTTTTTGTAGTCTCCAAGTAATATTCAGTATTCAAGTATGATACATCTCAGTCTCATCTTAGCAATAGTAATGAGTATAGGTTATAGATAAAGTGATGCTGATATAAGTTCACATGCTTCCTGCCTGCAAAAGAGCATTTCTGGGGAAGAAAAAGGAAAAAGAATCTGCGACTTTATTCTACCATGGCATCTTCTCTTTCATGCGTTCTTGTGTTCGCCATATGCTTAATTTGCCAGGCATTCTCTACTATCTGCTGCATTAGTCTTATCCGGCTCCAGATCCATTCAAAGATAATCTTCAACTGAAATATTCAAATCATCACCTCTAAATCCATTCTTCTCGTCTGATGGGATAGAAACAGCTTGACCTGTAGTACTCGTACATTGCCATGTACCTCCTTGTCCAGCATATGCACCATTCTCGTTCGCCTCCACTCTTTGATCCTCCTTGCGTTTTGCTATAAGTTGTGCATCAACAGCCATGCCAGCATCTGTGGCTACCTTCTGCACAGACCTGGGAGACATACCTCTCTCGACGCCAGCCGGTAACACCAAGGGAAAGTTGAAATCATCTACTGAAGTTCTTTCTCGTAAGCAGTAATAGGCAATGTCATGTGCCACTGCTGCAGCCTCCGGAGCAACATAAGTCCCCAACCATAGCCGCTCTTGGGTACGGGGAACTCGAATTTCAGAAACCCATTTGCCCCATTTTCGCCTCCTCACTCCTTTATACCTCTTCTGAGGCGTGCTTGGACTGCTGGCACCTTCATCTGAGCTACTCATTTTGAGCTGAAAAGAAATGCCTTCAACTTTCTTGATATGGTATGCAGCTTATGGATCATTGAGAAGACAAGAACTGCAAAAAGTTGCTTTATATAGGTTGAAGAAACGGGCAAGTCAAGGGCCACTTGGCCTTTGAATTCTACACGAAGTAAGAGAGCAGCCAAACATGTTTCTTCCTTTTAAGGTCAAAATTTTCAAAGGTCGGAGTTCATAGGTAAAAAGAGGATTTGATTTGGTCAGTTGAATTTGTGGATGCTTCTGAGTCCGTCACCTTAATTTTAGACTAGTGGCAATAAAATCTCACCAACTTGCAGCTCAAATGGGATCTGACTGCTGAAATTTGAGCCTCATGTATTTAATTCCTCAGGAATCTCATTGAATTTTGTGGTTCTCAACTAATATTAATTGTAAAAAGGTAGCCTTTTGGCTTTGGCTAATTCTCAGCAATACCGCGTTGGCAAACTAGTTTATTTTGGTTTGCATTTTAGAACTAGAATGAGAATGAAAAGACGAATGGTTACAATTATTATATACTTTTAAAATATATCGTTTTATTAATAATATTATAATACATATAATATTTTGATATATTAGTATAATACACGAGAATTTATGGTTGACACTAGTGGGTGACAATCTCATCAATCAGACAAAGAAATGGTTAATTCCTGAGTAATGCAACTGTGTTATAAAATTAGGGTAGTGTTAGAATAAAATCTTCACACTACACACTAATAAAACTCTAACTATTTTGCACAAGAATTTCTCTATTTCTTTTCTCTCACAATTTTCTCTAATCTTTCTTTCACTAATCTTTCTTTCACAAAATAATGGTGTATTACAAGCTTAGAGAATAGCTCTATGTATAGAGCTCTAATTAGTGGATTACATCATGGCATACATCATCTTCCACTAATCTTAATTAGTGGTGTCTCCACTAAATGGTGGACATCCATAAAAATCTTCTATAATAATTCACATAAATCCATAATTAGTGGAGCCTCCACTAATTAATAAAGATTCCAATAATTCATAACACTCCCCCTTGGATGTCCATCCATTACATAAAGAATATGCCTCGTTAAAACCTTACTAGATAAAAACCCAGTGGGAAAAAAATCTAGTGAAGGAAAAAGAGTACACTATTCTATATGTCTGTTTATTACTCCCCCTGATGAGATGATTCCTTTAAATCTTTAAACCGACGCATACCGATTTTATATTTCAACTTTTCAAATGTTGCAGTCGGTAAAGTCTTCGTGAAAATATCTGCGAAGTTATCACATGACCGAATTTATAGCACATCAATTTCACCTTTCTTCTGGAGTTCATGAGTAAAGAAGAATTTTGGTGAAATATGTTTTGTCCGATCTCCTTTAATATATCCTCCTCGTAATTGAGCTATGCAAGCTGCATTGTCTTTATAAAGAAGAGTTGGAATACCTTTGATTGATGATAATCCACAACTTTCTCGGATATAATGAATCATGGATCTTAGCCATACACATTCTCGACTTGCTTCATGAATGGCTATAATTTCAGCATGATTTGAAGAAGTAGCTGCTTGGAGATATCGAATGACTTGTTTAATTCCATTCCAATGTCGTCGTGTTGGTGAAGAACTAAATCTTGTTAATAAATTGACAGCAAAAGCAATATCAGGTCTTGTATTATTAGCAAGATACATCAATGCACTAATTGCACTGAGATATGGTACTTCAGGACCAAGGAGTTCTTCATCATTTTCTTGAGGTCGGAAAGGATCTTTATCCGCATTTAATGATCGGACGATCATTGGAATACTCAATGGATGTGCTTTGTCCATGTAAAATATTTTTAGCACTTTTGCTGTATATGTTGATTGATGAATAAATGTTCCACTCTCCAAATGTTCAATTTGTAAACCAAGGCAAAATTTGGTTTTACCAAAATCCTTGATTTCGAATTCTCTTTTTAAATAATCAATTGTTTCTTGGAGCTCTTCAGGAGTTCCAATAAGATTAATATCATCAACATATATAGCTAATATCACAAATTTATAACCAGATTTCTTAATAAAAACGCATGGACATACCTGGTCAGTTTTAAATCCCGCTTTCAATAAATATTCACTAAGACGTGTGAACCACATGCGCCCAGATTGCTTCAGGCCATATAATGATTTCTGCAACTTGATGGAGTAATTTTTACGAGGATAATATTTATATGCTTCAGGCATATGAAATCCTTCAAGGATTTTCATGTATTCATGTAAACATCATTTTCTAAATTTCCATACAAGTAAGCAGTGACAACATCTAATAGGCGCATATCTATCTTTTCATGTACTGCCAAACTGATAAGATATCGGAGTGTAATAGCATCAACAACAGGAGAATAAGTTTCATCATAATCAATACCTGGTCTTTGTGAAAATCTTGGGCTACTAATCGCGCTTTATATCGAACGATTTCACTCTTTTCATTGCTCTTTCGCACAAATATCCATTTGTAGTCAACGAGTTTTATACCTTACGGTGTTCGGATTGCGAGTCCGAAGACTTCACGTTTTGCCGGTGCATTTAACTCCGATTGAATCGCATCTTTCCATTGCGACCAATCTTTTCTATGCCGACATTCATCAAGCGATATTGGTTCGGGATCATCATTATCCTGTGTAACATCAAGAGATATATTGTATGCAAATATATTATCAATAACGGTTTCTATCCGATTCCAACTTCTACCGAAAGTGGTATAATTGATAGAAATTTCAGTGTTACTTTCATCAATTTCCGGTTCTTTGTCATCAGTTCTCTCTTGGTCTTTATCATTCTTTTCTTCAATGATCTTCTGGATCATTTAATCCTCTTTTCTTTCAAGGATTTTTATCTTTAGAACCAAGAGGTCGGCCATGCTTCTGGCATGCTTTTGGCTCAGTAGCTATATGTAAAATCTTTTGTTCTGTTGGAACTTCAATTAGAATAGGAGCATTTATAACTGGCATATGCGATTTTGTAACTCTTCTGGAGTCAACAAAAGCGTCTGGCATTTGATTTGCAATGCTTTGCAAATGAATTATCTTTTGAACTTCAAGTTCACATGCGCTTGTGCACGGATCAAGATAATTTAATGATGTTGTCCAATCACGATCTTTCTTGTACTGTTTCTATTCTCCCCCTAATTTAGGGAATAATGATTTCACAAGAGAATAAGAAAAGAAATATAAGAAAATGATGACAAGTAGGAAATGCCAAGAAAAATATCCCCTTTTTTTTTTCACTCTTCCCGGTACCGACTTTTCCTCTTCCTCTCTTGTCTTTTCTTCTCCTCCGACGCTCTACCTACCATCTACCTCTTCTTTTTCCTCATACAGATATATATATATATATATATATATATATATATATATGTATCGATATATATATCGGTTATCGGTCATTAGTAAACATAAAAAACAAAAATCACAAAGCGAGATATGGAGACTCGTAATTCATTTGAGACATGGTCAAATTTTGACTTAGTTTACGCAGTGAGATGTTGATGTATTTTCATTTCCAAACCAACCGCTTCTGCCGAATTCGAACACAGAAGATTTTGATATGTTTTCCTTTCCAAACCAACCGATTTTGCCTAATTCGAACGCAGAAGATTTTGATATGTTTTCCTTTTCAAACCAACCGCTTCTGTCTAATTCGAACGCAGAAAATTTTGATATGTTTTCCTTTCCAAACCAACCACTTCCTCCTAATTTCAGGTGAGATACCTTTGATGGCTTCCATTTGTTTTTAGTGTGTTTGATAATGAAATTAAACTCTCTTTTGGTTTGTTTTTTATGTAAATCAGTGGAAGTTTTGAACATACTGCTTTGGACCAAGTTGATCTGCCCCTACAAGAGACTGCTTTTGATACTGTTCCTCTTGATACTATTCCTTTGAATGAGGATATGCTTGTGCATGATCCTTTCTACTCTCTAATGGATTTTGAACAAAGCCAGAATATGTTTCCAGGTTATTATACATTTAAACATGGATTTTGAATGGTATTACATTTACTGATATTATTTTCTTTTTCTAGGAGAAATAATGAGTGGTCTTGGCAGCGAAGTCGGAGTAAGTACTCATGAAATGCATAATATCGAAGTTCAAGATATTATTGCAGACAAAATTCCTGGGGAAAAGAAGATGATTAAGAGGCAGAGAGAGAAGAAGAGCAATAACTCTCAAACATTATCAAGAGAAACAATTTCGCAGTACTTTTACCTACCAATCATGAGCGCAGCCAAAGAACTGAATATTGGCATAACCCGTCTCAAGAAAAGATGTAGGGAATTAGGAATTCGTCGATGGCCTCACAGGAAATTGGTGAGCTTGGAGACCATAATCAAGAATGTTCAGGTTCTCTCTCATACATACTTATAATTTGTAAGTATGAAACTATGAAAGATTTATAAGTAAATAACCGATGATATCACTTCGATTTACAGGATATGCAAAATAAAGAAGAAGGAGGACATATGGCTGAGAAGAAATTACAAGAAGCCATTGCGATATCTGGAATGTGAAAAACGAGTTGGTGGAAGAAAGTCCTAATACGCAGTTAGAGGACCAAACACAGAAATTGAGACAAGCATGCTTCAAGGCCAAATATAATAAGAAATATAATAAACTTAAGGAGATCATAAAATCTCAAGACTCATTTCGCAGTAATTTTACGGCTAATTCTGCTGCTAGTCTCGATGCTGGCTCAAAAGGGAAAGAAAATGAGGAGGATGTCGAAAAAGAGGAGCTGAAGTCCATAATTACTAATTGTTTGTCTTCCTCTAATGTAAATATTGAAAAAGAACAATTACAAACCTTTATCTTAAATTTGTCAGCTCAATTACAAAAGAGCAACTATAAGCATGTATCCTCAAGTTCATATGAACACTAGTGATATGAATAAAAGATATGATGCTTATTTTCTCCGTAAAATTTTTAACTAAGATGTAGTTTTATACATCACGGAGTTCACGATTTAACAAAACTTCAGGTGCAACCATTCATACCGTGCAGTGGGTAGTACGACCATCTTCAGGTGGTCAAATCTTTCTTTTTATCCACATGACATATGGATCTCCTTTTTTTTAGCATTTAGATGCATTTACGTATGACATATAATTTTTTTTTCGTAAATATCAAGGGTTACAAATTCGAATTTAGCGAGATCAATAAATGCGTCACTGTCTTACGGCTTTAATAACGGCAGAGACTCGTGTCGATAACGTGTTATAAAATTAGGGTAGTGTTAGAATAAAATCTTCACACTACACACTAATAAAACTCTAACTATTTTGCACAAGAATTTCTCTATTTCTTTTCTCTCACAATTTTCTCTAATCTTTCTTTCACTAATCTTTCTTTCACAAAATAATGGTGTATTACAAGCTTAGAGAATAGCTCTATTTATAGAGCTCTAATTAGTAGATTACATCATGGCATACATCATCTTCCACTAATCTTAATTAGTGGTGTCTCCACTAAATGGTGGACATCCATAAAAATCTTCTATAATAATTCACATAAATCCATAATTAGTGGAGCCTCCACTAATTAATAAAGATTCCAATAATTCATAACAAACTGAGTATTTTGAGCCCTATTTATGACCACAAAATTCCCCCACCGCCACCCCCACCCTCACCCCCACGCCCCACCCCCCCCGGAAAAAAATAAAATAAAAATTAAAAATCATGGGACACAAAGACCCGTTGAAATGCAAGTCTGTGAGGGGCGGCCACCGCTGACCGTAGCTGAAAAAATCACGGCCATTTTCATCACCAATTGCGTCAATTCAAGTACAGGTCGGTGCAACCAAAAAATAAAAAAAAAACCGAGAACCACTGCTGTTGCTGCGTTGGTACTCCATAGACTTTAGCGTCCGTGCTGATGATTTGTTTGAGAAGATAGAGCTTCCAAGTTTGAAACATTCTTATTAGTGTTACTCAAATTGTCTTTTCTTTTTTTTCTTTGTTGGTTGGGGAGGAGATGGGTTGAGCCTGGAGGAGGCCGGGCGGTGGTTCGGTTGAGGTTGTCAGTTGTCTTTCTTTTCTTGTCCGGTCTGAATGCTTAGGGGTTAAGGAAATACTATCGTTTTGCTTCCATTAAATGAATTATGTTGCCAATAAATTCATGGATAAGCTCTAAAGAAAGGGTCAAAAGATTGATACTTGGAAGCTGAATATACGAGATCAAGATTTTACACGAGCTAATCCTGGGTAGCTAGAGGTCATATACAGCCCTTTTGCTGGTTAAGTTTTGGGGTTTTGTTTTGGAATACATCACATTTGAAACAAAGACATGATGACAATCTTGATTAACCCACCCCACATGTTTCAGTAAATAAATGAAAAATGAGATCTCTGATTTTGTTGCTTTCTCCTTCTTAGTTTCACATAGAATGCAACTCTGTTGAAAGCATTCTCTCAAGCACTAATCGACATCCAGCAAGCCACAGTGTTATCATCTCAGTGGTAATCGATCCTATATTGATAGCCGAAGGAACATGTAGGAATATCAGCACCAAAATGTTACTTGGACAGGAAAATGGCCACACCGTAGAAGCACTATCAGATTCTTAGGTAAAGGTCGGGCTAAAATTTTTTTCAATCTATCTCAATTTAAAATTTTATTTTAATTTAAAATAATATTAACTTAAATAATTTTCATTTTCGAAAATTATTATATACTCACAACACATCATATTCTTTCTTTGACCTTACTTAGATCCTATTAAAATTGCATATATTTAATACTAAATATTTATTACATCCAAATAAACTTATCCCAATTCAACTCTTGGCTACTAACACATTTAAATAACACTTGGTGCAATGCATCACATAGAGAGATGGAAAGTTGCAGCATGCCCGTTTAAATTAGGTAAAAGAAACTAAAACGAGAAATAACAGCAGGAAGATAGTCTTATTTCCACTTCGTGCAAGTTTTATGCTCCAACTATACAGACTGAGATATGGGAGAAAAAAGGGATACTTACATTTTGTTTATTTGGCTACAGCTCTGCTAGTTGCTTGAGTACCGAAGCATATACAAGAATCAACATTGTCTGATTTGTGGAATCGATGTAATTAATTCGACAAAATGAAGAAACTTGTCAAAGAAAGATAAAGAATAGTAAATATTCCCACTAAGCACATTAACTAAACTTGACCATCCACTTTTTGTCATGTCAAATGAAGAGGCACTCATTTGAAAGCATTTGAAATAGCATAAATGAAGTCCAAGAACCCAGTTCCTTTGAGGAGACCTTTACCAGTCAAGAGTTCAAAATCTAATAGCAGAAGAAAACCAATTACAGCTGCCCTTCCATTTATCAACTCATTTTTCCCAGTGAATCCAAACCCTTCTGATCCTTCATCAACCACCATTCTCACCTAAGATGCAGAATAGGAATCATAAAGTTAGTAATTGCTCCCCAGTTGCAGTGCTATAATCTAGAATCTTTATTACCTCTTCCACGTTAACATCAGTGGCTGTTACTCCAGGTTGAGCCTTTCCACTGAAAACAATCTCTGTTGATGCATCAGATTTCACACCACCGCTAATGCTTATGTAGATATTCTCCCCATCAGTTTTCACTGGATAAACAAATAGTTTTCTCAAAGCTGGCGTGAGAACCCTCAGCACAGGATTATTAGGATACCACTCTTTAACCTCTCCAGTTCGCAGATCAAATGTGCTGTCAGTTGTTGGACAAATAATACATCCATCCTGAAGGAAAGTAGCATTTGCATTTTTCACTTATAGCAATCTTGTAACCTGTAAGTATCCAGCAAAATAATGTAGATATGAAACAGAATGCCATATGCTAATGTGTAGCAAGCCCCCATTCATCCTGGTGCTGTCAAAGCTCCTCCAAATGAGCCCCGGTGCACTAGAGCTCCACATTCTTGCCAAGCTAATTCAAATGGCTAAGTAGGCTTCTAGATATTTCATTCTGAACTGAGACCAGCTAGGCGAGACAGGCAAACCTATTGAAAAGAAATGTCAAGCCTGTTGCTAAGGCAAAGAAGTGGCTAGGTGGCACTAGTAGCACACCAGTGCTGGATCTTAAGGTTTTATAATCCAGATAAGCCTCATAACATGAATTAGCCTCATAACATGAATTAGCCATAAACAGAAGATCAGAGCTGAGCTCACTTCTAACCTAAAGCTTGGCCTTTGGTGATCTAAAATGACATTCCTCACCATGCAACAAGGAGATCAAAAGTCACCAAGCATTTGATCCCATCCAAATTAACCCACCCACCCACCCCCACAACACAAAAACAAAAAAAAAGGTAACTCAGAACCTTTGTTTGACCACATCCTCTGTTTTAATTATATTTCACAAGGAAAGACATATAATCTTCTAAATTTCATGCTGCCTCTGCTTATTGCTCTGGCCATGTATTGTAGAAAAAAGTAAGTTCAAATTTCAGGTTTAGAGATCCATCACAAGATCGAAATACAATAATGGCTATGAGTAACAGATACAACTTCTGGTTTAGATGTGAAATTTCCTCTCAGAACCCTGAGTGCACTTTAACCGTGAAGGATCAGCATGCAGAAAATCTATGCTACAACACAATTTTCATTCAGGCCATGATGCAGACTTAAAACCATCAAGTGCCAAATTAATCATATCAACAACATGATATCTCCTCTAGATGCCACTGCTACAAGCCTACAACAACAATACAAAAGCAATCTTGACCAAAAAAAAAAAAGAACAATTTATTCATTCTAATACATGTTTAGGTGTATATGAAGTGAGAGCTGATGGAATCTCCTTTAAATGCCACGGCTCCAATGAGAGTACAAAAGGCAATGTTGAGAAGGAAAAAAAAAAAGAAAAGGCTTATTTACTTAAAAACATGTTTCCATGTGCACGAAGGGAGATAAAAGAACGAGAGCACCTAAGACAAAGTGAAATAATGCACTCAATTGACAGAAAGAACCAAGCTATAGAGGGACAATAGTCCAAAAGAAAGTCTCTTTTTCCCAACATATTCCTCTAAGCTCTATCCTCAAATCACACCTGATAACCACTTAAATCTTTTAGAATTCCCTGCCTGGTTTCACTATAAAACATAAAATTTGTATTGATCTTGTATAATTATCCCTCATCTCATCTTCTTCTTTCCTTCCCCTCTCCTGTGGGAAAATGGCCGTGCTATTTGTTGCTGCTCTTGTTTCTAGAATATCATAAGAATTTCTGATAAACCATTTATAGCGTTACCTACTTACCTAGATTCTCTTCATGTCTGAGATTTTCAGCAATTATCAAAAGTCTGGTGAAGGACATTAATGTCAGGTTAGCTTCCATATTGAACATCCCTTTTATAATTCTTGTTTAAACTTCTAAGATTGCCACCAAGATCATCTCCCCTCAGCCCCCCCCCCCCAAAAATAATAATAATAATAATACTCCCTCCTTTTCAAAATACTTGTTCATAAAACTTTTTTATTTTGTTTCAAAATAGATCTTCATGTACTATTTCTAAAACTAATGACTAATTTCTTCTCATTTTACTCTCGTTTATTTTAAGTCAACTACACAACTTTCTAAAACTCTTTTTTCTTCTTACTTCTTAGGAATTTTCACCAACCAATAGCTATAGTGTTTTTAATATGGATAGAATAGGAACTTTATCTAAATTGTAGTATTGTTTTTAACACGCAAATGATTTTATGAATAAGTATTTTGAAATAGATGAAGTAATAATAATAATAATAACGACTCATTAATTCTTCTCTTCTTTCCATAATCAATACTAGTTCTTCGATAATTCATTCTCATGCAATGCCCGACACAGCTGTGATCTAAGACCATTACCCCAATTGTCAAGTCTTTCAGCCGATCAAATCTTCATCCAATTTAATAAATGAAGATATACACGACATTGATGTAGCTTCCATTTAACCACCTTTCCGTAAACCAAATTTTCAGCACTTAGCCAATGCAACATTTCCATGAAGAAAAACTGTTAAAATACTTCTTTTCCCATTGTGATGAAAATGCAAATAAAAAAAACCCCATTTTACCAAGCAGAAATTAAAACAAATGTCAAAAAACACACACGAAAGAATCAGAGATAAAAACCTTGGTGAGTTTAGCATTAAGCAACCCTTCAGTGTAGGCACCCTCCGCAGGGGACCTATTCTCAATCGCAAAGACTTCATCTTTATACCATAGCAGCAATATAATCTCTCCATCTTGAATTATTACACGCCGCTCTCCTTTGGGCAGCGCCGCCAACGGCACAACCGGAACCCAGTTCTCATTATCCTTAGGAACAGTGGACGCCTCCTCAGCCTGGGATGAGGAAGAAGAGGGGGAAACGTCAGTCGCGTTGCAAGAAACGTATAATCTCTTGGGCTGATGATACAATCTTGAGCTGTTAACAGACTTCGTGAATAATGAGGGTGAGGCTTTGACAATGGAAGTTGTGCTTGGTGGTGGACTGCGGCGGACAGTAAGGAGGCCGGCAGTGGTGGTGGTGAGTTTGGAGGCGGTGGTTGCCATGATTTACGTGGGAAGGGCGGAGGAGGGATTAGTAGAAAGCTGTTGAGAAGGGGGAAAATGCAGAAAATGAGAGGGAAATTCATTTGGCCACAGAAAATAAGATAATGACAGGAGACCAAGGAATGGCTCTCAGATGAGCACTTCACTCCACTCTAGCCACTCTAGAGATGGCAATGGGATCGGGTCGGGCCGGGGATTAGAGATCTCGACTCTGTTCCCGCGTATGCTCCCGTATCTTCATTTTTGGCCCGTTCTTGCTACGGAAAAAGGTAGGGATTCCTATTCCCGACCCGCCGATGACAAAACAATCTTCGGTCCCGACTTAGAAAAACAGGGAAGTGGGAGTCCGTTTGGGTTCGGAAATAATTATAAAGATTTTTGAAAAAAAAAAAATTTTGCCTCCAGTATATTTTTTAATCATATATAAAACTTTTGTAGTGATTTCTAATAATTCACATATTTATCATATCACTAGATTAATAAGAATAAAATTAATAATTTATAATTTTTTTCTTTTTTATTTTTTCTCTTCTTTTCTATTTTATTTTATATACATATATAATCTACTTTTACATACATATATAATCTACTTATAATTTATATAATGTGTGTGTATATATATATATATATTGATATGTATACATATAATATATATATGTATATGTATATATAATATGTATACATATACAACACGTATATAATTCACCTATTTATATAATATGTATACATATACAACACATATATAATTCACATATATATGTGTGTGTGTATATATATATATATATATATAATATATGTAAAGCGGACCGGGCCGAGGGCAGGGATCGTGCAATCCTCGTCCTTGATTGGCGGGCCGAGGAATGAAACTCGTCTCCGACCCATCCCCACTTAAATCGGAGAATCTCCTGCCCAACCGAGTCGGGCCGGGCCAGGCCCCCGATTTAAGTGGGGAAATTGCCATCCCTCCTCCACTCGACTTCCTTCGTGTAATCTTTTCTTTTCTTTGGTCTTTTTTTTTTAAGAAATAAGTATATTAAGAAAATTAATTTATTTGTGTTCTAAAATTTGAAATTTATAATATTTTTATTTTTAATAATTTTTAGTGATTTTTTCTATTATTATAATTCTCAATATATTATACTAAAAAAATAATTATAAACCATAATAACAAAAAAAATTATTATAAATCATAACAGTAGAAAAAATTTATTAAATATGAAAATATTATAAATGTTAAATTTAAGAATTAAATAAATTAATTTTTCAATATACTAATTACCCAATTTTGTTGGTCAATTTCAATTTGGGTTTTGCTTGAAGGTTTCATTCAATTTGGACCCCTAACCATGAGGAGATTTCCTTTTTCCTTTTTCTTTTTTCTTTTTTCTTTTTTCTTTTTTCTAAATAAAATGTCAATGGACTAAAAACCAATGTTTTCATAATCGGACTGGACATCGAATCGAAAAATTTATTAGTTCATGATTTAATGGTCCAACCGTAATTGAACCAATAATATTATAATTTAAAAATTAAAAATATAATTATTTTATAAAAAAAATTGATCAATAATATAATATAATTTAAATCCATAAAGATATAAACAATTAAATCAATGATTAAAAATAGTCATTCTTAGTTTATAACTAACAATCTAACACACGACAAAATTTAAAATAGTTTATTGAATTAAATAATCTAATTCATCTCCAAAAATTATAAAATTTGTCCCTAATTTTTTTTTTTAACATTGATCGGTTCAATGTTGGACTGAATGGTCCACCGGTTGGACCGATCGATATAACACGATTTTCTAAAAAATTAATAGTTTTTAAGAAAATCGGGCTAAATACTAGGATCGAAATGACAACACTACTGGTCCACGGTCGGACCGGCCGGTCTACTCCGATCCCAAAAACATTCCCAATAACTTTCTCATCCTCTAACGTTCAAATTTACCTTTGTCTTCCGAAGGCTAATACACAATTATTAAGTTGTACTTATATAAAGATTAAATCGATATGTATTTGTTAAAATTTAATAAAATATTATTAAATATGAGATCACATCATTAATAAGAGAAAAAAAAATAATGTATTATAAGTATACGATAATTATCGATAGATGAAAATTATTTAGATTGAAATTATTTTTAATTGAATTGAATTGAGTCTCAATCCAAATACACCTTAATCCCATCAAAGTAATATCACTAAAAAGTTGAACAATTAGTGCATCAAAATAATACCACTAAAGACTAGTTGAATAATTCGTTCAACTATTGGTGTCAAGAGAGTAATACCGAAGACAAATTGAATATTTACTACCATTACTAATCTTGTCAAAATAATACTTCCTTCGTCGTATAACTCATGTCAAAATTTTCTATTTTTATTATATCAAAATACTACTTGTCAATCTCATAAATTAAGAATAAATTTATTATTTATATTTTTAATTTATTTCTCTTTCAATCAAGAATATGTGCATTCCTAATAAATCATTAATGAATATATAAAGGAGAATAATTAATGAATGTTTACTTTTATCTAGAAGTATAATAATAATTTTTATTATAATTATATAAATTTTAATAATTTCTTAATTTTCATATCATGTTTTAAATTGACATAATTTTTAGGATGAAAAAAAGTACCACCAAAGTTGAGTAAGAAGTAGTATTAAATCATTGAACCATCTATATTGTATATTTGGCATTAGGCACAAGCTCGTAGCATTCATCTTCTAGGTAAGATATACATTCTCAACAAGAATTGAACTTTCATATTCAAAATGAAAATTATTACTTAAACCACCACTCTCCTAGACAAGGTCTACAATTTCAAATCCATAAAAAGATTTTTTTTTTATTATGTACATATTTATATAAAATATAGAGTGCGTATTTTGATACGATGTAAATCCACTGTATTTGACATTAGCCTATTATAATTTGGATGCAATATAAATAATTTAGCCAAAAAAAAAAAAATCTTTTAAGTGGAAATTTTGGTGGAACTAAGTTGCGGTGGCTTTCTTGTTAATCAAGGATAAATGTCCTTACTGTTATGAATATCTTAAAATTATTGGAAGCTCCATTAATTAGTGGAGACTTCACTAATTATGGATTTATGTGAATTATTAGAAAAAATTTTTATGGATGTCCACCATTTTGTGGAGACACCACTAATTAAGATTAGTGGAAGATGATGTATGTCATGATATATTCCACTAATTAGAGCTTTATAAATAGAGCTATTCTCTAAACTTGTAACACGCCATTATTTTTGTGAAAGAAAGATTAGAGAAAATTGTGAGAGAAAAGAAAGAGAGAAATTCTTGTGCAAATAATAATTAGAGTTTTATTAATGTGTAGTGTGTAGATTTTATTCTAACACTACCCAAATTTTATAACACGTTATTAGCACGAGTCTCTGCCGTTATTAAAGCCAGAAGACAGGTACGCATTTATTAATCTCTATGGTTATCCTTGCTAAACTCAAATTTGTAATCTTTGATATTTCTGAAAAAAATTATATGTCATGGATTCTCAATACAGAAATACATCTAAATGCTGAAAAGAAAGATTTAACCACCTGAAGATAGTCGTACTATCAACTGCACGGTATGAATGATTGCACCTGAAGTTGCAAGATTTTAAAATCGTGAATTTCGCGATGTATTAAATTACGTCTCAATTAAAATTATGCGGAGAAAAAGTTGGAGAAGACATTCTCCACTTTTCATATTTCGAATATTGTCCTGCAGTAACAATATTGAGAAAAATGGTATCCAAAGTTGACAAATTTAACATGAGTTATTATTGAGAAATCATGAAGCCAGATGAACTGGCTCAACAACACTCCCAAAATTGAATGTTGTTAGCTCCAACAGGCCATCGTTATAATCGTTATAATCGTAGTTGTGGCAGTGACCGTGGTTATGGTCATGGACACACTCGATATTTCCCTTATCACAGAAAAATACTGACCACTTGAAGTAAAATAGAAAAGATAATAAGGAAAAAAGATATGTCCAGTAATAAAAAGATATTTTCAATAATAATACACATCAAATTGTTGAGATATTACACTCGGATATCAATATACTACATTACTACTAACAGTTCAGAAAAAAAAAATTCATAAGTCACTTTTATTTCCTTCATTCATCCCATTGGTGTTCACGTGAACTTGAGGATGCATGTTTGTAGTTGCTCTTTTTCAATAGAGCTGATAAATCTCGGGTGAATGTTTGTAGTTGTTCTGTTTCCATATTTACATTAGAGGAAGACAAACAATTAGCAATTATGGACTTCAACTCCTCTTCTTTGGCATCCTCCTCCTTTTCCTTCCCCTTTGAGCCAGTATCTAGACTAGCAACAGAATTAGCCGTGAAGTTACTGTGCAATCAGTCTTGGGATTTTATGATTCCCTTAAGTTTATTATACTTAAGTTTCTCATTATATTTGGCCTTGAAGCATGCTTATCTCCATTTCTATGTTTAGTCCTCCAACTGCGTATCAGGACTTTCTTCCACTAACTGCTTTTCACATTCCAGTATCTCAATGGTTTCTTTTAACTTCTTCTCAACCATATATCCTCCTTCTTTATTTTGCATCTCCTGTAAATCGAAGTGATATCATCGGTTATTTACTTATAAATCTTTCATAGTTTCATACTTGCAAATTATAAGTGTGTGTGAGAGAGAACCTGAACATTCTGGATTAGGGTCTCCAAGCTCATCAACTTCCTGGGAGGCTATCGACAAATTTCTAACTCCTTACATCTGTTCTCGAGACGGGTTAAGCCAATATTCAGTTCTTTGGCCGCACTCTTGATTGGCAGGTAAAAGTATTACGAAATGGTTTCTCTTGATAGAGTCTGTGAGTTATTGCCCTTCTTCTCTCTCTGCCTCTTAATCTTCTCTATAGGAATTTCGTCTAAAATAATATCTTGAACTTCGATATTATGCATGTCATGGGTCTTCACTCCAAATTCGTTACCAAGACCACTCATTATTTCGCCTAGAAAAGAAAATAATATCAGTAAAGATAATACCATTCAAAATCTATGTTTGAATATATGATAACCTGGAATCATATTTTGGCTTTGTTCAAAATCTATTAGAGAGTAGAAAGGATCATGCACAAGCATATCCTCATTCAGAGGAATAGCATCAAGAGGAACAGCATCAAAAGCAGTCTCTTGCATGGGCAGATCAAATTGGTCTCAAGTAGTATGTTCACTGATTTACATCAAAACAAACCAAAAGATAGTTTAATTTCATTATCAAGCACAACTAAAAAAAAGGAAGCCCTCAAAGGTATCTCACCTGAAATTAGGAGGAAGCGGTTGGCTTGGAAAGGACAATATATTAAAATCTTTTGCATTAGAATTAGGAGGAAGCGGTTGGCTTGGAAAGGAAAATACATCAAAATCTGCTACAGAAACTAAGTCAAAATTTGACCATGTCTCAAATGAATTACGAGTCTCCATATCTGCTTTGTGGTTTTTGTTTTTGATGTTTACTAATGACTGATGATTGAGATATATATCGATACATACATATATATATGTATGTATCGATATATATCTCAATCATATATATATATATATATATATATATATATATATATATATATATATGAGGAAGAAGAAGAGGTAGATGGTAGGTAGAGGGTCGGAGGAGAAAAAAGTCAAGAGAGGAAGAGGAAAAGTCGGTACCGGGAAGAGTGAAAAAAAAAGGGAGATTTTATAATAGATTTATTGGCATTTCCTACTTGCCATCATGTTCTTACATTTCCTTTTCTTTTTAATTATTCTCTTATGAAATAATTATTCCCTAAATTAGGGGGAGAACAGAAATAATATAAGAAAGATGTTGATTGGACAACATCATAAATTATCTTGATCCGCGTACAAGCGCGTGTGAACTTGAAATTCAACAGTATAATGCATTTGTAAAGCATTGCAAATCAAATGCCAGACGCTTTTATTGACTCCAGAAGAGTAACAAAATCGCATATTCCAGCTATAGATACTCCTATTCAACTTGAAGTTCCAGCAGAACAAAAGATTATACATATAGCTGTTGAGCCAAAAACACGCTATAAGCGTGGCCGACTTCTTGGTTCTAAAGATAACAATTCTCGAAAGAAAAGAGGATTAAATGTTCCAGATGTTCATATTGATGACAAAGAACCAGAAGTTGATGAAAGTAATATTGAAATTTCTATCCATTATACCACTTCCAGCAGAAGTTGGAATCGGATAGAAACTGTTATTGATAATATATTTGCATCAAATATATCTCTTGATGTTACACAGGATAATGATGATCCTGAACCAATATCAGTTGATGAATGTCGGCATAGGAAAGATTGGCTGCAATGGAAAGATGCGATTCAATCGGAGTTAAATGCACTGACAAAATGTGAAGTCTTCGGACCTGCAGTCCAAACACCAGAAGGTGTAAAACCTATTGGCAACTAATGGATATTTGAGTGAAAGCGCAATGAAAATAAATCGTACAATATAAAGCACGGTTAGTAGCCAAAGATTTTTCACAAAGACCAGGTATTGATTATAATGACACTTATTCTCCTGTTGTTGATACTATTACACTCCGATATCTTATCAGTTTGGCAGTACATGAAAAGATAGATATGCGCCTATTAGATATTGTCACTGCTTACTTGGATGAAAATTTAGAAAATGATATTTACATGAAAATCCCTGAAAGATTTCATATGCCTGCAGCATATAAACACTATCCTCGTGAAAATTACTCTATCAAATTACAGAAATCATTATATGGCCTGAAGCCATTTGGGCGCATGTGGTTCAATCATCTTAGTGAATAGTAATTGAAAGCGGAATTTAAAAATAACCAGGTATGTCCATGTGTTTTTATTAAGAAATCTGATTCTAAATTTGTGATATTAGCTATATATGTTGATGATATTAATCTTATTGGAACTCCTAAAGAGTTCCAAGAAACAATTGATTATTCGACATCAAGGATGGTCGTAAAATTACACTTTTCCTTGGTTTACAAATTGAACATTTGGCAAGTAGAACATTTATTTAACATATACAATAAAAGTTCTAAAAAGATTTGGCCTGGACAAAGCACATTCATTGAGTATTACAATGATCGTCCGGTCATTAGATGTGAATAAAGATCTTTTCCAACCTCAAGAAGAGGATGAAGAACTTCTTGGTCCTGAAGTACCATATCTCAATACAATTGGTGCATTGATATATCTTACTAACAATATACGACCTGATATTGCCTTTGCTGTCAATTTATTAGCAAGATTTAGTTCTTTACCAACACGATGACATTGGAATGGAATTAAACAAGTCCTCCGATATCTCCAAGTAGCTACTTTTTCAAATTATACTGAAATTACAGCCATTCATGAAGCAAGTAGAGAATGATTCATTATATCCAAGAAAGTTGTGGATTATCATATATCAGAGATATTCTAACTCCTCTTTATGAAGATAATGCAGCTTGCATAGCGCAATTACAAGGAAGATATATTAAAGGAGATCGGACACAACATAGATCACCAAACTCCAGAAGAAATGTGAAAATGATGTGCTACAAATTCGGTCATGTGACAACCTCGCAGATATTTTCACGAAGACTTTACCGACTGCAACATTTGAGAAGTTGAGATATAAAATCGGTTTGCGTCGATTTAAAGATTTAAATGAATCATCTCATCAGGAGAAGTAATAAATAAACATATAGAATAGTGTACTCTTTTTCCTTCACTAGATTTTTTTTGTCACTGGATTTTTATCTAGTAAGGTTTTAACGAGGCATATTCTTTATGTAATGGATGGACATCCAAGGGGGAGTGTTATGAATATCTTAAAATTATTGGAAACTCTATTAATTATTGGAGGCTCCACTAATTATGGATTTATTTGAATTATTAGAGAAGATTTTTATGGATGTCCACCATTTAGTGGAGATACCACTAATTAAGATTAGTAGAAGATGATGTATGCCATGATGTATTCCACTAATTAGAGCTCTATAAATATAGCTATTCTCTAAGCTTGTAACACACCATTATTTTTGTGAAAGAAAGATTAGTGAAAGAAAGATTAGAGAAAATTGTAAGAGAAAAGAAAGAGATAAATTCTTGTGCAAAGAATAGTTAGAGTTTTATTAATGTGTAGTGTGTAGATTTTATTCTAATACTACCCAAATTTTATAACATTTACAAGCAAAAATGCATACATTATTATTATTATTATTATTATTATTATTATTATTATTATTATTATTATTATTATTATTATTATTATTATTATTATTATTATTATTATTATTATTATTATTATTATTATTTTGGTATGCTAGATTTTTTTTCTTTTTTTTGGGGGGGACGGGGGTGGGGGTTGGTAATGGGGGGAGGGGTGAGGGTTGCCAACGGGGGTATACCCGGACCCGACAACAAGTTTATACGGACATGGTATAGTTATTTTGCTATCCGACCCGATCCAAACTCGTTTAACTTATATAATTGATTCCGGATATCAGTATTATAATTTCAAATCCAATTACCCGTTTATTCAATTAATTTAAAAAATTATATATATATATATATATATATATTATTTATTATATTCTATATAATACAATATGTTAAAATGGTATATTAATGTAACAAATTAAACAAGTTTACAAATTATCAAGTAAAGTATAGGTCATATTTTTCATTCTAAAAATAACTTCTTATTTTTATAATGATGAATTGTAAATTATTTTATAATTTTAGAAATAATTTTATATTTTACAATATATTTTCCTTAATCTTTATTGTATATATAATTTCTTATTCTATCCAAATAATTTTATAATATTATATTAAAGTGTTGAAGTTCTAAATTGAAGAAAAATAAAATAAAATATTTTAGCTGGTTTGGAAGAAAAAACAAAAGCTAATTAACTAGTAAACTTATATTTAATTGAATTAAGTAATGGACTTGTCTTTTAAATCTATTAAATCTGTATCTTCTTTCCCTCTCTTTTTTTTTTCTCCGACCCAAACCCAATACCCAGATACGCAAGTATGGATCTTTTTATTCCAGACCCGCCGATATTTAAATTAAGTCTGAAACTTTTTTTTTTTGTTAAACGGGCCGAATCCGGAATAGGATGACCCAACCTGTTTAAATCCGTAGGGCGGGGGATATGGTATGCTTGGTCAAAGAGTGTGTGAATAGCTTGTGGAGTTTGGTTTTGGTTACACAACACATCTTTAACATATTAGGTAGGAATTTTCAGAAGATTAAAATTTTGCTTTGATGAAGAAAAAAGTATCTTGTATAATTAACTCAAATATAATCAATATCCAACCAACAATTTATACCTTGTACAACAATTCCATAATCCAACTAAAATTTCTTAGTACAATATAACATCAATAAATTAATAATCACAATTAAATAATAGTTTTGGACGGTCCCAAAACTTGAGACCAATATAATAAATTAATAATCCATAAAACTTTTAAGATAATAAATTATAAAAGCACACATAAAATCCTAATTAATATAAAAATTTGATAATTTCCTTATGGTATATCGAAATTACATGTATAAACAACCTAGGAGACCTTTGTGAACTATGACTCCGATACTACTTGTTTTTCTTTTGAAATTGATGTCTTATTAGACCTCATGCTCTGTTGTAATAATCTCGTGTTGCAAGAGAAATTCATTATTTTTACTTTACTTTATTAATTTTCATGAAATATATTAATTACAACTAGTAAATCAAATATTATTTTACTATTTTATTTTGTTGAAAAATGAATAGATCCATGAATTTATTTAATACATCGAATGTAATTTTGTTTTGGTTCAAGAATAGATTCGTTAAGATTTAAGATTAATTAGATTCATTAATTTGTTTTAGTTAAACAAATACATAGAATCACATTTTAAATATTTTGCAACATATAAAGATTACATTATTAAATTATTTTCTTTTGTTAATTAATGTACAAATTAAAACATCACAAATTTATCGAATGAAATGACACAATTCCTATTATATCCTAAGATCCCGAGTTAATATTCAATGAGCATGGCCGATTTTTTTTTTTCTTTTATGATAATATAGAATTCATATAAAAAGCATTTTAGATAATATCTCAAATTAATTAATAATTTTTTATAGTTTTATTTTGACTTTGTACAAAAAGTTTGGAGAGAATTTGGCCATGAACAAAGTACCATTGTATTATTATTAATTAGAGAGATAAGTGATCTAACTTATATACTAGCGAGTTTGTATCTTTTTTTTTTTTTTACTAAATAAAATCAACTATTTATATCTACAAAGTACATTCATAGTACCCCCTTCGTTACAAAGAACAGTCGGTGGAATAAGAGAAGAAGGAATGTCTGAAAAAAAACATAAAATTACATAGTTTATCCTAATAGACCAAATTGTGAGGATTTGAATTACATAGTCTAGGAGTAAAATAGATTTCCACTATGGCCACTATTTTAGGTTGTCAATGGTCGCTTGGTGTTCCACTCTATAATCCCTAAATGTCCATTGAGAGATCTAACAACACTAAGTGAATCACCTTCAATAATAACTCTATTTGCCTCCAATTCGTCATTTATTTTAAACTGCATGGAATGTAGTAACTGCGTCTACCCTATATACATTAGAGGATACCTCTCTTCCAGTCCGTACTTTAACTATATACATTAAAGCATGCATAAACAACTTTTCTATTCGCAGAAGTTGCATCAAAATTAGTTTTGAGCCATCCTTTAGGTGGGAACGTCTAAATGGGATTGTAAAGATGTGACGAATCCTCACCTTACTTCTGATCCTAGCATCCCAATATAACTGTGCAATTCTATTAATGCTAATAGAAACATCTTTCCAATTTTCTACCTCTTCCTGTTTCTATAATGCCAAATCTTTTCCATGACAGTGGTGGCAAAGTTTAGCATCTCCTCCTTTTTAGTTTTGCGAATGGGAAACATATTTTGAGGATCAAGAAGCATATCAATCCAACATTCAATACTCCAATCCCAGAAATAACAAAGTCTGATTTATCAGTTAGAATTCAACCAAGTAGAAATAGCCAGAACTAGTAAGAATAAATTATTTGGAATTTCTGAGTAATCACCACAAATTATACAACTAACATCATTAATTGGGAAAATATGAGAAAGTCTTGAATTTGTAAGAAGAGTATCAGTTAGAATTCTCCATAACAAAGAGTTTATGATGGTTATGCATATCAATATTTCATAACTTTTTCCATATTGAGATAAAGGCCGAAGGATAAACAAATGAGTTACTTTGGCGATGTATCTTGTAACCAAATTGTACTGAATATCTCATTAGCTTGGAGGTGCAGTCCACACCAAAGAATATTGTTCTTCATGACCAAAAATCCTTCACAAGTTTATTCATTTTTTGACATATAGATTGTGACAGCAAGAAGCTTTGCATGATATGAGAAGGCGTTGCTGAAGCAATTGATTTGATCAAAATTTCACTACCAGCTTGGCACAATGCTTTCATTTTCCATCCATACATCTTTTTCCTAAGTTTACCAATAACCCCATTAAAGCTTCCTTTTTTCATTTCTTTTTTACAAAAAGGAACACCCAAATAAGTCACATCATGAGTACATTAATTCTTTCATCCCCAAAGTTGCACAAATCCTTCCTTTAAGATCATCGTCAACATTCATACTAAAATGAATGATAAACTTCTCTATGTTAACAAACTATCTAGACCAAGTTGTGTACAAATTTAAAATGTGTAGCACTTCAAAAGCTTTAATAAGATTTGGTCTATAGAATAAAATAAAATCATCAGCATATGTTAAATGGGAGAAAATAGGACTACTTCTGCTCACTTTGATGGCATGGACTTTCAAATCCAATTCTACTCTAGAAATTAACCTTGATGATAAATCAAAATAGATAACAAAAAGACTAGAAGACATTAAGTTTCCCCGCCTTAGGCTATGAGTAGGCTTAAAAAAACCAAAAAGAGATCCATTAATTAAGATCGAGAAGGAAGAAGTAGAGATGCATTCCATAACAAGATCAATGAATTTATTTGGAAAACCATCACACTTAAGAATCCTCCTAAGCAAATATCATTCCACTTTGTCATATGCCTTAGCCATCTCTATATAAATAGTTGTCAGCCCTTGTTGACCTTTTTTCGGCTAAGATAATGACAAAAAATAATATTTTCATCAATATCTCTGTTAGGAATGAAAGCAGTCAAAGAAGGATTAATCATAATATCAAAAAAAAGTTTCATCCTATTAGAGAGAATTTTAGTGATAACCTTATATATAGCATTACAAAGTGAGATAAGATGAAAATGCTCCACTTTATGACCCTTGTTATTTTTAGGAATAAGAGTGATAAAGGTATAGTTAAGAGCTTTCAAAAGCTGTCTAGTGACAGAAAAATATTGCATAGCTTTAATCATCCTCTCATGAATGATATATCAATAAGATTTATAAAAAGAGGTCATTCCATCTACCCTTGGACTTTTTCTAGCTGTCATGGAAAACAAGATCTTTTTTATGAAGCTTGGGGAAGGGATGGAGCAAAATGGTCAGCATCTATTTTCGAGTTGCAAGAAGAGATAAGATTCTACTAGTTAGAGGGAAAATATGGGTTAGAAGACGAAAATAAATTAGTAAAATATTGATCAAAAGTATTGCCAATACTAAACTAATCTATTTTCCAAAAATTATCCAAGGTATTAATAGAGTCTATATTATTACCTATGAATAATAGTATATAGATTAAAATAAAAAAAAAAAAAGTAGGGTATTGGCATCATCCTCTGCCATCCAATCAGCTTTGGATTTCTCCCTTTAGAGTATTTGCACTCTCTTAAAAAACTTATCCAATTCATCATGTTTTGCTTTTTCAATGTTAAGATTAATTGTGATTTGAGGAAGTGCCCATAAAAATTCAAAATTCAATTTCATCTTTAAGTTCAAAGATTTTGATTTGGACATAATAAAAAAAGTTGTTTATTCCAATCTTTGAGAACAATTTTGGTATTTCTAATAGATTGAAAAAGTTAAAATACGGGAGAACCAATGGCACCATAGACCAAGCAGTTTTGATAACATCATTTGAAAAGGCATCCCGGGTCCACATTTCCTCAAATTTAAAAGGTTTAAGCAAAAAGATTTCAAAAGGGTGGTATCCAAGAGAAGAAGACAATGGTCCGAAGCAATAGAGATAAGGAAAGTGATACATGCTTTTGAGAACTTAATATGACATGCAACATTAATAAAACCCCTAACCACTCTAACATGTATGTTCTTTTCATTCAGCCTTCTATTATTCTATGTAATAGTAAGCCAATTGAACCCTAAATCAATCATCCTAACCTCATTTATAAAGGATTTAAAACCTCCATTACTAGAAGATGAATGAGGATGGCCTCCCAATTTCTCCTCCTAGTTGTAGACATAGTTAAAGTCATCTATGATCTACCATAGTCCGTTAAAGGCCTAACCAACTTTATCCAAATCATTTCAAAATTTAACCTTTCTTTCAAATCTAGATGGTACATAAACACTAGTGAATTGCCCAAATCAGAGAAAATCAAACAATTTATTAGATTTTCATTTGAGACTATGACCTACAAATCCATATTGTTTTTCCAACAAATAGCTAAACCCTTGAAAAGACCATTAGATGGTACAAAATCAAATAGGTGAAAGCCAAGAGACTGCAAATTTTAGTAAATTTGGGAATGGATGAAATTTTAGTTTCAGAAAGGAAAAAAAAAAAGGAAGGTTTATGGAATGACAAGGAAGTAATTCAAGTGGCTACGGCAAAGCCCCTGCCAAAAGCTACATCTTCTCTCCATATTGAGCTACTTGCTTTTATTGAAGGTTTTATGTTTTGCTTAACTCGATAACTTGGCAGGGTTATAATTGAAAGTGATTGTCAAGTGTTAATAAATCATATTCTAAAAATATAGACTTGTCTTGATTGTCTTCGGAATAGATTTTATGAGTATCATGATATTGATATATTCTTCTTAAGTCATATAGGGAATTATCAATATATTTACTAGCCTTTTTTTTGTCCACATTATTCAGATGTAACTATTTAGAAGTCCACTATCCCTCAAAATATACTTCTTGGAGTTTTACGGATATTTAATAATAAAGACTATTTTTCTTTTAAAAATAATTTAGAGAAAAATATATTAATTTGAATTTTTTTTAATATTTTAAAATAAAAATATGTACATTAAGGATGTACTAGTTTTGTATTTTTTTTAAATAGTACTTTAGACTTTTTTTTTTTTACAAAAGTGGATATAATTTAAATAAAATTTGCTTATAAAATCTCTCTCTCTCTCTCTCTCTCTCTCTCTCTCTCTCATATATATATATATATATATATATATATATATATATATATATATATATAGGCTAAAGAGGAATCCTCTAGTGTTACCATGTAGGATTTTTCAAATCTTGTGGTATTGCCACCTAAACTTACAGGCTTCCATTAAATCTATATGGAAGAAGTAACATAGGAAATGGAAGAGTTGGGGAATTTTAGAAGACTCAACAACTTTCTTCTAGAGTTCCTTTAGAAGTGAAAGAGCTGGCGTAGGAAGTGGAAGAGTTTTTGAGTTGTTCCTGAGCCCTTAAAAAATTAGGTGAATTTCTGTCTTAAACCCTCGAATGTTGTATAATAAAGTAACGGAAAGATGTAGTGCTTATATTGCTGCTAAACAAAAGATGACGCAATCAACTGCTAGCATCAAAGACAGGTATTTTTTTTGTTTCTCCTGTTAATTGATTAAGGGAGGTGGGGGAACTCAAGTCTTACGGTTAATCAAACCTGCATGACAATATTGTTGAGTTGTGAAATTCAAGTTTCATATTAACGATTGTGATTGCTTGAAGAATAAGACCATTTTTTTAAATTTTTTTAGTTCGATATTGAATTGAAATTTCAATGTGATGTTGATGTAGCCAAAGGCCCATTAATATAGAGAAAAGCCTTAAAGCATAGAGATTATCAAGTTGACATTGAATCGCACTTGAGAAAGACACATGTTATTTTCTAATTATTACATGTTATTGTTACATTAGATGCTTTGTTAAAATGTATTATATTGGTATGACTGAGGATATCAGATTTGAATGTTACTGATGAAGAATTTAGGAGGATTTAGTTATTTTTAGTTTACTTTGTGTTGGTAATTTCATACAATAGGTTTTCCCTTCCTTTGTAGTTTCTTTATCTCAGGAATATATTAATAGCTTGAGTGTGAATAGCTGCTTTTTCTTTTTTCAATTTTCATTTCTATTATATTTATAAATCTTTATCAGCTTAGTATTTATTCATATAGAGATTTATGCTTCTATCTATATTCTAGCAGGTTGTCACTCCAGTTGCACCCCTAAGTCAATAGATACAGCAAAGAAAGATTTAATCAAACCTGGAGAGGCAAGTGAAGAGAATTTTTGCAATATACTATTAGTTTTATCTTAATCAAGAGTACTATGCTTTGTACTGTTGTTGCTGACTTCTTATTGATGCGATTCAGACAACTTTGATTGAGCCTACATCTGGAAATATGGGAATCACAATGGCATTTATCGCAGCTATAAAAGGATATAAAATGCTTCTGATCATGCCCTCTTATACAAGCTTAGAGAGAAGGGTGACTATGAGAACATTTGGAGCCGAGCTAATCCTTACCGATCCTACCAAAGGAACGGGAGGAACAGTCAAGAAAGCTTTGAGCTTTTGGAGTCCACTTCAAATACCTTTCTACTTCAACAATTTTCTAATCCTGCCAATACCCAGGTATATTAGCCAAAACTATATACACATCCATGTTTCTTCTTTAGGCATTCTCGGCCTTTCTAGTGTGCAAGTACCTCCAACTTCTAAAAATTGTCAATGCTATTAATTCTCACACACGTATGCTCTGCTTGCTGTCATGTGACTCGTATCCCTTGCATGATCTCTACAACATTCTTTCATACATAGGATAGTAAATAAACTTGCACTCATAAAAAGATTCATCCTACTTGCCTTTTGTTATTGTTCAATTTTTGCTTGAAGTATATATTTTGTTTGTCAGTGGGCCGACTTTGCACAGAATCTAACTAATCTGTTAAACTGGAATAGATACATTTTTAGACAACTAGTCTTGAAATATGGGAGGGTACTAATGGTAAAGTTGACATTTCTGTTATGGGAATTGGAAGTGGAGATACTGTGACTATGGTTGAGCAGTATCTGAAGTCCAAAATTCCTAATGTTAAGGTGAACATACAACCTTCTTGATTTTGTGTTCTGATTGCTCCCTTGCAAATAAACCCTTGATTCTAAACCATTTTCATGTCTGAACCTGTTTTGGTAGATATATGGAATTGAACTTGTTGAGGAAACCTGGTAAATTTTCCCTCTAAAATAATTAGTGAAATAAACTGATTCAGTAGCTCTTAAGAAAAACTGGAGGAGATATTGTCTCTCTAAAATTTCAGTCTCCTATTAGAACTTACGTGCACGGTATATTATCACAGTCTACACCTGTGTATACATAAATAGTACATACACGCGAATAGTAAAATACACCCAAATGAATAGTACAAAATACTACAAATAAACTCGACAAATAATATTAAATACTATATTACAACTAAAAAAAACTACAATAATAATAATAAATAAATACAGAAATAAAGAAAGAATACACCTGGAATTGATAACGGAGTTCGGCCAAATTTGCTTAATCTCCGAGCACCACTCAAATAACCTGCTTTTATTTATATGTGGAAGAAGAGATTGTTGGTGTTATATCTTCTAAAGCCAAACATGGCCTTCTTATATAAGAAACTAAGGCGGTAGAATGCTTTGGCCTTTTCAATGTGGGATCTAAAAAATGAAGCCAAAAAAGTCAACAAATCTCCACTTTGGCTTAATTTCTAATCTCATCAAATACAAATCTTCTCAATCAAATAAAAAATAGTCCTCGCGATGCTTCCAAATTTGCGCATCGAGCGCCAACTCAAATGTGCAGTATATTGACCAAGTCTAAACAATGTTCAAATTTAGCTCTTGTAATGACCTTGGTTAGCATATCTGCAGGATTCTCCATAATCCAAATCTTTTGGAGAAGTATCTCCTCTTCCTCGAGAATTTTCTGCACAAAGTGATAGCGAACATCAATGTGCTTCGTTCTTGCATGAAAGACTTAATTCTTTGCTAAGTGTATAGCACTTTGACTGTCAGAATATACCTCAAGATGTTTCTAAACAACTCCCAAGTCTTTAAGCAATCCTTGAAGCTAAATTGCTTTCTTTACAACTTCTGTAATCGCCATATACTCAGCCTCTATTGTAGATAAAACCACCATTGATTGCAAAATAAACTTCCAACTAACTGGTGCCTTGGCGAAAGCAAATAAATAGCCATTTGTAGACTGTCACTTATCCAAGTCACCTGCATAGTTAGAATCACAATATCCAACTATGCATTGACCAAGTGATTTATCCTGCATAAACTCTAAACTAACATTTATAGTATCTTGAATATACTGTAGAATCCATTTCACAGCTTGCCAATGACCCTTGCCTAGATTATGCATGTACCTGCTCACAATACTAACAGCTTGTGAAATATCGGTCTCGTACGCACCATTGCATACATCAAACTTCCAACTGCATTTGTATACGGGACTTTCACCATGTACTCTCTTTCTTCATTCGTTTTTGGAGATAACTAGCTACTGAGTTTCAAATGAGGAGCAGGTGGGGTACTTACAAGTTTTGAATCTTTATTCATACCAAAACATTGTAGTACCTTCTTCAAATACTGCTTCTGTGTCAACTAAAGCTTGCCTCTCTATCTATCCCTATTTATCTCCATGCCAAGAATCTTCTTAGCTTCTCCCAAATCCTTCATCTCGAACTCTTTACTCAACTGAGCCTTTAGTCTGTCAATCTCAACTTGGTTGTATGCTGCTATCAGCATATCATCAACATACAAGAGTAAGTAGATATAGGGCCTATATTGAAGTCTGCGCAAATATACACAATGATCATATTTACTTCTTGTGTACCTCTAACCCTTCATAAACTTGTCAAATCGTTTGTACCATTGCCTCGGTGATTGCTTTAATCTGTACAACAATTTGTTTAGCTTGCAAACCAAATTTTCTTTACCAGCAACTTTGAACCCTTCTGGCTGAGTTATATTTTCCTCCTTTAGGTTACCGTGTAGGAATACGGTCTTCACATCAAATTGAGCTAGCTTCAAATTCAACTGTGCTACCAAGGCCAACAAAATTCTAATAGAGGAATGTTTAAAAATTGGAGAAAATACATCATTATAATCAATTTCTTCCTTCTGAACGTAGCCTTTAGCCACCAATCTTGCCTTGTAGCGAACATCATCCTTATCAGAAAATCATTCTTTCGTTGCAAATATCCACTTGCATCCAATTGCCTTCTTACCATTTGGTAGTTGTGTTAGCTTCTACATCTTGTTTTTTTATAGAGATTGTATTTCTTCTTCTATTGCACCTTTCCTTATACCATTTTCTGGGTTTCGGACGGCTTCTAGAAAGGTGGATGAAAGATTATCAACAACTGGAAATGCATAAGTTACCATGTCAGTAAAACGAGTAGGTTTATAAATTTCTCGTTTTGTTCTTCTAGCGGTAATTGACTCTGATTGCTGTAGGGGTTCTTGGGTCGGAACCTCATCCTCATCTGACTCTTTTTCTATCACGAGAGAGTCACTGGTAATGCCTTTTGCTGGGGTCATGGGTCACCACTGTCTGTTCAAATTCCACCTGCTTCGGCGTACACTCTACCTGCTGCGAAGTATCATCAGTCCATTCTGGATTTATATTTTTCAACATAGCAAATTCATCAAAGGTAACATCCCTACTAATAATTGTCTTTTTTCCCTCTAGACACCACAAACGGTATCCCTTAACTCCAGCATTGAAGCCCATAAAGATAACCTTCTTTAATCATGGATCCAACTTTAATTCATTCACATAATAATATGTAATAGAATAAAAAATATGCAAAGAATCATAATCTGTTACAGGTTTTCTGAACCATACCTCTAAAGGAGTCTTGCCTTCTAATGTAGACGCTGGTAAGCGGTTGATGAGATGTTGAGCATATGTCATAGCTTCAGCCCAAAATTTTCTACCTAATCCCGCATTAGACAGCATACAACGAACTTTCTCCACAAGTGCCTTGTTCATGCGCTCCATTACCCTATACTGTTGTGGTGTTTTCCTACTTATGAAGTGTCGAATTATGCCACACTCTTGGCATACCTCCAGGAAAGGATCATTCTTGTATTCCCCACCATTGTCTATTCGGAGAACTTTGATCTTCCTTCCTATCTGGGTTTCAACTTGAGCCTTCCACTTAAGGAAAACCCCAAGCACATCATTCTTGTTCTTCATAGTAAACACCCACACTCTTCTGGAAAAATCATCAATAAAAGTGACAAAATAATGCCTACCTCCAAGAGACGGGGTCTTGGTAGGTCGTCACACATTTGAGTACACATAATCCAAAATACCCTGGGTATTATGGATGGCAGTGCCAAACTTTACTCTTCGTTATTTTCCCAGCACACAATACTCATAAAATTTTAATTTGCAAGTCTTCGTACATTTCAATAATTATTGCTTGGTAAGAATTTGTAAGGATTTTCCATTAGCATATCCCAAACGCATATACCACAGCTTTGTTACCTCTGCATCCTTCTTACTACTAGAAATTGTAACCGCCACTGTCCCAATCACTGTTCTACTTTGGTAGTAATACAAATTGTTCTTCTTCACGCCTTTCAACATCACAAGTGCTCCTGAAGTAGCTTTAAGAATTCCATCTTGCAGTGTCATAATTAGGCCTTGTGATTCTAAGGCCCCTAAAGAGATGAGATTCTTCTTTAACTTCGGCATGTACCGTACCTCTTTCAAAATTCTGGTGGATCCATCATGATTCCGCAGCTTGATTAAACCTATTCCGGCTGTTTTACATGAATTATCATGGCCCATATAAACAATCCCGCCATTAAGTTCCTCAAAATCAAAGAACTACTCCCGAATGGGAGATATATGATAGGTGCAACGTGAATTCAGAATCCATTTATCTTGCTGTGATGTTGATAGTGAAACCACCAAAGAGATATCTAATTCCGCATCACTTTTACATTCGGCAACATTTGCATTTTGCTAAGCCTTCCCTTTCTTCTTCAACTTTAGACAATCCTTCTTCCAATGCCCTTTCTTATGACAGAAAGCACATTCATCTTTGGTAACTGGATTTTTTGATTTTAATCTCTCTTCTTCCCTTCGATTGGCTTTGCTGACGACCTCTTGCCACCAATGCTTCATCTATTGTAGTTGCTTTATTTTTCATTTTATCCTACTTTCAGCAGAACATATAGTATCTAAAGATACATTCTCCTTCCCATGAAGTAATGTAGTCTCTAAATGTTCAAATTTATCGGGAAAAGATGATAACAACATAAAAGCGAAATCTTCATCTTCAAATTTCACATTTAAATTTAACAGGTCTGCTACTAATTGATTAAATATAGTGATGTGTTCATTTATAGAACTACCTGATCGATAATCAAACCGGAACAATTTTTTCTTCAAAGGAGTTTATTCTGACCACTCTTTTTCAAAAATTTGACCTCCAATGCCATCCACAATTTAAATGTAGAAGTCTCGTTCTTGAAAGCATACTTCTACTCTCTGGATAGGCACGATCGAATTGTTTTGTATGCCAGCCGATTTATGATACTCCAATCTTTATCTTCCATGTCTTCTAGTTTCTTTTCTTTAATGGTTATGTCAAGACCCTGCTGAAAAAGAGAGTCCAAGACCTCTCCTTGCCACATGCCGAAATGGCCAATACCGTTAAATATCTCCACTGTCAATTTCAAACTTGATATCGGAATCCTCGACCATGATGATGAGGAAGCATATGTCTCTGGTATTATATTTGAAGTAGTCTTCATTGTTTCTTGATCATTCGACGCCATTACAAACTCAAAATAATAGTATTCAATATAACAAGATTATAAACAAATCAAGAACGAACTTTCGTCTCTGATACCACTTGTTGGGAAAATTGGGTAAATTTTTTCTCTAAAACAATTAGTGAAAGGAATCGACTCAGTAGTTCCTAAGAAAAACTGGAGGAGACACTGTCACTCTTAAATTCCAATCTCCTATTAGAATTTACGTGTACGGTGTATTATCACAGCCTACATCCGTCTATACATAAATAGTACATACATGCGAATAGTAAAATATACCTAAATGAACCGTACAAAGCATTACAAATAAATCCAATAAATAATATTAAATACTATATTACAACTAAAAAGAAACTACAATAATAACAATAAATAAATGCGAAAATAAAAAAATAACACACCTGGAATTGATAACGGAGTTTTGTCAAATTTGCCTAATTTCCGAGCACCACTCAAACAGCCCGCTTTTATTTATATGTGAGAAAAGAGATTGTTGGCATTATATCTTCCAAAGCCATACATAGTCTTTTTATATAGGAAACTAAGGCGGTGGAATGCTTTGGCCTTTTCGATGTGGGATTTAAAAAATGAAGCCAAAAGTTAACAGAACCTATCGAAAGCAATATGTTAACTAAAGACAAACTAGGTATGTATCATATGTCCTTAGGCTAGAGCAACCTTCTACATTTTCATTTTTCCTTTATCTTACAAGACCATGCTTCCAATTATGTGATGCATTTTTATCCCTTGGTTACTTTAGCAACTAAAAAATACATTAGACTTTGGTCCCTAATTGATAGTCAATTGAACAATTTTTTCACAAAGGTCCTCATCATATCAATGTGGATAGAGTTGGATTTAAACCTGATATTCTTGACATGGATGTAATGGAAGAAGTTCTTATGGTAAGGCTAATTAGCTCCTTGAACATTGCTGCAGAATAAGGACTACGCTTTCACTCATGTGGAAGTCAGTTTGAGTAGAATTGCTAGCTTCACTTATAATCCAAAAGAACTACAAGTAGTCTTCATCCTTTTGAATTTGTAGTTTTATATAAAACTTCGTGTCTGTAGCCACAAATTTGGTGGCTGTGTCATTGATTTTATCTACGTTTTCAATACCCATTTGATTGTGTTCGATTAACTGAGCCCCCATTTCATATACAGATGTGTAGTTCTCTTTGAACATTCTGTAGGAAATGATATGCAGATTTCTTGATTGAACACGAGCGCCAAAATGTTTTTATTTTAGTCCGTCTGGTTCCTAATAGAGTTTCCTACAAATACATGGATATGTTTGTTAAATTTGAGGATAAAGTAATTAGGTTTATTGCTTATAGAAGGGTTCAATACAAATATATAGAGAGAAGTAGAGATGAAGATCGATAAAGCAATAAGAGAGAGCAATGATCGCAGATTGAAGACAAAATACAACAACACTATATATGTCACCTGAAGAGGTCTTGCTCTTTATTCGTAAGCTCTATCGTCTCTTGCTTAAGACTTTGTATTTCAAGGCTTCTACATGATTAATTCTTCTTTCTTTGGCTTATTCTTATTCTTCTTATTATTTTTTTAATTATTTTTTTATATTTTTTTTGTTTCTTTTCTCAATCGTGTTCTCTTATTACAGTTTATTGTGTTTATACTAAGTTGGGATTTTGAAAATTTGAGCTTAGAGTGAATATGAGATAGAAAAATGCACTTTTCGATTGCTCTTTTTTGTTTTACTTTTTCAGGTTTAGTTTGTTTTTGAGTAGAGAATGTTTAATATTTAAGTAATTCTCTAGGTGTGATTAATATAATGTACCATCCACTTATTCATTTGAAACCCCCCAAAAATTGAAAGAGGGTGTGATTAATATTAGGCGACAGAGATAAGGGGGAGGAAAAAAAGAGAATGGTTATGTGACTATTTCCAACCTCAATTTTCTAAATCATTAGATACAATTTATTAAGATATGTTTATTGAACTAAATTTATTAAATTCAATGATTTCGAGAAGTAATTGAGTAAAGATTTTCAAATTGTTTCAATAAAAACGGAGAAGGCGAATTATCAAGAATCTGACAGTTAACTTCTTCATTGCATATGGTGTTACAAAATTACTTGAGCGACCATTATAATAATAAATTAAAATAAAAATGAATATTTAAAAAATATTACACATGAATAATATTAAAAATTTTGTTGACATAAATATTTAAAAATAAAAAATAATGATTGATAGAAAAAAATTAAATTATATGTTATTATCCACAACATAATTTAAATTATAGAAAAATAAAAATAATTTATCCCAAGCAATGATTGGGCCTTATGCCTAGTATATATAAGTCACAACAGAATTCTTCTGTTGCGACACTTGCTTCGTATGGTAGTGACATGTGACAATTTTGATTCTTTCTTTTTTTTTTGTTTTTTTTTTGAGTTAAATACAAATGAATACAATAAATACATAAAATAAGTACTCTCTTCATCTCAAATTATCTATCTTATTTAACCGATTATGCGAGTATTAAGATAAGTAATTTTTCAGTTAATTAAATATTTTCTTTCATTTTTACCCTTAAATTTTAATTTGTTCTCTCTCTCTCTCTTGAAGAACTCAAATTCCAAAATTTTAATATACTCCAAATTGTTTCTCTCTCATATTATTTAAATGGATCAATTTGTTGGGAAAGAAATTATTTAATATATTTAAAAAATAAAATGTTATTAAACATGAGCAAATTTGGAATATTAAAACTTAATTTTCTAAAGAGATAGATGATATGAAACAAAAATTAAATTAAAAATGAGATAGAAAATTTGGACGGATGAGTATACTTCATCTAAATACACAACCTAATAAACATAATAATCATTCTGTTGCGACACTGGCTTTGTATGATAGTGACACGTGCGAACTTTGATTCTTTTCTTTTTTTCTTTTAAGTTAATACAAATGAATACAATAAATACATAAAAACAAATACATCTCATCTAAACATACAACCTAATAAATATATACAACAAGTACATATCACCTAATCACACAACATCTTACTTAAATTGTTAGGTTCTTTCAATCGAGATATGGCAATATTTTCTGAGGATTACTTTTATATTTATTATATCACACATAATACTAATAGAAATATTTAAATCTTGCATTTTTAATTCTATGAAGCTGAAGTGTAGTCATGAATTTTTTTTAAAATTTTTTTTCTATAGGTAAAACTGTAGTGCACTCATAAATATATTCAATTTTGGATTAAAAATGAAAAAAAAATTATTTTATTTAAAAAAGGACACATCATTAGTATGATTGTATCCAAATCCTATATTTCCTAAGCCATTAAGTTTAAATATCATCACATTCAAGAATCAAAAGGCCAATAATTCAATATTTATATTGTTTGAGTTGGAAAAGGTGACACTAACTCATGGGTCAAGATCATATTAGAAAACCCAAAAGAACAATAACTCTACATTTTTAGTATATATAATTAAGTCATTATCTTATAATTTGATGATCGTTAAAATTTATTCATTTCACTTTAAAAATTTAAAAGAGCATAGACTTCTATAATATTTTATATATATATATATATATATATATATATATATATATATATTTTACGCAACATAACATCAATTATAAAAAAATAAAAACTTACTTATTCCGAATAACGCTAGATTTGATATCTAATATTAATAATTTTATTATTTATTTTTAATATATTAAATATAAATATTTGAATTTATAAAATTTAAAATTATAATTATAATTTAAAAAAATTTTAAATATAATTCCAATCTAAATATTCCGATAAATTTCGAAGGATGTGGACGATTTTGTAGTAGTAGATGTTAAAAGTGGCTAGTACTAAAAAGTCAAAAGCCAGAAGTTGAAAGACAATCCATTAGGATTCTTGGACTTTCGATTTTCTTACAACCTTTCAAAAAGTACAACAAACAAGGCAAAATGCGAACGTGGCAATAGCTACCATATATTCTCTGCACAAAACAGAACTATTTCCCTTCTCGTAACATCTCCTCTCTCTCTCTCTCCATACCTCCTCCTTCCATGCATCGCTGTCCCAAATTGAGTAAACGAAAATGAGGGGTGCTCAAATTCTTCTTCAAGAAGGACAGAAGGCTCTCCTCAGAGAAACCCACAAATTCTTCAATCGTCATGGTCATATCGCTGCACATGAAAATGAAGAAGATGATTCTGGATACTCTGATCATACCAATATTGTTACTCCGGTGTTGGGTGGTGATGATGATTACAATGATGAACCCAGTCTGCAACAGGACTCGGATGAGAGAACCGTGTATTGGGAATCCCAAGAAGCTATGCTTCAGGTGCTTATGTATGATTATTTATACATATTTTGTATGTATATATAAACCCTTTTTGGAGTTTTAATCGATTTGATTGCTGTTTTTCATTTCTTGATATTGGATTCGTGCTTCTTTGTTATGCTCTGAGTATTTTCTTTTGTATTGCGATCTGTAAAAGTGGAAAGCAGTGAAGTTCATAACTAGTTAAGGTTGTCCTATTTTGGAATTGGAATGCTGAGATATAGCAAATTGATTCTGATTAGGATGTCGTTTTAATCAAGTTCCCATAAAAAGTTTGTAAAACAGTTTCTGGAAATCTGCTGTTGTGGGTTCTTTCTTGAGTTAAATATCATATTTTGAGTATGAAATTATCACTAAATTCTCTGCCAACAAATAATCTTCTTGCAGGAAGGCTCTGAATTCAAGTGGTAACTGTGCTAGAATTAGATAATCCTAACAAAACTAATGTAATGATCGATCCTCTTTGATCTGAGGCGTTCCCTTTTTCAATTACTGCTTTCAAGATTAAAAAAAAAAACTATGAAATTATCACAAAATTCTCTGCCAACAAATAATCTTCTTGCAGGAGGGCTCTGAATTCAAATGGTAATACTGCTAGAATTAGATAATCCTAACAGAACTCTGAGGCATTCCCTTTTTCAATTACTGTTTTCAAGATAAACAAATAATGTTTTTTTCTTCACTTTACTTATTTACCCTCAATATGTAAAAGAAAATTTTGCATGAGAATATCTTAACATAAAAATTGCACAAAATAAAGAAAAATATTAAAATTCTACATTTGTGGTTTAGGGTTATGCAAATTCCCTCAAGTGGAGATCTTTTCTCAGTGTGGGATGACACTAGCAAAATCTTTGAAAATGGTGGATGGTTTCTTTTTTATTCTTTTGATAGACGTTGATGATGACATTAATGGTCCACTTCTTTATATTTTATTATATCTTTGAGGAATCATAATATTTCCTATTCTCCATTTTGTTGTTTCCTTTGGTAATGCTGTGGCTATCATTTTACAAGGGAAAAAAAAAATCTAAGATATGAGAGAGCCAAATGTCTGGTGAATTAACATCTCACAATTGAAATATCTGGAAATTATTCAATTAGAAAAAAGTCTAATAATTGTTCTTAAAAAATTAGGTATTATATAAAAATGACCCCAATAATATGTGATCACTAATTTGCAAAACTAGTATAGTTAGGGGAATATGCCATCTTGACACGCAAGGCTACCATCCAGCTAAGAATAATGGTTTGGTAAGAATACCTTAACCCCAGTCCAAAACAACAAGAATGACAGTAAGGGGTTGGCACAAAACCCACGTGTTTTTTGGTCTATGATTTCTTTAGATAATCATAGAGTTGGGGGTGTAGCAGCCCCTGTCATCTCACCAACTTGTCACTATTCCTTCCATTTCATTATAAATTTTTTTTATTTTATTTTAAAATAAATATTTATATATATATATTTCTAAAATTAATAATTCATTTACTCACATTTTACCTTTATTTATTTTAAATCAATTACACAACTTATTCGAACTCTTTTTTCTTGTTATTTTTTGAAAATTTTCATTAACCAATAGCTATTATATATTTAATAGGAATAAAATAAGAACTTTATTTGAATCGTAGTATTATTTTCAATTCCCTTAATCTTATTTTGTGAAAATTTTCACTAACCAATAGCTATCATGTGTTTAATAGGAATAAAATAAGAACTTTATTTGAATCGTAATATTATTTTCAATTCTCTTAATCTATGTACAAATAAGCTTCATGAATATCTATTTTTAAACGGAAGAAATAACTAGATATCTACTCTATAAAGTGTATTAAAGAAGAGATTTACTATGAAACAATTGACTTTCCAACATTCAACATAATTTGTTATAGAAGTGTTGTACTTATGATAAGTGTTGTACTTGTGAAATAGCAGAAGTCATATTGTCTTTGGAGACAACTAGGAGTAAGTCAATGCTAAACTCCAAATTTTCTTCTTTAACTAGGTTGTTGTCTCCATGTATTATCATATTCTATTGAATCTGGATGTTTTGTCCTCTAATTTACATCTGAAAAAAAAAATTGTTTCATATTTTGCAGGAGATTTTGGAGCAATACAGCGCAAGCCGTTCCAAGCTGAGAGAAGAAATTAAAAGACATTTAGAAATAGCTAGAGTGACCAACTTCTGTGATTGTACAGGTCCAAAATTAGATGGATGTGCCAATTGTTTACGGGCCAGAGTTGTAAGTTTACTATGCACCAAGGGATTTCAGGCAAGCCTTCGTACTTCAAGGTGGAAGAGAACACAAAAATTTCCAGGAGGTAATACTGTTCTCTTCAACATTGAATCCCAAGCATTCCTAAATTCTCAAAATTTTCAGAATCAGTTGGTTCAAACATTTTGTGAATTTTCCTACTGACAGGGAGACATGAATACATAGAAGTGATTGCAAGAAGTCAAGGAAAGAAGAGGATAATCACATTCTTGATTGAAATTGAATTCAGGGATCAATTCAAGATGGCAAAAGCTTGTGATGAGCATAAGAAGTTGATAGAGCTACTGCCAGAAACCTATATAGGCAAGCCTGAATATCTAAATGCTATTGTTCGTGTAATGTGTGATGCAGCCAAAAGATCAACAGCAGAGAAGAAAATCCATATGGGGCCTTGGCGAAAGAGAAGTTTCATGCAGATGAAATGGTCAGCATCACTTGAGAATGAGAGTAGGTTTGCTCATCAGTCTTCTAATAAAGTTGGGTTAGTTTCATCAGAGCAAAATGTTCCCTTAGTTGCATCGACAGCAGTGAGAGTTGCTTGATTACTTACGAAATATTTTGCAGAGTCTAGTTCGAACTTCAGATATAGTGTATTCGTATGCGTGTGCATTTTGAAATGCTGCTTGTTCTGAGAAAAATAGAGATACAAGTCATAGCAGAGGCTCTTTAGTTAGGATTCAGGAATGAGAATTTCTTCAAGTCATTTGTGCTGTCCAACATTTTTATCATGAGTGAGAATTTTGAGACTGTTAGGTACTGCGGATATGAGAAATATGTATCTTTCTTTTGCCCGTGCCATCCTACTGTAAACATTGTTTTGAGTATTCAAATGAATTTTCATCCTCTATTGCTACGTCCCAACAAATGCAAACTGTAGTTCCAAAGTCAAGTTCTACGAGAGCATCACAATTAGAATTCTGATTTGTTGGACTAGAACAAGGGAACTTCTCACAAAGTGACTTGAGGTCCTTGAGACATTTTAACCAGATGGTTGGAACTTAGTATATAACCAAGAATTCGCTTGTTCACAGACAGCATATACCTCTACATGCTAACAACTAAGCACAAAATGAAAAGATTCTCTCACTCAACCTCTCTCTAAGGTACAAGGCAATGCAAGACAAAACTTGAACTATCTATATATCAGCCCAACGATACACACTACATGGCAAAATCCGGAGTGGGGAAAAGAGGGAGATGAAAAAGCACTCATTTCAAAAGCCAACGACATTATCTTTCAATGATCTAGGAGGACTTAATTCCTTCTACCTTTGTTCCGCCTAGGAGCAACCTTAGTCCATCCATCCTCTGCTTCAGTTAATTGGTTGGGTTTCGATTCATTAGTTGTTGGTTCCATGCTGTTCGGGATTGGCTGGGAAGAATTAGCATCAACTATCATATCTGATGAGCCATCATCTCCCATGTTCTCATTATGATCATCATTGTCAACTTCATCATCACTATTATCCACAACCTGGGAATAGCGACAAATAAAGAGAGACAGAAATTTAAATATAACAAAATGGTAACAGTAATTTCATGGAAGAACTAATGAAGACAATTCTATATATGTGGAGTCTAAATGGCTTGATTCCCAAAAGAGAATATATTTTTTTGCAAGGGAGGGGGGGGGGGGGGATGCCAGAGTTTGAATGTAAACCACATTACAGCATAAGAATAGGCACAGGAGTCAAAAACATCTCTAATCCCTTCAACACCAAGAAAATAAGATCATGCTCTTTGTGGTATGTTACTTTAAGCATAAAATTATATGCTTCTACAATTAACTCCATAGAGCAATACATTAATATGGTAAAGGACTGGTCAGAAATTACAAAACATTCATGATCAATGCAATATGTGGCAGAAACAAAGCTATCAGCCTTACCTGTCCAACACTGGCCATAGCACCCCTTGGATGATTTGTTTCCCTTAGCTTTTGAATTGAACTAAAGTTACCTTCCAAACACTCTTCATGCATAAGCATCAACTTTTCTGCTATCTAAATGGAAGTATCAGGGCAGTAGAACAATTAGCTTTGTTTGAAAAATTCCAAGAGATTATGTACAATATCTAGCATCAGATAAGAAATATGAAGAGAGAACCACTTTATCCATGGTCAAGATTCAGAAGAAGTCTCAATTAAAAATCCAAACTGGTAACAAGCTAAAATATCACTAATCCACCATAAATGATCAGAATTGGGCAAAGGGAGCATTTTCATCTCCCTAATTCAGTCATTGTCGTGAGCAGAATAAACACGGAGAAAAAAAAAATACAAAGAAAGGCTCCTAGAAGATTTGGAGTTACATATGTAATTGTGAATAGTCACAGTTTCTAGTTGAAAAGATGTAGAAATTGGGCAGAACAAATATTCTTCAAGGTATGATTAGATGATGCAACAATTCATACACCAGCCCCCAGCCAAAGACACTTCCCTCCAATTAAAGGACGGGTCTTGCAATCTTAAAAAATATGATGAATTGAACAAAAACAAAACTATTTCTGTCTATACATACCTCCTCTATACTACCATCGTCGACCTCAACGGAAAGAGATAGCATTCCTTCTTCAAGCATCTCTTCCACATCATCAATATACACGCTCTCTGAACAGCGGAAGGAAAAAAAAAACCAATCGACATCGAATAAGGAAGGAAAGAAAAATCAGAAACCCATCTCCAAAGATTCAAAAAGATTATATCTTTAAAAAAAGAACTGATTAACTCATTATCAAACATCAAATTTCATCTATCTTCACAAGACACAAAAGCACATACACATACATATCTGTCTGGGTGCATATTTATACCTTTGGACTGAGTGAAGAGAGAGAAGATGTCGACGATGATTTGCTGTGCCCGGAGGTGAGAGTGGGGGCCGCCCCATTGATTTTGGACGGCCATTTCAAGGGCTGTCCAATGAGAGAACAGCAAACCTATACCTTCTTGGAACTGCACGGCAGCTTCCGCCGTCAGTTTAGGTGGAGCTGCGTTGCCACTGCTAGTAGTGTAGAAATCCATTTTTTGTTTTATAATGTTATGTTATTCCAATTCTCTCTGCAAAACCCTAACTACTGCTGCCTTATGGCCGATGTAGTCCCCAAAGGCAAAAGGTTGCCGGGGGTTGCCTACTGTGCATCTGGGCCTTCTTTTGTCGATGCTGTATGTATATATATATCTATATATAGAATTGGGTAATCTTTTTGGATGTCCAAAAAATAAATAAAAATAAATTCATATATATATATAGGAGTTGTGATACATCTAAGGTAAGAATAACCAAAGATTTGTACCTAATAAAGATAAAAGTGTACATAAAAGAATTTTTTACCAGCTTAGCCAATTCATTAATTTACCCTTAGAAGAATTATAATAATTTGATAAATTAAAAATACATTAGGAATTATAATATTTTAATTAATTAAAAATACATTAGGAATGAATTAAAAACTATGCTCCTTAATTCATATATTTTGATTATTTTGGACATTAGGAATTCATATATTTTGTTTGATGAATTAATATTTTGATTATTTTTTCTCTTAATGTACATTCAAATAACTTTTTTTAATAAAATTCTCTATTTTATTAATATTTTAATGCATCAAACAAAATATATGGTTCTAAAAATAAATAAATTAGTGATTTTTAATCAAATAGAATTTTAGATTATGATTATTATATACGTTTAAAAGTTTCGTAAAGTATGAAAAAAAAATAGCTATATGACAAATATATTAATTTTAATTTTTTTAACAATTTAATTTATGTAATGTTTCATGTCCTGTTGATGTTGTATTGAGTTAAAAATTTTTGAAATAATTTGACATTTAAGAAGAATGAAATAAGATTTTAAAATTGAAAAAGTGTTATGAATTATTGGAATCTCCATTAATTAGTGGAGGCTCCACTAATTATGGATTTATGTGAATTATTAGAAGATTTTTATGGATGTCCACCATTTAGTGGAGACACCATTAATTGAGATTAGTTGAAGATGATGTATGCCATGATGTATTTCACTAATTAGAGCTCTATAAATAGAGCTATTCTCTAAGCTTGTAATACACCATCATTTTGTGAAAGAAAGATTAGTGAAAGAAAGATTAGAGAAAGAATTGTGAGAGAAAGAAAGAGAGAAGTTTGAAGAGAAATTCTTGTGCAAAGAATAGTTAGAATTTTCTTAGTGTGTAGTGTGTAGATTTTATTCTAACACTACCCTAATTTTATAACACGTTATCAGCACGAGTCTCTGCCGTTATGAAAGCCGTAAGACAGTACGCATTTATTGATCTCGCTAAATTCGAATTTGTAGCCCTTGATATTTCGAAAAAAAAATTATGTTATACAAAAATGCATCTAAATGCTAAAAAAAGGAGATCCATATGTCATGTGGATAAAAAGAAAGATTTGACCACCTGAAGATGGTCGTACTACCCACTGCACGGTATGAATGGTTGCACCCGAAGTTGCAAGATTGTAAAACCGTGAACTCCGTGATGTATAAAACTACATCTTAGTTAAAAATTTTACTGGAGAAAAAGTTATCGATGAAGTTATATTGGAGAAGACATTCTCCACTTTTCATGTCCTACAAGAATAATATCGAGAAAAAGGGTATCCAAAATTGACAAATTTAACATGAGTTATTATTGAGAAATCATGAAGCCGGATGAATCGGCTCAACAAAGACTCCCGAAGTGAATGTCGTTGGCTCCAGCAGAAGCCATCGTTATAGTTGTAGTTGTGGCAATGGTCGTGGTTATGGTCATGGACACACTCGATATTTCCCTTATCACAGAGAAATACTGGCCACCTGAAGTGGAACAGAAAAGATAATAAGGGAAAAAGATATTTCCATTAATAATAAGCATCACATCTTTTATTCATATCACTAGTGTTCATATGAACTTGATGATACATGCTTATAGTTGCTCTTTTGTAATTGAGCTGACAAATGTAAGATGAAGGTTCGTAATTGTTCTTTTTCAATATTTACATTAGAGGACGACAAACAATTAGTAATTATGGACTTCAACTCCTCTTTTTCGACATCCTCCTCCTTTTCTTTCCCCTTTGAGCCAGCATCGAGACTAGCAGCAGAATTAGCCGTAAAATTACTCGCGAAATGAGTCTTGAGATTTTATGATCTCCTTAAGTTTATTATATTTCTTATTATATTTGGCCTTGAAGCATGCTTGTCTCAATTTCGTGTTTGGTCCTCTAACTCGCGTATTAGGACTTTCTTCTACCAACTCGTTTTTCACATTCCAAGTATCGCAATGGCTTCTTTTAATTTCTTCTCACCCATATGTCCTCCTTCTTCTTTATTTTGCATATCCTGTAAATCGAAGTGATATCATCGGTTATTTACTTATAAATCTTTCATAGTTTCATACTTGCAAATAATAAGTATGTATGAGAGAGAACCTGGACATTCTTGATTATGGTCTCCAAGCTCACAAATTTCCCGTGAGGCCATCGACGAATTCCTAACTCCCTACATCTTTTCTTGAGACGGGTTATGCCAATATTCGGTTCTTTGGTCGCGCTCTTGATTGGTAGGTAAAAGTACTCGCGAAATTGTTTCTCTTGATAGTGTCCGGGAGTTATTGCCCTTCTTCTCTCTCTGCCTCTTAATCATCTTCTTCTCCCCAAGAATTTTGTCTGCAATAATATCTTGAACTTCGATATTATGCATTTCATGAGTACTTACTCCGACTTCGTTGTCAAGACCACTCATTATTTCTCCTAGAAAAATAAAATAATATCGATAAAGGTAATACCATTCAAAATCCATGTTTAAATGGATAATAACCTGGAATCATATTCGGCTTTGTTCAAAATCCATTAGAGAGTAGAATGGATCATGCACAAGCATATCCTCATTAAAAGGAATAGCATCAAGAGGAACAGTATCAAAAGCAGTCTCTTGTAGGGGCAGATCAACTTGGTCCAAAGCAGTATGTTCAAAACTTCCACTGATTTACATAAAAAACAAACCAAAAGAGAGTTTAATTTCATTATCAAGCACACTAAAAACAAATGGAAGCCCTCAAAGGTATTTCACCTGAAATTAGGAGGAAGCGGTTGGTATGGAAAGGAAAACATATCAAAATCTTCTGCGTTCGAATTAGGCGTAGCGGTTGGTTTGAAAAGGAAAACATATCAAAATCTTCTCGTGTTCGAATTAGGCGGAAGCGGTTGGTTTGGAAATGAAAATACATCAACATCTCGCTGCAGTAAACTAAGTCAAAATTTGACCATGTCTCAAATGAATTACGAGTCTCCATATCTGCTTTGTGATTTTTGTATTTGATGTTTACTAATGACTGATAACTGATATATATATCGATACATATATATATATATATATATATCTCGTATGAGGAAGAAGAAGAGGTAGATGGTAGGTAGAGGGTCGGAGGAGAAGAAAAGACAAGAGAGGAAGAGGAAAAGTCGGCACGGGAAGAGTGAAAAAAAAAGAGATATTTTTCTTGGTATTTTCTCGCTTGTCATCATTTTCTTATATTTCTTTTCTTATTCTCTTGTGAAATCATTATTCCCTAAATTAGGGGAGAACCAAAACAAGCATAAAGAAGATCTTGCTTGGACAACATCATTAAATTATCTTGATCCGCGCACAAGCGCATGTGAACTTGAAGTTCAAAAGATAATTCATTTGCAAAGCATTGCAAATCAAATGCCGTACGCTTTTGTTGACTCCAGAAGAGTTACAAAATCGCATATTCCAGCCTATAAATGCTCCTATTCGAATTGAAATTCCAGCAGAACAAAATATTATACCTATAGCTCGCTGAGCCAAAAGCATGCCGTAAGCATGGCCGACCTCTTGGTTCTAAAGATAAAAATCCTCGAAAGAAAAGAGGATTAAATGATCCAAAAGATCATATTGAATAAAAGAATGATAAAGACCAAGAGAGAACCGATGACAAAGAACCGTAAGTTGATGAAAGTAACACCGAAATTTCTATCAATTATACCACTTCCGGTAGAAGTTGGAATCGGATAGAAACTCGTTATTGATAATATATTTGCATACAATATATCTCTTGATGTTACACAGATAATGATGATCCCGAACTAATATCGCTTGATGAATGTCGGCATAGAAAAGATTGGCTGCAATGGAAAGATGCGATTCAATCGGAGTTAAATGCACCGACAAAACGTGAAGTCTTCGGACCTGCAGTCCGAACACCGTAAGGTGTAAAACCCGTTGGCTACAAATGGATATTTGTGCGAAAGCGCAATGAAAAGAGTGAAATCGTCCGATATAAAGCGCGATTAGTAGCCCAAGGTTTTTCACAAAGACCAGGTATTGATTATGATGAAACTTATTCTCCCGTTGTTGATGCTATTACACTCCGATATATTATCGGTTTGGCAAGACATGAAAAGATAGATATGCGCCTATTAGATGTTGTCACTCGCTACTTGTATGGAAATTTAGAAAATGATGTTTACATGAAAATCCCCGAAGGATTTCATATGCCTCGAAGCATATAAACATTATCCTCGTGAAAATTACTCCATCAAGTTGCGTAAATCATTATATGGCCTCGAAGCAATCTGGGCGCATGTGGTTCACACGCCTTAGTGAATATTTATTGAAAGCGGGATTTAAAAATGACCAGGTATGTCCATGTGTTTTTATTAAGAAATCTGGTTCTAAATTTGTGATATTAGCTATATATGTTGATGATATTAATCTTATTGGAACTCCTGAAGAGCTCTAAGAAACAATTGATTATTTAAAAAGAGAATTCGAAATCTAAAACCAAATTTTGCCTTGGTTTACAAATTGAACACCTGGAGAGTGGAACATTTATTCATCAATCAACATATACAGCAAAAGTGCTAAAAAGATTTTACATGGACAAAGCACATCCATTGAGTATTCCAATGATCGTCCGATCATTAAATGTGGATAAAGATCCTTTCCGACCTCAAGAAAATGATGAAGAACTCCTTGGTCCTCGAAGTACCATATCTCAAGTGCAATTGGTGCATTGATGTATCTTGCTAATAATACACGACTCGATATTGCTTTTGTCGTCAATTTATTAGCAAGATTTAGTTCTTCACTAACACAACGACATTGGAATGGAATTAAACAAGTCATTCGATATCTCCAAGGTACAATTGATCTCGGATTATTTTATTTAAATAAAACCAATCCAACATTGATAGGGTATGCGATTGTCTGGTTATTTATCTGATCCACATAAAGCACGTTCTCAAACGGGCTATCTATTCACATGTGGAAATACTCGCTATATCATGGCGTTCTACGAAACAATCTATAGCAGACTACTTCTTCAAATCATGTTGAAATTATAGCCATTCATGAAGCAAGTCGAGAATGTGTATGGCTAAGATTCATGATTCATTATATCCGAGAAAGTTGTGGATTATCATCAATCAAAGGTATTCCAACTCCTCTTTATGAAGACAATGCAGCTTGCATAACTCAATTACGAGAAGGATATATTAAAGGAGATCGGACAAAACATATTTCACCAAAATTCTTCTTTACTCATGAACTCCGTAAGAAATGTGAAATTGATGTGCTACAAATTCGGTCATGTGATAACCTCGCAGATATTTTCACGAAGACTTTACCGACTCGCAACATTTGAAAAGTTGAGATATAAAATCGGTATGCGTCGGTTTGAAGATTTAAAGGAATCATCTCATCGTGGGGAGTAATAAATAGACATATAGAATAGTGTACTCTTTTTCCTTCACTAGATTTTTTTTTTCCCACTGGGTTTTTATCTAGTAAGGTTTTAACGAGCCATATTCTTTATGTAATGGATGGACATCCAAGGGGGAGTGTTATGAATTATTGGAATCTCCATTAATTAGTGGAGGCTCCACTAATTATGGATTTATGTGAATTATTAGAAGATTTTTATGGATGTCCACCATTTAGTGGAGACACCATTAATTGAGATTAGTTGAAGATGATGTATGCCATGATGTATTTCACTAATTAGAGCTCTATAAATAGAGCTATTCTCTAAGCTTGTAATACACCATCATTTTGTGAAAGAAAGATTAGTGAAAGAAAGATTAGAGAAAGAATTGTGAGAGAAAGAAAGAGAGAAGTTTGAAGAGAAATTCTTGTGCAAAGAATAGTTAGAATTTTCTTAGTGTGTAGTGTGTAGATTTTATTCTAACACTACCCTAATTTTATAACAAAAAGAACATTCTTGTCTAATTAATAAATATTAATACATAGAAGTGTGAATTTAAATAGAAGGATTATATATATATATATATATATATAACAAAGTAAAAGTAAATATCTGGTGCAAACAATGTAGTTCAGTACCCTTCAAAATTTGATTCCAACATTTCAAAATCTTACATATTTCCGCTTGAAAATACAATGAAAGAGTTAAAATAAGACCTAATAAAAATTTTCAATGCACCAAAAGCTTTGTTACATGAATCACCCTATCAAAGTTTATCCTGAACTAGTTATACAGACAGCTATATAATATAATTAATGACCAGGTTCCTATAGGGAAAACAACAGTACAGATACAATGCAACAGGATTTTTCTGTTGTATAAGTGTGAAGAATCTCCTTGCAATCTACAAGCCGCTGAAGAGTTAAAAAGAGTGATTTGTGAGAGATGCAACTGCTCTTGGGAATTGACACATCCTCGCGAATTTAAGAGCCTAAAATCCTTGAAATGAAAATGAAAGAATTTTGAAGAGCCCGTCAGGGTTGTCTGCATGTACCTGTGGCAAATGATGCTACTGTTTCAAGCTCCCATGGCTAATGATTTAAATCAGGTAATTGTAACCGGAAGCTGAAAGTAGTAAATTTACCCAATGTCCAGCATCTTCAAGGACATGCATTTCCACACCACCTCCCTCCTCAACAGCTTGTTCTTCGGCAGCATGAATTCTCCTAAGGTCTTCGAGTGCCCATCTGTGTAAACTCCTTTCTGCTTTCAAAAAATTAACATGGACACCTCGAGGGACATCTTCCACTATTTTCCTGCAATATTTGAAGAAACCAGAGGTTATATAAGGTTTAAGATTCAACTGATGGAAGACTCTGAAGAAAGTTATTATGCTAGCATATTGTCTTTCTTGTTCAAATTTCAATTCATGTATAATGAAGCATCAATTATAAAACAGCACGGATGCTCTTGGAGTTTAAAAATGAATAAACAGCTTACATCCTCGTTATTTTCAGTCGAGAAGGTGATTTATATATTCATGAGAACCATTGTGGCACCTGCTACATGCCATGTCAACATAAACAAGATTACTTGAAATGAATCCAAAGTTTAGGAAGACAGTGTTACCATAAGTTTGTTTCTTCATATGACTGGTACATTTCAGCAATTCCCTTGAGATTAAACACCCATGTAAAGCTTGATGATGATGAACCAGGGGGACCTCTCGATCGCAGATTAGTTACCACCCACTGGAAAACAGAATTGGGCAAAAGCTCAGTAGGGAAAAAATATTAAGAAGCATATGTGTTCTCAAAAAGTAAATGAGTATGAGCCCTTTAAAATGAAAGGAAATAGAATCTTTCAACTTGTGAACACTATATTTGTTCCTTTGCACCCGTGTAATGGTGCTACATTGGGGGCAAAAAAGACAATAGAAAGCTAATATATCTATGAACTTAATAAGAGTCAATCAATCTATGAATTCGGTCCACTAAGTTTTACCTGCGCTACATCCTTTGAGAAACCTTCCTGCACAAGAGCATCCACAACGTCCCTTTTTGAACAGACCTTTCTTGAAGAAGAATTTTGGAACACAAAACACAGGAAATGTGTCAACTCAGGAGAAAAGTAATCAGAGCTACTCAAAAATCCTAATTAACACCATTAATAAGCAATACATAATTACTTGAAGAGCTCTAAATATTCATGTGATTGCAAAATATAGATGTTAATAAAGGCTCAGTGGTGTGCAAACCCAGCAACTTGCTCAAGCTCAGTTAACAGGCTTAAAATATTTAAAAACCCAAGTGACCAATTGTGACCAATCCCAACACCATTAGTAAGCAATACGTAATTATTTGAAGAGCTCTAAGCATTCATATGATTGCAAAAGATAGAAGTTATAAAGGCTAAGTGGCGTGAAAACCCAGCAAATAGATCAAGCTCAGTTAACTGGCTCAAAAGACTTCCACAAGTGAACAATTGTGACCAATCCTGTCTCATATATGAAAGGAAAATCCATACAAAGAGTTGACTTTCTAGTGATCAATAATCAAGCTCTAGAAAGGTCTGCGTTAATATTTGAATAATTAAAGAATTTTTATAATTTTAGTCATTCAAAATCTTGTTTACAACCATAAGAATTTGGATATGAAAAATCCTTATGTATGTATGCTCTATTTAGATTTATGTTACTGTTCTACTCCAGTTTTAGTCACAATTAAACTGCGAGATATCCCACTTTCATAAAAGAATCTAACCCGACCATATCAAATTCCAACATGAGAGGGATATGTAAAGCTACAGAGTATGACAACCAATTGAATTACTTTTCTTATCCCCCATATGGCAAAGTGGAGAATAAAATGAAGATGACACAGAAAATTCTTGCCGAACCTCCTCAGAGATTCAAATAAGACACTGAAATGAATTAGAGTGCAACGAAAATACTAAATTCAATAACAAACACTCACCTCATTAGGCAATGTACTCAAAAAAGATATTAGTTCAGCAGGATGGTCATCTCCATCTGCACCAGCTCTAACTTTTCCAGGTGTAGCATCTAGAACCCAAACCTAAAGGACAATTTAGCATAACAGGAAAAAAAAAAAAAAAAAAGGAAATAAGCAGTGAAAAAGGAAAATCACCAAACACATGATAGTTTCTGCTTAATGACTAACCATCATTTTAATAGTCAAGGCCATCAATGACCCACTTCAAATACCCCATGCTGGTCTTGCTGATATAGACATCATAAACTTTTTATTTTCATTTTTCACAAAACAAGCTTAATCAATGTCTCTACCCTTTCACATTTAACATACACAAGTTATATCTAACACCAGGATTTTTATTTCTTACTCTGAAAAGGAGAAAACAACCAAAAGCATCCATCAGCAAAATTTGGCTGATCTCTACAAGTCAATATAATATTCTCTTCCATCAAATATTGTGTCTTAATGCATGAAAATTACTGTTATTAAGTTTCACTTGTCATGATTCACCCCTTCCATCATATGTATCTTTACTGATCTTAGACACAACTCTGGTAGAGATCCTGTGAAAAACCACACACCATTAAAATGTGGATGCTGACAGCCCCCTGCCTTGGACATCCACAGAAAGAACATCGTGGAAACTGCAATTCAGTTAACTTACTCTTACAGGTCGTGCAAGTGGTTTTGCTGCTTGCTCAACCAGGCTCAAAGCAACTGTACAGATGGAAGAGGAAAGTTAAGTGCAAAAACAGTATGCTGGTTTATTCCATCTTAGCCTCCGAAGAAATAACATTTCTTCTTACTTCAAAAATTTACATGACGAAAAAGCTAATGTACCTTTCCCTCCAAAGCTATGACCCACTACAACTCGAGGAGTTAACCTCAGGTGCCCAAGCTACACAAAAGAATTAGACAAATAAATAAGATACGCAAAAGACAGAGTGATAAAAGAAACCAAGACTTTATACAGAGGTAGACAGACATGGAACATTAGTAGACAGATGTCATCTTGAGTAAACCAGTCAAGATTTGAGCATCCAACAACATTCACATCAACCACTCAAAATGTTGGGTTTTGAATCCATGCAGTTCTAGTTTATCTCAAATCTGATAACATTCAAGCAAACGAAAAATTTCCATAGGCTAGAATATTTTAGATCAAGGAAAACATTCACAGACTTTTTTTGAAATCTTTGGGATGGAAATAACAAAAAGAAAAAAAAAAGAAAGCAATTAAATAGCAAAACAGACAGCAATGCTGGCATAAGATTAACATAATAAGTAAACAGCATATCTTGATTCCAGGAAAAGGTGCTTATGCTCAGAGCTTTACATACCAGCTTTAAGACATCAAGTGCAGCTGAGGCAACAGTATGAGGTCCCCTCTTATTGATAGATGCTGAATCACCATGGCATCGCAGGTCTACCAAGAGAAACTGAGTCAAACAACAAACAAATACTAGTAAGCTTTTGATAAATGTAATGTTTTGGATTATTTATGCATTTTCAAATTATGTTTGTTCTATTTGGGAAAGGCACGTGGAAGAAAATACAGTGAAAGTCAAAGAACAGGGAGCAAATTCTGGAACCCTATAGTTACTGTTGGACATTTTTTTTATTCTGAAATCCTAGCTCACCATAAAGTTTTGACAGGATTGGTCATCACCAATTAAATTCCCCGAAATAAGACTAAAGGTGGCAGCTCGGCTGGGTGACAGAGGGAGGCAAATGAAACTTTTGTTTCTCTTCTAGACAAATATCGTAGTGAGAATACTCCATAGATTGTGAAAATGATACTCAATGTGCCTATTAAATTTTACACAAGGATTTTCATTTTCCAATTTCCTTCAAATAGCACTATTTGGTTATTGCATCATAGGAAGATAAATTATGCAAGGAATGAAACTCGTGACTCACCTGCCATTTTGGAAACTCTTGTGCCAATCTCCTAGCAAAGGTCCCTGTTCCAAGAGTCACAAAAGTGATATTCTTCAATGGTAAAACAGATGGTAATGGGTGTCCCCTATCAATTCCAGGATTTTCTAGAAACGCTTTAAGTGATTGACAGTGTATCTTCAATACTAAAACCACATCGCCAGGTAAACATTAGAAATTGTATTCCAAACAGCATCATGTAAAGCAAGACATTGTTATTTTAGGTTCTTCTCAGCCCCCTACCCCCCAACCTTTCCGTGGTTCTGTTTCAGACAAAAAGAAAGAAAAAGGGTTCGTCAACTCAAGAGACTTCAAACACTAAATTCATAAGTTTAGATCAAGGAATTAAAGAAGTGCATCTTTGTTTTAATAATTAAGTTATACGTACGAACTATATTTATTACTATTCTGCAAATGTATGAGTTTCTATCTCAGCCCTGTTTTGATCATCAATATTGTCGACTACTAATCAGCAATCAACCATTACTTCATGAACTTGAAATCTTTATTCTTTTAAGTAATTTCTCATTCAAGGTTATTTGACTATTTACCAACTAAATCAATAAGACAGAAATGGTATTGATACTGGACAGGAAGCAGGGCATCAGCTTACAGAACTTCAAAGAACGACAAAAGCAAAGGAACATGATCCATGACATCATCAGAACATGGATGCCAAGAGGGGGAAAAAAAAAGGAAACTACTTAAATGAAATGACTGTAAAGAAAAATCTTGATCTAAACATGCTAATGGAAGATAAATAAAAAATTGCTGTTGAAAAACTTGATCAATAGTCACAAGTGACTTACCCCAATTTTTCCTGCTACCTAGAATACCATGTAGAAGAACAGCAGTTGGAGGCTCAGGCATTGATTTGTCCATAATATAACTCCACCTGACCTGTTTCATATTTGACCACATCAGGGAAAGTATGAAACGGGAAACTCACCAATTCCTGTGATCGGCATGCATCTTTTCTGAATTTATGTATAGGAAAGTCAAACATACAGAAAAATGACATACTTCCATGCATGCAGAGTGTTAAGTAGTTCAACAATTTGATCCTTAGGCAGTAATTTCTCTTACAAGAGAAGTAAAAAACATAGCTGATTTTAGGAACTTGATAATGGACTACAATTATCTCTGACGAGAAGATTTAGGAAGTAGATAAAACATACATCTGGTCCTTGAACAAGATCATATGCCTGCAAGAGAAATTTTCCTCCATCAAAATATATTCCATGCAAGTTAATAAAATCAAACTTCTCTCTCCCTTCCATCCTCATAGGAACTCTTGAAACAAGAAATTATATTACCAGAATGTCATAAGGCTTCACTAAAATTTGCCTTTGTGAAAGTCTGTCATCTACCAATGTCATCTGAACTCTTGAAGCCTTAAATGGTCTACTTGAATGACTCAGAGATACCTAAAAAGAAGAAGAACCCAACAATGCACATAAGAACAAACTAGTGAACAGATTCAGGAAACATAAATGTGCCATGTTCATGCTTATGAATGCCTTAGAATGACAATTTGGGTAAATTTTCTGGTTTTTAACCATGCTGAATTTCACTAAGTAAATTCAAACTTCAGGAAACTACGAAAAACATAATTTGGATGCTTCTTCGCCTTCCGACAGACCAAAAAGGTTCAAATAGCATATTAGTCCAAAACCTTCCATGCATTTGATTTGATTACTAACCACAAGGAGTAATGCGTCTAATGACATAAAGCATATGAAACTTCAATAGTAAATAAATAGATGGAATGCTCTTTTCTTGATAATTTACATGTGGATTAGTATCATGCAGGAAACCAGTGGATATTAACTTGTAACTCTGCTCTTCACTAGTTTAAGCTTTTTAAGCTGTAAACAAGATGGAAATACTGAATAACATGCCTTAGGGTTCTTCTTTTTAATAGGAGGATGCAAAATATATAAATCACTTTCCCCTTTTAGGAGACTGTTTCTTTCCCTTATGAAGAAAATATAGCAAAGCAAATGTAGAATATGAAAAAGGGACATCAAACTAGAAGAACCCCCTCACAATAAACATATCAAAGTTGCCATTTTCACACGTGAAGAATTTATAAGAACAAGAAAAACCAAGAGAACTTCAAATCTTACCTCTTCTAAATGCCTTGAAACACTAGCGAACTGTGATCCCTGACTACTCCTTGTCGGCATACCAAAACCAAACCTCATTTTCCCCAAATTAGACCCCCACACTACGCCATTCCAGCTCAAAGTAGAACTCGAAATTCCCCACATTTCAATTGTAAACCATCTACCTACCCAGAAAAACAAAAATATAGCAGGGAATTCTTGAGATGAGGCAGCAGAGAGCTAGGCGGAGAGCGCTAAGTCAGATTAAAAGAACGGATTTTTATTGTCTTTTTCCTGTCTCCGCCTGTGCCGCTCTGTCCGGTGTAACCCTCGGCCGTCAGGAGGGGAGAATTCTGATCTGTGAATGGATTCTCTGTGGTGTAAATTTGGTGTGACGAAAATGACCCTGTCGGGCGCCAAAATACGTTTGGTGGTTGTCAGTGACTTGACGGAAACTACAACGCTGCTGTGGCATGGACAGAAATTCCAGCTGAAAATATGAAGGAAAAAAAAAAGAGCTGTAAATTTTTTTTCTGTTTTTAGTAATGATGTTGGGAAATATTTTTTTTAGGCTAAATTATTTTTACTTTTTCTAATAGCTATGAATGCTAATTTATTTCACAAATTTACTACAAATATTATTAGATATAATTTTCAAAGTTCAAGATTTAGAATAAGAGATTTTTTTAAAAAAATTATAATAAATATTTAGTGAAAAATACTTTTAAAATTGTGTGATAGATCAGAATTTAATTGACATTTATATTTTTATTGTACTTTTATCATTGGATACATTTGGCGAAGATTGAAGTAAGAAATATATTAATTTTTTAATTCTTTTCTTGTAATTTTACTTCTTATATTTTTTTAAAAATATATTCTATTTACATTCTATTTTCTTGAAAACAATTTTTATAAATTTGTGAAAAAATCTTCTTTATTTTCTAAAATAAAGACGGCTACAAAGCATCTAGTGATATATATATATATATATATATATATATATATATATATATATAAGTAGTTATGAAAACCTACTAATGTGATACATGACATTATTACATAGTGACATTTGGCATTGTGAAATTTAAATGAAGGATATGTGAGGTTTTTTTTAAAACAAAAATATAAAGATTATATGAATTAAATAAATTTAGATAAATACTGGTGAATTGTATAAGATTCTTATTTGAAGATAAATTCGAGTTTGAATAATGATTGGTTTTTTTATGTATTTCTATTGCAAGTTTTTTGGTGCTTTTGATATTTATGGGGTAGAGAAATGGTTTCATCTATTTTCAACAACTAGGTGAGAAGGTTTTTTAGTATGCAAAAAAATTGAGGAATATGTATTATATACATTAAAAAAAGGCATGTATGTATTTTTTTTTTTATCAGATTAATAAATTTTTAGGTCATCATTTGATTTTAATGGACAAATTTTAATAGTATTTTCTCACCATAAATTACTATTTTTTATGTACTTAACATAAACATCAACCTAGTTATATGTTACGATAATAACAATTTGAACTTATATTTAAAAAAAATTAATTTTAAGACTTTATACCAAATTTTAATTTTTAAGAAATAAATAGTTTGTGTTTAAAAAATAGTTTAGAGATCAAATATTTAATATGTAATTCAAGAAATTATAATTCAAACCATAACAATATTACTATTTATATTTCACAATATGAGTTATTTTAGACTCACAATATATGTCATTTTACAAAATTTATAAAAATTTATTTTTTTCCATCTCTATCACTCCCTACAATCTCCCTTTTTCCACTAATCATAACCCAACTCTCTTCAATACTAAAATAGACAAAAACTTAATTAAGGGTATTTTTTTAAGTTCAGTTTTAAAATTATTTAGAATTTATGGATCCTTAATTCATGTACATAAGTCTAAAACGACTTATATTGTGAAATGAAAATAATATAAAATAATATAAAATCTAATTTAAACTATTTACTATTAAACTAGAATCAATATTAATAATTTTTAATTATCAAACATATAAAACTTATAAAAAGTAGTCCGTGTTATAAATTTTTGATAGTATCATAATATAATCCACATACAATAAATTTATAACTAGTATTTACACAAAATTTTCTTCAAACTTCTTTCTTTCTTTTCTCTCGCAATTTTCTCTAACAATTCTCTTACAATTAGTATATTTTTCAAATTTGGGGAAAAACTCTATTTAATGGTGGACATCCATATCCATTAATGGCATTAGTAGATTCTCCACTAATGAATTCATAACATTCCCCCTTGGATGTCCATTATATAAAGAATATGTCTCGTTAAAACCTTACTAGATAAAAATTTAGTGGGACAAAGTCTAATAAAAGAAAAAGAGTACAATATTCTATATATTTGTTTATTACTCCTCCTAATGAGATAATCCCTTTAAATATTTGAACCGATACATATCAATTTTATATCTCAACTTCTCAAATGTTGCAGTCGGTAAAGTTTTCGTAAACATTTCTGTCGGGTTGTTACATGACTGAATTTGTAGCACATTAATTTCACATTTCTTATGGAGTTCATGAGTAAAGAAGAATTTTGATGAAATATGTTTTATCCAATCTCCTTTAATATATTCTCCTCGTAATTGAACTATAAAAGTTGTATTGTCTTCATAAAGAGGAGTTAGAATATCTCTTATAGATGATAATCCACAACTTTATCAGATATAATGAATCACTGATTTTAACCATACACATTCTCAACTTATTTATTGAATAGCTATAATTTTAGCATAATTTGAAGAAATAACTGCTATAAATTGTTTGTAAATCGTCATGATATAGCAGTATTTTCACATATATATATATATATATCATATATATATATATATATATATATATAGTCTGTTTGAAAACGTGCTTTATGTGAACCATATAAATAACCAACATTTGCATAACCTATCAATGTTGGGCTAATTTTATTTTGTATAAAATAATTCGAGATCAATTGTACCTTGGAGATATCGAATGACTTGTTTAATTCCAATTTCCAATATTGTCGTATTGGTGAAGAATTAAATCTTGCTAATAAATTGACAATAAATGCAATATTAGGTTGTGTATTATTAGTAAGATATATCAATGCACTAATTGCACTGAGATATGGTACTTCAGGACCAAGGAGTTATTTATCATCTTCTTAAGGTCGAAAATGATCTTTATTCACATATAATAACCAAACGATCATTGGAATATTTAATGGATGTGCTTTATCTATGTAAAATATTTTTAGAACTTTTGTTGTGTATGTTGATTGATGAATAAATGTTTCACTTTCTAAATGTTCAATTTGTAAACCAAAACAAAAATTAGTTTTATCAAAATCCTTAATTTCGAATTTTATTTTTAAATAATCAATTGTTTCTTAGATCTCTTCTGGAGTTTTAATAAGATTAATATCATCAACATATATAACTAATATCACAAATTTAGAACCAATTTTTTTAATAAAAACACATAGACATACCTGGACATTTTTAAATCCCGCTTTCAATAAATATTCACTAAGACGATTGAATCACATGCGCTCAAATCGTTTCAAGCCATATAATGATTTCTGCAATTTGATGGAGTAATTTTCATGAGGATAATGTTTATATGCTTCGGGCATGCGAAATCCTTCGGGAATTTTCATGTAAATATCATTTTCTAAATTTTCATATAAGTAAGCAGTGACAACATCTAATAGGTGCATATCTATCTTTTTATATACTACCAAATTGATAAGATATTGGAGTGTAATAGTATCAACAATAGGAGAATAAATTCCATCATAATCAATACTTGATTTTTGTGTAAAACCTTGGACTACTAACCGTACTTTATATCGTACGATTTCATTATTTTCATTGCACTTTCGCACAAATATCTATTTGTAACTAACAGGTTTGACACCTTCCGGTATTCAGACTGTAGGTCCGAATACTTCACGTTTTGTAAGTACATTTAACTCCGATTAAATGGTATTTTTTCATTATAGTCAATTTTTTCTATATCGATATTCATCAACTGATATTGTTTCAAGATCATCATTATCCTGTAACATTAAGAGATATATTGTATGTAAATATATTATCCATAACTGTTTCTATCCAATTTCAACTTCTATTAAAAATGGTATAATTGATAGAAATTTCAGTGTTACTTTCATTAACTTCTGATTTTTTTATTTTGTCATCAATTCTCTTTTGGTCTTTATCATTCTTTTCTTCAATATGATCATTTGGATCATTTAATCCTCTTTTCTTTCGAAGATTTTTATCTTTAGAACTAAGAGGTTGGTCACGCTTCTGGCGTGCTTTTGACTCAGCACTATAGGTATAATTTTTTACTCTGTTGGGACTTCAATTCAAATAAGAGTATTTATAGTTAGAATATGTGATTTTATTACTCTTCTGGAGTTAACAAAAGCGTATGACATTTGATTTACAATACTTTACAAATTAATTATCTTTTGAACTTCAAGTTCAACGCGCTTGTGCGCAGATCAAGATAATTTAATGATATTATCCAAATAAGATCTTTTTTATACTATTTATGTTTTTCCTCTAATTTAGGAAATGATGATTCAGCAAACTGACAATCAGCAAATTTTATTGTGAATACATCTCCTGTTAGGGGTTTAATATACTTGATAATAGAGGAATAATCATATCCAACATATATCTCATTTTTTCTTTGAGGATCCATCTTTGTACGTTGGTTTGGTGCACTTGGAATGCATCAACACACTCAAAAACTCTTAAATGAGTAATATTTAGTTCTGAACCAAAAGCTAATTGTAAATGAGAGAATTTATGATGACTAGTTGGCCTTATACGTACCAGTGCTGCAACATGTAAAATATCATGTCCCCAGACAAATGTTGAGAGATTTATTTTTATTAATAATGGTCTAATAATTAATCCTAGCCTTTTAATAAAAGATTCAGCAAGATCATTTTGTATATGAACATGAGTTACAATATGTTCAACATTAATCCCAATTGACATGCAATATATATCAAAAGTATGTGATGAAAATTTATCAGCTTTATCCAAACGGATATTGTTAATTTGATGGTCAGAAAATTTTATTCGTAATTTAATTATTTGAGCAAGTAATCTCGCAAACGTCAGGTTGCGAGTAGATAATAAACATATATGTGACTATCGGGATGATACATCAATTAAGACCATAAAATATTTGAACAATCCACATGGTGGATTAATAAGTCCACAAATATCTCCATAAATTCGTTCAAGAAATGTAGAACTTTCAGCTCATACTTTTTCTAGCGATGATCTAATAATTAATTTTTCTAGGGAACATGCAACACATGAGAATTTTTTTAATGTAAATGTCTTTTTATTTTTTAATGGATGACTATGTGTATTCTAAATTATTCTTCTCATTATGGTAGATTTCGGATGACCTAATCGGTCATGTAAAATGTTAAAAGTAGTAGGATCAATCAATTTATGGTTTATTAGATGATGAATTTCAATTGTACATATTTTTACAAAATATAGGCCAGTAAAAAAAGACGATAGTTTTTTCTAATACAAATTTCTTACCTAAAGTAATTTGAGTAATATAAAGATACTCAATACCATTTTCTCATTTATTTTAACATGATACCCATTTATACGAATATCTTTAAAATTCAATAAATTTCTTCTGAATTTTAAGAAAAATAGTGCCTTATCAATATTAATTGTTGTTCCTTCAAACAAAATATACTAACTCTTCCAGAGCCTTCAATCACATTTATACTACCGTTTATAATATAAATATTTATTTCTCCCATTTTGAGATAAGAAAAATATTTCTCATTTTTGAATATAGTGTGTGTAGTTTCACTATCAATAATACATACATCATCATTAACAACAGTCATCTGAAAAAAGATATGTATATGCAAACGTAAATATTACTAGAATATAATGAAAATTCAAAAATATTAAGATGAGACATTAGTTGTTCTGGATATTGTCATCACCAATTAAATGGTCTATCGTACCATTTGGGTAATAAAAAAAATCAGATATATCCATATGGGTAATATTGATATTAAGATCTTTTGGATCAATATCATCGTCGTCAGTATCATTCATTAGATGTTGAGAAAAATTTGCTTCAACATTTTTATTTTTCAGTGAAATTTGATATAATTCTACTAAATGCTTGATCGTACGACAATTACGTGACTAATGACCTTTCATGCCACATCTACAACACTTATCCTCATAATTTTTTTGCATTTCTTTTTCTTTTCCCTTATTATATTTTATTTTCTACTTCAGATGCCCAATATTTCTCACAACTTGATTATTATCGTGATAAGAAAAATATCGAGCGTGTCCACGACCACGACCATGGCCACAACCACGACTACGACTACGACTATAGCTTTTGTTGGAGCCAACAACATTCACTTCTAAGAGTGCTGTTGAGTCAATTGGTCTAACTTTATGATTTTTCAATAATAACTCATTATTTTTCTCTATAATGAGGAGGGTAGCAATTAAATCAATAAATTTTGTATACCTTTTTTTTCGATATTATTGTTGCAGGATAATATTCGAGGTATGAAATGTGGAGAATATTTTATCCAACATATCTTTATCAGTAACTTTTTCTCCGTATAATTTTAATTGAGATGTAATTTTATATATAGTGAAGTTATATTTATTCACGGTTTTAAAATTTTACAACATCAGATGCAACCATTCATACCGTACAGTTGGTAGTATGGCCATCTTCAGGTGGTCAAATCTTTCTTTTAAATTTATTTACAGGACATATAGATCTTTTTGGTAAGATATTCCATTTTCAAATTTTCATCAAGATAATGACAGATAAAAATTAAAGCTTTGGCATTTATTGTGCAGATGCACTATTTGTTTTTTCAATAGTTTTATTAAGGCTCTCAGCATTTAGATACATTTTTGTATCGAAAACTCATAATATATAATTTTTTCTAGAAATATCAAGAGTTATATATTCAAATTTAATAAGGTTAGTCAAATGGATCAATAAATACGTACATTTAATCTTTTGGCTTTTGTAACTGTAAAATTTCGTACTTTCGTCTTTTAGATTTGGAAACAGCAGAAACTCGTGCTGATAACGTGTTATAAAATTTTAACAGTGTCAAAATATAATTTACACACAATAAATTTATTATTATTATTTGTATAATAATTTCTTCAAATTTCTCTTTTTTTTTCTCTCACAATTAGTATATTTTTTAAGTTTGAAAAAGAACTCTTATTAATGGTATCTCCACTAATAAGAGTTTTATAAAATGCCCGTAATGTATAAATTATTAATGGTGTATAAATTACGGGCTGTTTCTTCTTTCTAATGAATTCAAAACAGCCCGAAATTTATACAGTTTTCTCTTTAACTATTCATAAAATCTAGCCAACTTAAACGCCATAAAAATTTTTTTATTCTCAATAAGCTAAAAAGAAAAAGGTTAGATTGGATTTTAGGGTTAAAGTGCGCAAAGAAAAGGATTTAAAAAAAAAAAAAAAAGGGGATTTTAACGCTTCCGACACTAAAACCCTCCAAAACCCATCAGACAGCTTGCTGACCTCGCAGTCCCTTCTCTGCCTTCGTAGCGAAGACCCTCATCTCCTTTCATCCCCTTTCTTGGCTGTGGATATCAGCTGCACTTTATGATTCCGGTTTGTTTTACCTTTTCGTTAATTTTCTTTGTAATTTCCTTTATGTTGAATACTTTTGTGAATTGTGGTGTCCAATGCTCTAGTAGTTTTGCCTAATGTTCACATGTATATCAAGGCTTTTAACATTTTCCCTTTTTTCTTTAAAAAATCAATGGAAAGAGATTTTAAAGTTGGATAACTGATGCCCAGAGGGAAAGATCGTGCTTTTCTTCTTTTGAGTTTGCAAATCATTTTATTGTGTGTAAAAATCACAACTTTGTATCCCTTTATTAAACTCAGCTTGCAAAATTTTCAGCTACTTCCAGTAAGTGTTGCAGCCCTTTATTTTTTCATTTCTCACTACTTATTCGGATAAATAATAATGAAAAGCATAACAACAATTTTTGGGTAGTTTTCTTGAGTGAGTTTTTAGGATAATGGCTAATAAAATAACTTAAATTTTGTGAATTTTTCGGGTCCATTCTTGATGTGAGGAAAAAGTAAAACTCAGCTGCTAATTAATGGATCACAATTCACTGTATACGTGGAACTCTTGCCTAAATTTTGGCTAATTGTGGTACGGCTTTGTTCATTCTTGTATTTGCAGGGAGGGGAGACACAGAATCAGAGTTGACCCAATTAACAATTTCTGAATATTTGTCCCTGACTGTGCAAATGCGGGTGCAGTCATGCATTCGTTACTCTTTTTCTGTCTTAGTATACTCCCTAACTTTGATATCTTATTTGTATGCCTTCTGCATCTAGTTTGGTATCAAGAGGCATTTCTCTATCTCAAATACAAAAATTCATTCCTAGAAGCTGGAGGACAAGTGTTAACAATAGCAATGAGTCTATGGTGTCTAGCATCTTGACAACCTTGAAAGATTTTGCAAGCCAAGGCCATTTATCAAAAGCCTTAAAATCTTTTTCTGACATCCGATGTCATGCCTTAACACCTCCTTCTGTTGATCTTATGGTGCAGTCATTATGTTCACTCTTGGTGTGTAGTACTGACCTCCGGTTACTTCCTGAAGGTAGGCAACTTCATGCCCATATTATTACCTCGGGACTTGCAGAGCATCCTGCATTGGTTCCAAAATTGATAACATTCTATACTGCCTTTACTTTACTTGCTGATGCCTGTGTCATAACTGAAACTTTGAGTATATTGCACCCAAAGCCTTGGAATATTCTCATAGCTTCATATGTCAAAAATGGGTGCAATGAGGAGGCTATTGTTGCCTTTTGGCATATGGTAAAAAGGGGGATAAGACCAGATAAATTCACTTATCCATGTGTGTTTAAAGCATGTGGTGAGCAATTGAATCTGGAGTTGGGAAAAACAATCCACAAGTCCCTTGAAGGTAGCTTTTCAGAACATGACTTGTTTGTGCAGAATGCATTGGTTTCCATGTATGGGAAATGTGGAGATGTGGATGTTGCTCGGAAGATCTTTGACAAAATTCTTAACAAGGATCCAGTTACATGGAATTCTATGATTTCTGGATATGCCTTGAAAGGAATGTGGACTGAAGCCATTGAACTCTTTGAAAGTATGCGGAAAGATGGTATAGGCATAAACATCATAACCCGGAATACAATTGCTGGAGGTTGCTTGAGGACAGGTAACTTTAGGGGGGCACTTGATCTGCTCTCAGAAACTATAGACAACAGTGGTCTTCATTTGGATCCTGTGGCCATGATTATTGGATTAAGTGCAAGTTCCCACATGGGTGTATTAAAATCGGGGAAAGAGATTCATGGGTTGGCAGTTCGTAACTATTACGATTGTTTTGACAACGTCAGAAATGCATTAATTACGATGTATGCTAGGTGCAAGGACCTTAAACATGCACATATTTTGTTCCAACTAGTAGAAGATAAAAGTATAATCACATGGAACTCGATTCTTTCTGGTTACACACACTGGGACAAATCTGAGGAAGCCTCATTTCTTTTCAGAGCAATGTTGCTTTCTGGCATTGAACCAAACTATGTGACAATTGCAAGTATCCTTCCCCTTTGTGCTCGTGTAGCAAATTTGCAACACGGCAAGGAGTTCCACTGCTATATTACCAGGCGTAAGGGATTTGAAGATCATTTATTATTATGGAATGCTCTTGTTGATACATATGCAAGATCTGGAAAAATTGTTATAGCAAAAAGACTCTTTCATTTGCTGAAAAAGAAAGATGTTGTGACTTACACTTCATTAATAGCTGGGTATGGGATACAAGGACATGGAAAAGAAGCCATCTGTTTATTTGAAGAGATGACTAGTTTTGGCATCAAACCAGATCATGTAACCATGGTTGCCATTTTGTCAGCTTGCAGTCACTCAGGACTTGTAGTCGAAGGGCAGATGCTATTCAGGAAGATGCAATGTGTTTATGACATAGCTCCTGGTTTAGAACACTTTGCTTGCATGGCTGATCTCTTTGGAAGAGCTGGTTTACTCAAAAAAGCGAAAGAAGTCATCATGATGATGCCATTCACACCAACACCTGCAATGTGGGCAACTCTAATTGGGGCATGTCGGATACATGGGAATGCGGAAATGGGAGAATGGGCTGCTGAAAAGCTGCTGGAAATGAGACCACAAAATCCTGGATATTATGTCGCGATTGCAAACATGTATGCTGCTGTTGGGTGCTGGAGCAAACTGGCCAAAGTGAGGACTTTTATGAGAGAATTGGGAGTGAGAAAGGAAGCGGGCTGTGCTTGGGTTAATGTAGGTGCAGAACTTTCCCCATTCTTAGCTGAGGACACAACCAACAGTCAAGCAAATGAAATTTATATTCTATTGGGAGGGTTAATCAAGCAAATGAAAGATGCTGGTTATATCACTTCTGAAGATTCTACAATGGAGGAAGAATTCTTTTGTGCACGAGCTTGCTAAACATAAATGCTTCTCTGGTACTTCATTTGGCACGTGGATCTCGAAAGGAATTTTGAACTTGATTTGACTGCTTTGTGGCAATTTCCAGTTGAGATCAGTTGAAATCTATTGTAACTTGAGAATTTTGGAATGTTTCTGTTTCTGATGGGCTCCTATCTTGAGGGTGAGCTTGATCAACTGTGGTGAAGAAGAGAAAAGTTGATAACATTACTGATTTAACTGATAGATTGAAAAACCAGGTAAGATGGTTAAGTTACTTTTTCTCGAAAGCAACATTGTTGTTCTTTTTGAACTATTCTAGCCAGCCCCTATTGCCTTGTTGCAAAACTCTAGAAGGCTGATCTGTTGCATATGTGCTCAAGGCAATGTCATTTAGAGTGAAAAGTCAATATATTTCCACACCCTCACCCCATGTGCCAAGAGCAGGGAGAAAAAAAAAAAAGGGAGAGAGAAAAACAGCACCAAAAACTCTTTCTTTCTCTTGATCAGGGTACCTATTGTAACTCCAGAATGTTTTATCTGGTAAATAGCTTGTGACTAGAATACAGAGGTTAGAAACAGAAGAAATGTCCTCTACATTCTTGGGATACATTATGTGAAGCTAACCCCTGCCAAAGGTCATGAGAGCAGAAGTTTAGTTGCCTGTAATTAGGTAATTGGAAAACAAACAACTGTATAAATTTAACTACACAATGAATGGCTACTTATTGATTTTCAGATGCAAGGACAAATATAAAATTACTAAGGATTGAGGTTTTTCTAATTCTGAATCTCCAGAGTTAACATAAGTCCCTGATGTTTTTGCTTTGGCTTTTGTATTTCTTGGTTAAATTGATTCCAAATGAAGGCCAACTTTACACCTTTATTTCTGTTTCTATCTCAGTGCTGGTATATGCTATTAGTATTCTTTCTCACCCTATATCAAATAATTTATAAGTGACTCTCCCCCCCTTCCCCCCCACCCCCCACAAAGCACATATGATAATAGTAATAATGTGAATTTTTTTGTGGACAAATATTCTCCTTGTGCTTGATGTTATTCTTTAAAAGAATCTTAACTGAGGGTGATTTTCAACAATTTCTGTTATCAAACTCCAGCGATCCGCCAGTTTACCTCTTCCTATTGAAGTTGCACTATAGCTTGTTGCTATTCAGTCATTGTCAACATTTTCATGCTCAGGCATAGAAGTTATCCTCTCTCGCTCCCTCTCGTTCACTCTCTCTATAGCATGATTTACCATCAAGATATTCATGATGATGCATAAATAGATAATCCTCTCACATATCTTGTTGATAACAAATCCTTTGGCAGACTATAAGTAATCATGTTGGACAGGTGACTTTACATTTAGACGCCGATCTGTAATTCCAAAGCAGCTTTATGAAGGCTAAGGGAATTAACAAATACCCTATGATAAAAGTTGGAGGAGATGCCCTTGGAGGAAGAATTCAGAATTTGGTATTTGGTATTTGATTCGGTTGGCTTTCTGTTAGGTTAGTGTTCAATTTTATGGCCATAAGATCTCATTATCATTTCCCTTTCATTTTGCAAGTTTGCTCATCTGAAGCATCTCATTTTGTGAATGGGATCAAAATCTCTTTTGCACCTTCACATTCCACAACTTGTGGATTTTCCTTTTTTTGGATAAAAACATCCTCTGGTTTTGATGCTTCAACTTCCATCTTTTATCCCAACATGTTATCTGTGAATTGAAGACAACATAGCTTTTCATCCTGACATGTGCTCCATGATTTTAAGACAACTATTTTTGTCCAATAGTTTTAATCATTTTCAAGTGTTAGGGGTGTAGAAAACATACCAGGATTAGTCAAGGAGGAATGTCGTCGAGCTTTTTTACTTCGAAGGATCTAGAACTGAACTAACCATCGGATTACTTTAGATTAGGGCCTTTACGTGATTGCATTCATGTTTGATATTTTGTTGGACATTCTATATGCTGAAGAGTTGACTTTGAATCAATAATAGGAGGTTGTGTGTTTATCGTCCTTACCTCTTCCTGCTCTAGCTGGTGATCTTCTTCCTTTCCTTTATAATAAGAAATTAAAAAAAAAAAAATCATGGACATCTACTGTCAACAATAGAAAATGAAATTAAACCGAAAATGATTAACTAGCTTGATAATGCAGTCATTATCTTTGACTTTGTCCTAAAGTTGTTCTTGTAAACGTGCATGTAGGTTTCATTGATGGTTTTATGATACTCAAAAGTGAGACAGAGACTTGTAGCTGCAAATTCGTCCTTTGCAATTTGCATGGGCTGGCAAACAATCACAAATAGCTAATTGCAACTGCATCTGATGATATGCTGGAAGAAGCACCGGTGGAGTTTTAAGTAAACATGCAGCCTTAGTCAGCAGTCTTTGGGTTTTAGGCATCAGAAATTCGCGGATTAGCAAGTATAGAATCCCTGTCAATTGTTGAGTTTAAACTCCATGTTTGTTTTCCTGAATGGCTGCAGTTTATTAATAAGCCTCATTATAGGTAACATGTCTGTGTTGTATATGTATTCATAGAACTGGGTAAGATCAAAACCCTTACCATGTAAATCCATTTCACTGCTTCCAACTAATAGAAGATGCAACCTTTGCCTATGAGATGAAGCTTTTTTCTCTCAATCACTATCATTTACACAATCGGCTACAATTTTTTAGGCTAATCAGCAGCCTCTGATTCTAACAGTGGGCGATTATCCTTGAAGTGATCTATAAACAGCAAGTTTTGTATTTTGTGTCTTACGAGGAAAACAAGTCCCAGGAAAACATAAGGCAACAAAAGGTTCTGTTTAAGAAACAATTCGAACCTGTTAGTTCATTAGATTTTCAAAATCAAGCGAGATTCTTATGTTATGTGCCAGCATTTGCTCGATTCAGAAGATGACTGATTGAAAAGGGGCCTATGGTAATTTGTTCAAGTTTGTTGATTGAATCTGGAAGGGCTAAGTAGAAGAATGCTTAATATAGCCGACCTTCACCCCCACAAAAAAACTATAAAATTTGCTGCCAAGAAAGAAAATTGCAGAAGAGATGAAGAATAAAGGATAGCCTATTAGCAAATTTTGAACCACGGAATCATGGACCAATGGTAGAAATGAAACATGCACTTCGGGAAGCAAAGGAATCATCTGTGTTGAAGAATCAATTGCAACAACAAAGCTGAAGCTCAAATGCACAGGTGACGGAAAGAAGAAAAACAACACCTATCATTAGCCTTTTCACAAAGGCCGCCTATCATTTTCTTCCATTTTTATGCGCAATTCTTTTGTTTCATCTAGTAATTACTTTTCACAAAGGCCACCTATCATATTATGTTGTATGTCCTGACGTTGGGCTTCAATCCCCCTAGAAAGAAGTTGGCAGGAATGTTCTTCGGCATCATTGACCCTCCCAGCCTTGCATTAACCATCATTTCCTTCATTTCGAATCTCACGAAACAGACAAAGCTTCTTCGGTAATTCCATTTTTGAACAATCCGTCCAATAACACGCAATGGGTGTCAAAATCAGGATTACAACATGCAGCCGCCATTTCTTGAAAAATTCTGCCTGCTTCATCATATTTACCTGCCAGACAGTGCCCTTGCAAAATAATAGTATACTTAGAAGTTCCACTATATTTGCAAATTGCTAGTGTTGCAGTTTGTATTTTACGCAGTATGATGTGAGCAAGAAAGGATCTCATTTTTTGCAAGCTCATAAGTCAATATGGTACATTTGGATATTAAGTACCATTTGTCCGAACGATACTATCCACATCCAACCACTGGTTCAAAAGAGTTAACAAAGAACTCGAGTTATAATGTTAAGAGTCCTGTATGCTACTATACATCTGCTTCCCCTTTCTCTCTCTCTGCGCCTTTGACATGGCTGAATAGAAGAAGTTTTTGGGGCTGAATTGTTGAAATGACAAATCGAAACAAATAAGGTTCCAAGGTAGTTTTCTTCACTGATGACATTGTAGTCTAATGGCTCAATGTTTGCTCCATTGCAGAGAATGCCCAAGGTTCAAAGCTCAACCCCCTGCACAAGAACATCCCACATCTAAATAGGCTTCAATCTGCATTGCGGGATACTAGCATCTTAATCAATGCCACTCATGTACAAAATGAGTTAAAGCGCTTTTTTCCTATAGTAGGATTAACCATGAGTCATCAACAACCTAGTCGGTTATGATTTCTTCTAACTGGAGTTTATGTGATTCTTCTCCTCGCATAAGCAACCTCAGACCATCTTTAAGTTCTGGTACTCCTTCCTCCAAAACAGCACAAACTGGAAAAATGGGAACTCCCGACACTCTTTGCTTCAGTTCTTTATACACTTCATCAGCCCCTTCCTCATCAATTTTATTTGCCACCACCAAGGAGGGACGATTGGACAAACCTTTGCGATAAAATTCAAGCTCCAAAATTAACTCTTTTAGTTGTTGCCATGGTGGAATTCCTTTTCTACCATCTATTGCCGCAGCTAAGTCTACAACATAAGCAAGGATTTTGGTGCGCTCTATGTGACGCAGAAAAGCATGTCCAAGACCATGATTTTCATGGGCTCCCCTTATAATCCCTGGGATGTCGGCCACTGTAATAGAAAAATCTTCATAATTCAGATTTCCCAAATTTGGCCTTAGTGTTGTGAATGCATAATGACCTACTGTGGGTTTAGCCCTTGACATAGCTCCAAGAAGAGTACTCTTACCAGCATTAGGCATCCCTACAAGGCCAACATCAGCAATACTCTTGAGCTCTAACACAAGAACCACCTCCGAACCAGGCATGCCAGTACTAAGACGTCCACTCTCACCATCATCATCAGAAACAACACTGTTAGCATCCTTGTGTGTCTTCTTGGAAGGTTTTGCGGCAGACACATTGCCCAAGCCACCATCACCACCCTGAGCAACAATTATTCGTTGGCCTGGTTCTGTTAATTCAGCAACATTGTATTGTACATCTGCATTTACCTCAAACTCCTCTGCATACTCCTCTCCAGATGAGACATCATTGCCATCTGGCGATTCCCCAACAGTACACCTTTCTTCCTTCCATAAATTAGAAGCTCCTGATTTCCCACTTGATTTATTGCTAGAAAGTGTAATTTGAAGATGAGATGACGCAAAAGTAAGCTGAGATTGTGTTGCCATTGATGCACTAACTTTAGTTCTAATATGAGAAGCTGAGGCACCACTGGAATTCATCGACTCTACTGACATGATTCCACTTTGGACAGAAGATTCAGATGAATCACCAATAAGTGAACCAGGAATCTCCCAGGGGTCTAAAGCTTCAGAAAAACACTTCTCTACTACAGAAGGTATTTCTCCCTCAACAAGATGAATCACAGTACCGACAGGTACTTGGACAACCTACATGACGAGTAGGTTTTCATCAAAACAAAGAAATTTCCAATAAATTACAACACTATCAGAATGATGAAAGAGAGTAACAACCTTGTCAGGACCTCGACTTCCGATCATATTTTTTGATGCCCCATGTCCACCTCTCTTTGCATTCTGAAATATCATGAGCATAAAACAAACGAGAAAGCTTGAAAACTGGAGTAAAATATAACAAATAGTACAATCCAATTTGCGAACACTAACATACTATGTGATGTTGCAGGCCACTGAAGTCCCAAATTGAGGGAGAACATTCTAATATAACATCTCCACCTCTACCTCCATTCCCACCTGCATTAAGTTCACATATCAAGCTTTAGAAGTTGGAAAAATTGGTGTTCAATAAAAGGAGCTCAATCAATTTTCTACAATCTCACCAAAAACAGGTAATTTTCAAATAGTTCTTTTTTTGATAATTTTTCCCATAGGACAACTTTATCAACGTATTGGACGTAAGAGAGAGAGAAGACAGAAAAAGGAGACAATGGGAAAAAATATTTGTAAGTTTCAGAACAAGAGAATGAATTGCTTATCTTTTATTCATCAATTATAAGGGTATATATACAAGTATAGAGATCCTATAATAGGAAGTAAAATATCCTATATTAATTACAATAAATCAGCCCTCTAATTCCTATTAGTTAGCCTACAAATCAGCCTATATTTGTTAACAATCTAATCCCTACAAATCAGCCTATATACAATCTGTAACAGCCTACAAATCAACCTATATTTGTTAACAATTTAATCCCTACAATCAGCCTATATACAATCTGTAACACTCCCCCTCAAGCTGGAGCATAGATATTAATCATGCCCAACTTGTTACATAGATAATCAATCCGGACCCCGTTAAGAGCCTTTGTGAATAAATCACCTAACTGTTCTCCAGTCTTCACATGACCTGTAGTGATCAAACCTTATTGGATCTTTTCACGAATGAAATGACAATCAATCTCAATATGTTTCGTTCGTTCATGAAAGACTGGATTGGAAGCAATGTGAAGTGCAGCTTGATTATCACACCATAGCTTTGCAGGTACTGAGACCTTAATTCCTACTTCACTGAGAAGCTGATATACCCATATGACTTCACACACAGACTTGGCCATAGCTCTGTATTCAGCTTCCGCACTTGATCGTGAGACTACATTCTGTTTCTTACTCTTCCATGAAACCAAGTTTCCCCCAACAAAAACACAATATCCTGAAGTAGATCTCCTATCTTCCTTACACCCTGCCCAATCAGAATCTGAAAAACATTCGATCCTAGTATGACCATGATTGCCATATAGGATTCCACGTCCAGGAGCACCTTTTAAATAGTGCAGAACTTGTTCTACTGCCTTCCAATGATCAACAGTTGGTGATGACATGTACTGGCTTAGCACACTCACTGAATAAGCAATATCAGGACGTGTCACAGTAAGATAGTTTAACTTGCCAATAAGTCTTCTGTACCTTTCAGGATTTGCAAATAATTCTCCTTCTTTGGTTAATTGTAAATTAGGAACCATTGGAGTACTACATGGTTTAGCACCCAACTTTCCCGACTCTGACAGTAAATCAAGCACATACTTCCTCTGAGATAGGAAGATTCCCTTCTTACTCCTGCTAACTTCAACTCCCAAGAAATACTTTAACATCCCTAAGTCTTTGGTATGGAACCGAGTATGAAGAAAGGACTTCAGAGACGAAATTCCTCTTGAGTCACTACCTGTGATTACAATATCATCCACATATACAACTAACAGAATAATACCTCCATCAGATTGTCTATAGAAAACAGAATGATCTGACTTGCTCTTTTGCATCCCAAACTTCTCAATAGCCTGGCTAAATTTTCCAAACCAAGCCCGACGAGTCTGTTTCAAGCCATAGAGAGATTTTTGCAGACGACAGACTTTCCCATTCTCCCCCCTGAGCAACAAACCCAGGTGGTTGCTCCATATATACCTCCTCTTGAAGATCACCATGGAGAAAGGCATTCTTTATGTCTAACTGAAGCAGCGGCCAGTCTTAAGTTGCTGCAAGGGAAATAAATAACCTGACAGAAGCAAGTTTAGCAACAGGAGAAAAAGTATCATGATAGTCCACTCCATAAGTCTGAGCATATCCTTTAGCAACAAGTCTAGCTTTCAATCGAGAAATGGAGCCATCAGGATTAATTTTGACAGTAAACACCCATTTTCATCCAATAGCTTGTTTACCTGCAGGTAAGGTAACCAAAGTTCATGTACCATTGACATCTAGAGCATTCATTTCCTCAATCATAGCATTCTGCCATCCGGGATGAGCTAATGCCTCTCGAACAGTTTTCGGTACAAAAACAGTGTCTAGGGATGTAAGAAAAGCACAAGAAGAGGAAGACAAATGATTGTAAGAAACAACTGAAGAGATTGGGTAAGTACATGTACGTTTACCTTTTCTCTGAGCAATAGGAAGATCAAGATCATCTTTGGTAGTCAGATTTGATGACGAAGATACGGGTTCATCAGGACATGATTCTGGAGACTCAAGAACTAAGTCAGAACTTGGCGGATGTGGGCGACGCGAGTAGGTGTATTTGATGGGAGGCTTAACTGGTGTAGGGGGAGGTGGACCTAAATTTGGTATGACATTATAGATTAATAAATTATCATCCTCCCCCTGACTCACAGAACCTGAAGATGAAGGAAAAGGTGTTTGCTCCAAAAAAGTAACATCAGCAGACACAAGATACTTACCGAGCCTAGGACAATAACAACGATACCCCTTTTGCACACGGGAATAACCCAGAAACATACACTTTAAGGACTTAGGATCCAGTTTTGTAACGTGAGGACGAACATCCTGAACAAAACAAGTACAACCGAATATTTTTGGTTCTATAGGAAATAATTGTTTATTTGGAAATAGAGTGGAGAAAGGAGTATTACCAAACAAAACAGAGGAAGGCATATGATTGAATAGAAAACAAGCAGTAGACACAGCATAAGCCCAGAAGCATTTAGGAACCTGCATTTGAAATAACAAAGCTCTAGAAGTTTCAAGAAGATGTCTATTCTTTCTCTCAGCAACCCCATTTTGAGAAGGGGTGTCAACACAAGAAGTCTGATGGAGAATACCCTGCTCAAGCATGCATTTTTGAAAATTGCCTGAAACATATTCTTTTGCATTATCACTTCTTAAGATTTGTACAAGTTTACCAAATTGGGTGCGAATTTCAGCACAAAAGGAAGAAAAGTGACAAAATAATTCTGAGCAATTTTTCATCAAATAAAGCCATGTCATCCTAGAATAATCATCAACAAAAGTAACAAAATATCTGAAACCAGTTTTAGAGATAACTGGACAAGGACCCCAAACATCAGAATGTACTAACTCAAAGGGAGCAGTAGCTCGCTTATTGACTCTAGGACTAGAACTAAGACGATGGTGTTTAGCAAATTGACAAGACTCACAATCTAATGAATTAATGTTTGAAAATTGAAGACAAAGTTTCTTTAACATAGAAAGCGAAGGATGACACAATCGACAATGTGCTTCAAAAGGAGAGACTGTTCCGGCACATGCTATAGACCCTGGTTTCGGTGTATCAAGAATGTAGAGACCGTCAGACTCATGTCCTTTACCAATAATCTTCTTCGTCATGAGATCCTGAAATAAACAATAACTAGGAAAAAAGGAGACATAACAATTAAGGGCACGAGTAAGTTTGCTGACAGAAATCAAATTAAAAGACAGTTGTTGTAGACTCAGAACAGATGATAAATGGAGAGATGATGTGGGATTAGTGATTCTAGACCCAAAAACACTGGATGTTGAACCATCGGCTAAAGTAACAGGAGTGATAGATTGATGTGGCTGAAAGTTAGAAAGTAAACTGGGATTACCTGTCATGTGATCTGTAGCACCAGAATCAATGACCCATTTTGAAGAAGAGGAAACAAGACATGTATTGGGTTTACCTATCTCGACAAGAGCAGTAACATGACCGGATGGCTATTTCACTGTCGCTTGAAGCTGAGTCAATCTGGCATACTCATCCGCAGATATTGTAACAGACTTTTCAGAGATCTCAGAACTGGATGCAATATGGGCAGACTGAGCTTTCTTATACTGCAGCTTCCGACAGTCCCGCTTGATATGACCGGGTTTGTGACAATAGTGACATACCATTTCTCCTTGCTCCTGTCCACGATTTCTAGTATTCTTATCAGAGTTGTTGGACCCTGACCCCATGCTCTTACGGTTGCCACCACTATTGTAGTGTTGGCTTCCTGAGTCAGATGTGGTAGTACGGCTAATAAGAACACTGTTAGGCTGAGTAGATAGAACAGGTAACGTATTTTCTGTACGGAAAACTCTCCGAAAAGCATCTTCTAGACAGGAAATTTCTGAACTGGAAAGAATTTGAGATTTGGTAGTCTCAAATTCAGACGAAAGACCGGCTAGAAAACTCATAACAACCATCTTCTCTCGCTAATTCCGTTGTTCCTCCACATCAGTATTGAAGGGAAGCAACATATTGAGCTCTTCATAAGTTTTCTTGAAGTCTATAAAATAACTGGTGAGAGACTTATCTCATTTATCTGCCCTGTAAAAATCCTTGCAAACATCATAGATACGAGAGAAATTTCCTTTTCCAGAATATAAGAGCTGCAAATAGTTCATTAAGTTTTTCACTGTCTTACAATGAGTAACCAGACCAACCACCTCACTATCAATAGAATTACGAATTTGTATATACAAACGAGCATCTTCTCTCATCCACGACAATCTAGAGTCATCCGTTGGTGGATCATCAGTCAGATGACCATCCATAGAAATATTGAGCAGATATAATTCAATCATATGGTTCCAATCAAGAAAATTAATTCCATTTAATTTATGGTCTGTGATTTTTGAAACCAATGGAACCATATCAGAAACAATTCCAATCTTTTTGTCAGAAATAATTGCTAAGAAAAGTCAACAAGATAACAGATTACCCCCAAGAAGGAGTCACTAGGTGCTGGCTAATCGGCACGACGTACCTCCTTGAGTTGGCGGTGTCTATAGAGGAACCTCCAAAGCCTGTACCTTGAATATGGCAGCAACCTCCCTCACACCCAACAACCCAGAATTTTTTTTCCTCAAATATCTATGAACAGAACCAGTCTCTGATACCATGTAAGTTTTAGAACAAGAGAATGAATTGCTTATCTTTTATTCATCAATTATAAGGGTATATATACAAGTATAGAGATCCTATAATAGGAAGTAAAATATCCTATATTAATTACAATAAATCAGCCCTCTAATTCCTATCAGTTAGCCTACAAATCAGCCTATATTTGTTAACAATCTAATCCCTACAAATCAGCCTATATACAATCTGTAACAGCCTACAAATCAGCCTATATTTGTTAACAATTTAATCCATACAAATCAGCCTATATACAATCTGTAACAATATTGAACAAATGCAAAATAATCAAGAGAAAAACTGAAAACAAGAGAAAAAAAAAGAATGTTAAGGTAAACCCATTGTAAAGATATGATGGCAGAAAGATCAGACTCTAGCTTATTTTTTCCTTGCCTTGTTATCGCTAAGCCATGGATAAGAGAAAAGTTTATACACCACAACCTCAAATGCACAGTAAAAAACTAAAATGGGGGAGGAAGCATGGTTTTGAATGAGAGAAAGAAGCAGGGAATCCTCTTTTCGACTTTGACTCTCCCACTCCAGTCATTGCTTTTCTTTTTGTTACTTCAAAAGTAGCTGCTTGAGCTTTAGCCACTTGCATTTTCGATATTCCTTTTTATTTCTCATCAAACGACTGGTATCTTCTTTTGGAAATCCTAGCTATCCTTAGCATGATATTGGTAAATCTCATTGCTATTAGTCAAACAAGCATGAGACATATGCTTGCATATTTATCCAAGATTCATTAAGATCACTTAGTATTCAGCATACAGATTTGAAGGAAAGAAAATGATACTAGAATATAAAAGAAACTCCTCAAGTAATTAATTTCATAGATGTAGGCCATTAGGAACCATTGAATTGTGCTGAATATAAAAAGCCATAGAGAAACACACCATCAGGTCTACCACGGCGATCATGTCTACTCCTCCGAAAGCTGGTACAACCATTACCTCCATCACCTCCTTTAGCCCAAAGCCTGAACCGGTCAATCATTTTCCTCTCCTGCAATAGAAGGAATGTATCTGCTTATGAGCTAACATAGAGACTGACAGCTAACATCTAAAATGACATGTAACAAAAAACTAATAACAACTGTGTAGTAATGTAAGGTGCCTAAATGAAGTACTAATTTCCAAGTGATTGACATTTGTATAAAATATAGCTAATAACGACAGATACAATCCTTCCCATGCATGCAATATAGGCAACTCAGAGGGAAAAAGAAAGGTGGGGAAAGAAGGGTCAAAGCAAGAGAACCTGAAGTGGAGCAAGCTTTGATTTCTTGATGTCTGAAGAAAAGCATGACTGTAAAAGCCATGGTGATCCAGAGAATCTTCCTGAAGCCCGTATATAGAGAAGGGATTTCCCACCACGTAACCACATTACTTTCTCACTTCAGTGTCCTTAGTTACTTCTAAGGTTCTGCAAAAACAAGCTAAACAGAAATCCGTTTAACATATCAGAATTAACATCTTTGAAAATAAGTGGAAACTTTCTGAAGACAAAAGGTCAGTTGCTTTGCACCATTGAAATATAGTTTATCAAAATTCTGCCAGGTACATTCACAAATGCATGGTGTTAATACAATTAAAGTGCCAATTTATGTCTCAGCTGTTGCCTGAAAGTCAAGACATAACAAGGGTCTGTCCAGAAAGACAGGAAAAATGCCAGAAGGTCTGTAAAGACAGAGAAACTGGGAGCTGCCTGGGTGATTTTGCACAGCGAATATTCCTATTAACATTGTACAATTTATTACTCCAGACATGAATTTCCCCTATTTCAAGGTCTGCAGGAGCTTTAACGTTTTTGCTCCAGAAATATTTAGGTTTATGCCTGCTATAAAGATTACATTTTGGGTATTACCATGCAGATATTTGTTAAACTGTTGTTCATATTCTTGGTGCCAAGATCTATATCGGAGAAGATACAGATCGAATACATGTGCTTACTGTTCCTATTTCTTGTTTTGTTGCTGGAAATAAGAGTATTTGAAATGATTCCACGAAAAACTGTCATGTGTATTGTGTAGTAATCAAAATTATGGATACTATGCATAAACTTCACTTCTTTAATCAGAATAAAAATGCAAGAGGATAGGAATAGCACTCCACTCTTGTTATCTCCTCTGCCTCCATTCTCAAAAAACTATGCCATTTGGTAAATGTCTGACCCAAATAAGACAATGTAAATAACTGATGTCATATTAGCATTTAGCTCCCCGAATTCTCCCGTTTCCATGTCTCAAGCATACCCTTCAACGAAAGCGAGAATCTTGTTTCTTTATAATCTCAAATGATTACTTCCAAAAGCATATTTACATATTTTCGCTTCAGAAAGTACATCTTTTTATGCAAACGTGTTTTAATTCCTTCATAATCATTTCATCGAACAATTAGCATTCACTTCGTATTTCAAAGACTACAAAGATACCTCATCTACTAGCAAGTGCAATTCACCTGTATGATCAAATTTCCACGTCTAGGGACTAGCTGAAAAGGGTTCAATCGGAAGGACTTCAGTAGTTCTTAGGCGAGGGCGCAGAGAAATGCTGGCATCTGAGAAGATATCCACGAAAATGACCAATTCAAAGAGCTGGAGCAGGCAATGTTTGAAAATTGCGAAGGAATATTCAAGCAAACAAGTGAACATCAAAATCGAACTTGCAGCAAAACATCCATGTCTCTTACCTAAGATTTTCTGGTCTTTTAACTGAAGAGGAGCCTGGACGCTCTTTCCATTTTAAGTACTAACATTTTTCTCCCATTAAAACCACCAATGGAAACTGTTTTTTTTGGCAAGGCAGGCCCAGAGTTTTCTGTTCTTTTCTTTTTACTGCCTCCAATCGAATTTGAATATGCATATATATATATATATATAAATTTAAACAGATAAGGAGAGTAATAACTTTCTAAATATTTGCAAAAGATCAACCTTTTTTCATAGTTATTTTTGTTTCTGATAATACAAATAAGTTTGTATCATAAATATCTTAAAATTTGCTTTCATTAGTTGTGGAAAAATATGTAAAGGTCTTAAATTTTGGCTGTCATTTATTAATTTAATTAACTTTAATGTTCTTTTTTTTTATTAACATTTTCTGATAGTTCAAAGGAAGGAATATATAAATTAAATGAAGATATGAATTAAATTATGATCTACCTTGAGTGTTTGTATTAAAACACTATTTTATTATGTAGAAATATTTTTAAAAAATAATACGAAATTAAAGCTTTAAAAAAATTTTGAAAATTTTATATTGCGAATTACCAACTGTGGAGCATACGTTCGAGCTATAGTTGCAGCGCAAAATTATATATGTAGATAGCATTTTTTTTTAAAGAGAAAATCGAAGAAAACATTAAAATACATAAAAGAAAAGATAAACGTACAAAAAAAATATCTTCTTAATTACTTGAACAACAATAGTCTGTGCAAACCAAATCCATCTAAATCCGTGAACAACAATTTAGAAGATTTTGGACATAATAATAGTCTTAAAAATCGCTTGAGAAATAGGTGAGAAGTGGGAAAGGACCCAAACCAAGTGTTGAGTAAATGATGAACAACAAACAAGGAAAACAACAAGTACAATGGAGAAAATATAGAACAGAGGTCAAAGAAAAGTAGCGGTAGGGGCAGGAGCCCAGATCTGGCCAAAGGGAAGCAGCCTAAGCACACGAAGACGAAGACTAGAGGAAAAAATGGGTTAGAGAGAGAAAGTGAGGGGTGGTTAGAGAGAGGGATAGTATGTTAGTTTAATAAGTTATGATTCTTTCACATTGGGTTGATATAGAGTTACCCTAATGAGATTATAGTTTGGTTTAATAAAATTGAAATATAAAATATAAAATATAAAATATAAATATTTAAGTATTGAATTTTGAAAATAAAGATTGAATTTTAAAATTTAAAATTTAAAGTTTAAATATGAAATTTGAATTTATTATAATTTATTTTTATATTATATTTTTATTATAATTTAAATTAAATATAAAAAAAATTTAATTAGATGAATATTAAATATACTCAAACTTCAAACTTAAATAACTTTTATTTCATTTAAAATTATAAAAAAATTTAGTACGTCGTAATCAATTAGGTAATAATTAAAATTTGTTATCAAATATAGTTAATTAATTAAACACTTAATGTTTCATCTGTTATCAAATATACTTAATATGAAATAAGTATTTAATTAATTAATTTTAAGTATTTAATTAGTGACCCGTTTAATAAAACTAAAAGTTGAATATTTTGAAAATTAAAATTTGAAGATTGAATTTTGAAATCTAAAATTTGAATTAATTATATTTTTTTATATTATATTTTATTATAATTTAGATTAAATATAAAATAATATTAATAATTAGATGAATATTTAACATATTCAGATTTTCAAACTTAATTAACTTTTATTTTATGTAAAATTTGTAATAGGATTTCAGTACTTCTTAATTAATTAAGTAATGATAAAAATACCGTATCAATTACACACTTAATTAGTTAATTTTAGTGTTTAATTGAGGGCTCATTCAATCAAATGCACTTAATAAATATGTAATTAATTTTAAATACTTAATTGAGTTATCAAATAGACCATGAGTTATAACGTGCTCTCGTAGGTTATTAAACAAGCCTTATGGCTATCTCTTATTAAGTTTTTATTTAGTATCGGATAAATATAAGGTAATAAAGGTTTAAAGTTTAGTGTATGACCGGTATAAGGTAAGAAAGGTTACTAATAATGTAGGAATAGTCTACTGTCCAATCTCTTTTTTAGGGTGTATTTCAATTGAAATTTGACTTAATCTAAATCTTCAATTTAATTAAAAATAATATAATATAAATAATTTTTGTTTTTCAATAATTATCATATACTTACAAATCGATCATATTTTGTCTTTTTGGCTTTATCTTTACTTCACATATTAAAATAGGATAGTAAGGGTTATTAGTCAGTAAATATAAACTAGTAATTATTACTAACTGCAATTTGAGTTAAAAAAAAAAAAAACAATTACAACTACTCATACCAATTTGGATTGAGAGGAAGAAAAAGAAAAGAGAAGGGAGGAGTAGGATAGAAAGGAAAGGAAATGAGAGGAGGAAGTCCAATAATTATTTATGATATTTAGTTAGATATATATAGAGGAAAAAGAAAAAAAACTTTAAATATAGAGTTTAGAGAAAGGAGGGAAAGAAAAAAAAAAAAAGAATAGGGGAGGATAGTATTTGAGTTTATATTTTTCTCACTAATTTAATGTAATAGTATTAAATATTTTATTTATTAAAGATATTTGAGTCTTTATTAAGGATTCATTAAATAAAGTTTCATTTCTTTCCATTTCCGTTCACCATTGAAGACGGAAAGGAAGTTGAAATTTTATATTGAATTTAATTCCTCTATTTCCCTCTTATTCTTTTTTTTTCTTATATAAAAAATTAATCAAAACATCTAAAATTCAAACATTTTGTCTCCTCTCCACATCTCTCCTCTCCATTCCATTCCCTTCAATCCAAATAGACTCATTGTAACACCTTGACTACCTACAAACCCCAAAGGGCTAGGAATGTAGCATCGTCCATTGTTTAAAACTTATGCAAAGTCTTCAAACTAAGTAAGGTCTGATAAAATTAAGTCTTGGAATAAAATTGACAATCAAAAAATCGATTTAAACTCTTAAGCAACAAAGTTGGCAATCTTGTCAAGATCTGGTCTCCCTGAAAATTATGGTAGAAACAGTGTAAAGAAAATTTCCCTGTGAGGCCTCATATGGTTTAAAAATTTATTTGTGATGCATGCACAATTTTGTTTGTGGAAACAATTGCAAAATATAAAAATCTCATTCCGATATTTACTGGGTGGTTCTTTGCATTCATTTAGCTAAGTAGGCCAAAATTCAACTGAAAACCAATCACAAAATCATTTCGTAAGTAAATAATTCATTTTCGTGAAATATGAAACTACTTATAGTTTATAAAGAAACTTGGATTATAAAACCTTGCATTATAATCCTAATCAAATTGTCATGCAACATCTGCCCACTGGATGAAATGTTCTTTCTTCTCTCACTCAAACTTATCATTAGTTGTCCATACTTGAATATCAATCCCACATGAAACTAATAACATATTCTTATAGAGTACTCAATGCTTTATACCCCACTTAATTAGGGAATAATTTCAAACAAATTTTCCTACATTATTAGCTCAAATGCATTTCATAACTAAAATGGAATATAAATTTCAAATTTTGATTTGCACAAAATTGTTCATGTACGAAAATTAAGAAGAAATTCATAACCGCTTCTATTTCAAGTATTTCTGTAAATGGTTTGTGCATAAAATATCTCATAGCAATGTAGATTTGCAAAATCATAACATTGTTTCACAAAAGAGATTTTGATGCAAGGACTTGTTCAATCTTATTCAAATACTCGAGCTAATGAGTTGTTCCTCATTCCTGAAACTCACCCGTCTAACAAAACCTCAATCAAATTAATACTATCCTATTTGATTCACAATAATACATCCAAATTTCAGATTCTCCACTTTCACCTAAGTATATTGAATATACCAGTCAAAGACATTCAATATTACTTTCTAAGACCTTTTCAATTCTACCATATACCTATGTATATAAGAAATTCCAGCAACTAAATAAATTGTTCAACAACAGTCTTAGTTTAATAACACAGGCAACACATAAAGAGTTCTAAAGGTTGGCCGAAACTCCTTCATTCAACCCCTTGCAATACATAAGCCTAATCCTTGCAACAAATAATGTATAACCAGCTGATTTCATAACCTATGCAATGTCAAAAGTAAACAGATTCTTGCCAAAGCTAGGCTACTAACAATACATATCAATAATCGGCAAGAAGCATACTTCCTCCATTCAACAAACTCTTAATTACCAAGCATAGTGACCCCCTATTTCTAATCACACTTGACCAAAACCACATCACCAATCAGATTCTTGCATCTTATAAAATCAAATAGCAAAAGGGACTCAAATTGCATGCGAATGTAGTTTTATACATCAAAACGAATTCTCCATGACATTCCCTATAAAGTTCTATTTCTCTAGACATAACTTCAAACCAAGAAATCAAAGATGGATTCACTATCACAACATTTTATGTTCAGCACATTCACATACAAAAGAAAACGAAGCAAAGCTTCACATGGCTGATCGGAATATAGAGAGAAAAAAGGGAATGATTTTCGGGCATCTTCAATAAGGGTAAAGCACGGTCAGCCGTAGATGACAAAAGATAGCGTCTCCTCTTGCAAAATAGAATCTAGAATCCTCAAGGATTTAGAGAAGCAACCGTGAGACGGGAGAGTGAGGGTGTGTGTGCTGATTTTAGAGTGAAATCTTTAGTGTTTTGGTGAAGATAAAAGGGTGAGTGACTGTGAGCTCTTTGAAAGGAAAGGGAAGTGTGAGTGTGTGTGTTCGGTTTGGAGAGAACGGAGAAGAGGTCGAGAGTCTTGAGAGAATGTGGGAGAGATTTTGTGAAATCAGATAGTATTTTCTTTAGTGATAGATAAGGTGTGTTCTTAGGAGAAATCTTAGGAGGTTTCGAAAATTGAAATGATGTTTCCAAAATTCAAATGATCCCATGAGATAAGGAAGTTCAAAGTGGCGTCAGCCTTTTATTTGCAAGCTACAAGGATTAACAAGGCTGTTTTCTTACGAGAGAAGTGGAAAAATGGCGTGAATTGAAGAAGATAATGGCTGCACATTTCTAATTTTTAAGTTTAAAATGATTTATATTATGAAATCCATGTAGTATTTACTTTGATTTCAAAGAGTTTTGTTCACTTAAAAACTTCAATAGTAGCAGCCAGCCTTAGAGTGATCTTGGGAGTTTCAAGTTCTAGGATCTGATTAGGAGGAGTTTGATCCTCAAGTTGGCCGCTGGTTAAAGGAGAGTATGCTCAAGACTTGAGCATTCCTAGGAGGGTCGCCATGATAAGAGGAGTTAGGAAGAGTTTAAATTCAAAGCTTCCCTAATTAAATACACTATGTTTACACTATGAAGATAAGAATTTCAATTTATATTTTTAAAGTCAGAAGCTCTTGTAATTTAATGGTGTGCACGAAAATAGGGGTTAGACGAATTAAAATGATGGTTGGATAAGAACTATAGAGAAGAATTTTATTTGAGACTTCTATTATTAATCATCAAGAGAGTAGCAATAGATGTCGGATAAGGGGGAAAAAAAATTACTAGTTGAAAAAATTTTATATATCTAATAAATTGAAATTTGAACTCAAATTGCTATATATGAAGTCTATAGTTATAATCACTAAATCATTGAAGACCTTGTGTTCCTTTTCACCTATCAAAATCAATTTCACACACAACTCAATTCACAACATTCAACGCTAGGCACATATAGAAATTTATGCCCATAAAATAAGTATGTAGCTTACACACACATTCATGGCTAATGCCTAATTTTCACATAAAATGCTATACAATGCATAATCCCCTATCTCTAAGTATGACTTAGGGTGAGGTGTTACACTCATGGTCATCACTACCATATTGCAGACCTAACAATTGTAAACTATCGTTTTCTGCCTCCGCCACTGTTTCTCCACCACTTGCAGCAGTTCCTGGAGTGATTTCTCTAACGATCGAGGCCGTTTCTTCCAGCTTTGTTCCAGTTGGTTTCTTGCACAAGGAATCTCTAATGGATGAAGACTTACAAATGACTATAGGGCTTAGTCCAGCAGGAGCCTTGCCAACTTCAGCTTTACTACTCGTCGACATCTCAGTTGGGTTGGCCAGTTGATCTTCGTTTGGCTTTCTCCTCTTTGGAACAACGCAACTTGCTAAATCATCCTTATCATCGTCCTCGCCGTATTCATCACCTTTCGTTTCAGATTTTGTATGGAAAATTGATGTTATGAGAGCTGAATCCTCTTCAATTAACCTGGCTTCCTCTTTTCGTGATCGTTGCAAGATTTCAAGCATTTGTTCAGTGATCACCTTTGCTTGTCTCGATTTCAAAGATTTCATCTCGTCCAAAGCAGCAAGAATGTCCAATTCCCGCTTGAAATCCGCGGTCCTATTCTCTAACGATTTCATTGCATCGCCCATCTCTTCGGCATCCCTTCTGCGCTTCCAGTTCTCTTCTACCTCCTCCTCTGCACGCCGCGGTTCAAAACTCCGTCTTGCACCAGACTCAACTACGTGATCGGAGTTTCTCGGATCCGTCTTATACGTAATCTCAGAATAACAATTACTACATTTGAAGGTGATCCTGAATATCTTGATTCCCAAGTAATTCTCTCCAATAACATCTTCTTTGAAACCAGTGAATTTAGTGCCTGGTTTATTATAGTTCCCACAAGTATTACATCGAATATCCATTGGCAACATCGACAGCACCTTCACCCGGTTGTTCTTGGGCTTCGTCAGCCGAGGGATCTTCGACGGATCAAAATCTGGCGGGTAACGTTTAGACACACCTTTTCTCTCTCCCATCTTTTCTTCTTTTTCTTTGACCTCCCTTTGATTTTGATCAAAATCAACGCTCTGGGAACTTGAAGAACCGTTTCGCTTCCTCTTTGTGCTCTTCCAGCCTTTTTTTTTTTCGCTTTCAGATTGGAGAATGGCAGAATGCAGCAGCAGACTACGAGACGTCAAGGCCTGGATTGTATATAGATTCTCCTGTCCTACACTTATTTCCGAATCTTTCTAGGATTGGGAGAACAAGTTACCAGTAGGACATCTCCGAATACTTCTAGGTTTTTGAAATATATAAGGATTTTAACATCTTTAAATATTTAACGTTAAAAATTACAGTCATAAATTTTCTAAAAAAAAAAAAAAAGGGTCATGTATTTGTCATTCAAAAAAGGTTTCTTTTAGATATTTTTGCACCAAAACTTCACTATTTTTGCGATTGTATTTTCTCTTTTTCAAATCAATTAATGTCTCTCTTCTAAAATTTTTATTTTGACAATCATGTCCTCCCATTAATATTTTTACCGTTAATATAATTTTTTCAATTTAATTGGACTAAATTACAATTTTCAGGATTTTGAGAAGGATAAAATAATAATTTAACCTGATCCAAGTCAACTAAAAAATAAATATATAAACAAAGTCCACTTCCTTGTTTTTGGTATCTTTCTTCAAAATCACAAAAAAAAAAAAAAATTAAAATTGGACTCTCCTCGCCCTTATGGCCACTGCCGCCGCCATAGATGCCTTAATATCTCCATCATTTTTTTTTATTTAAATTTATCTGTAGAAGAGGAGGGCTACGAGGAAAGAGGTTGCAGGGTGGATGGGAACAGCAATAATCGTACCAGACAAAAAATGTTTCATCCTAAAATTTTAAAAAAAATAATATTTCAAAATTTCAAAAACAAAAATCTAAGTCCAAATAAATTCAAAAATAAATATTATCAATATCAAAATTTACTTTTTATAATAATAATTAAGAATAAATAAAATAATATAGAATTAATATATTTTATAAATAATTCAACCAATGCTAATTGAACTTGAACAAGTTTAAATCTGCTTTTGTTTTCTAATGTTCTGTTTGAGTAACAACTCTAACGAGGGCTGCTACGGAAGGGGGAAGAATGCGGTGCTATGGGGTAGAGGGGAAGGATGTCGTCGTGTTGCTGCATGGGTGGGCGGGTCTGCAGAAGAGGGGGAAACGGTGCACTTGTGCGGGGCTCCGGGGAGGAGGGCTGGGGATATTGGGAAACGAGGCTTTCAGAGGTGAAAGAGTGAGGGAAGGAAAAGGGAAAGATGAGGAAGCTTGTTACTATTTTTTTTACCCTTCTCAGTTTTGAAAAATATAATTTAATAAGTTAAATTATCAGTAAATAATTGAACGTAAGATTAGGGAAGAAAAAAGTATAATTCCAAAAATTTTAAATGAATGATTGATCGATTAGAGAAAAAAAAGAAAAAAAAGTAAAAAAAATAACTTTTTGGGGAAAAAAAAATATCAAAAACACTTTAAAAACGTTGAACTCTAGAAAAATTATGAAAATTGAAGTACTGCTTCCTCTAGCTACAAGTGGTGCTTGAGTTTACAAGGACACAATTTTCTACGCAATTTCAGCTAATAAAGGATTGAGCCCCAACCCTTAAGGGCCCCTACCGCCCCGCCCCTAGTACTGTGTGCGCAATTTCAACTTATGACTAAACTTATACTCCTTCCTTCCTAAAAACTATATCAAAAAATTGTATTTTTATTATATCAAAATATTTGTCAATCTCACAAATTAAGAATAAATTTATTAGTTATATTTCTAATTTATCCCTCCTTCAACCATTTGACTTATTAAATATGTACATTCCCAATAAATGTATAGAGAAGAATAATTAATTAATGTTTATTTTTACTTAAGGGTATAATAGTAATTTTATATTATAATTATATAAGTTTTAATACTATGTTAATTTTCGTATCATGTCCTAGACATGATTTTTAAGACCGAGCGAGTACATTGCAACAGAATAACTCCTAGAATCATGTGAATTTATAACTCTACATGTACAAGGAAAAAACATAGAAAAAAAGAAAAAAGATTAATTTATAAATCTTCCAAATATTTACTTCTATAGATTGGTGCAGTTCATAGGCGCTCTGCTAATTGTGGAAACTGCTGAAGCAACCAAGTGACTCCTCTGATGGCTACCTGCAAAGACACATGGATGTCAAGGAAGATGAAATACCAGCCACCAAGGCTAGAGGGCTGGGAGTGAGGGAGGACAAAGAATGAATGAAAGTTTCAAAACAGCATCTCACACTAGATTTTGAGAATACAGATGGCTGTTTAATCTATTGGATCAAAGCAATTGATCATAAAGCTTGAATTCCTTTGTCTGGTGTATTCTCTTTAATTTGTTTGTTAAAATTTTCTGATGCAGGCAGTTAATGCAGCCTATCGGGGTACAACTATTGTGCTAGCAAACATGCTTCCTACTTGGCCCATGTATAAAATTCATACCAGAGCCAACTCTCCAGGCTTGATTGCAGGTTCCACACTGTCCCGCCCATAGCTGTTCAGGATGTTTGAGATCAGTAGTATCATAATGACAAGATATAAAATGAAAGAGAGAACAAAAGCAATATGTTATTACGACAGAGTTTGCTTATGAAGTATCATTCATCATCTTAGCAGTGATTTAACAGAATAATTGTTTGGTGCAGTACACCTCACTAAGATTTGTTTACTGTGCTTTATCTCACCCAAAATAATTTTCACTCCCAAACAATTTTTGGAGTAACAAATTCAGTTGTCTCTGTAATTGCAAACAAGAAATTCCAAGAGAGTCTACTTTGAGATAAAACCAACCACAGATTGGATTGAAGCACAGAGTAACTCCAGTATGAATGGATGTACAATAATGCACCAACTCTTCTGAGATTTGATACTCACCGTATCTGTCTCTGGCCATTCACGACTTCCAACCGGTAAAAACTGCATCCTTTGCTAAAAGGAAAAGGCCTTCCCTTCCATTCTGCCACCATTTTTATCACCAGTAAGTTCTTGAAAGCAGTCAAATTGGATGATGCCAGGGGAGAAGAAAACAAAGAAGGAAAGCCGAATACTTTTTACATACCTAAGTGCCATGTAACACCAACACCTGAAGCATCATTCTCAGATATATCATCAATTACAAATTGCAGGTCAGTGCTGATAGAATCAATGAACTTGTTAAAGAACTCTAGAATTGCCTGAAACAGTATTCAAGGTGAAATTGAAGCTGACGGGAAACAGTTAATCATGGTGCATTCATTGTGTATAATACTAAAATAAAAGGACATAGAGTATACAATTGCGTCATAAAAGAATCCAACACATACAGAATAAAAGCAAAATCAAACAATGTATGTAAGAGCTCAATGCAGATTCTTTAGTCAAATCTAGACAGAAGACTAGGGATTGGGTGACATCAAGAAGTTAATTTGACATTTACTGGTTAATGCATCACAGGAACAAATTGATATAAACTGAAATTGATATACACCATCTTTTACTAGGAAAGTGAAATTGATATAAACTGAACATTGGGATCGACTGCAATTCAAATGGCAAAATGAATCATTTGCAAACATAAATAACGGAACAAATTTTCAACTTTCACCAAGAACAATTTGGTTCCCATAGATTAACTATTCAAAGATCAAAGCCAAATAGTCATGATGTCATTTGGTAATACTTCTATACATCCTGTGCCAATACAAAACGCCACCAGAAGGACACAAAAAATGTGGCAGGAAATACTGACCTTGCGGCCAACGAAGGGCTGAGGGAAGATAAGGTCCTCATATACACAATCCTGGGTAATAAGTTTCTCCACGGAAACCAAATCATGGCCATTGATTCCTTGGTAGAATTTCCTCACAACAGTTGCAGCAGAGTCCATTGAATTGGGATTAGGCGAGGTAGAAGTAGCAAAAGAGGAAGCTGCTGATGCTTCGACTGCCCCTTGATTATTGCTTCGCAAAACCCACCTCCTTATTGGAGGAATAACATCGAAGCCGCCATTTTTGGTAGCATGATAATTGCAGAAACATTTGAGGTTAATACTTGGATTGAAAATAAGGGAGTTAGATTTTAGATGCACCTGAGAGAAGGATGAAGTGGATGCCATCCGCATCACGGCCATGGTGCTGCTTGAATTCTTGCTGAGAGATGATGATGAAGATCTCAGCTTTCTTCCTTCAGCGTGGCAATGGCAGCTGCAGCATCGCGATGCTCTGTGGAGGAAAGAAATTCAGGTGAAGTACATATGGCCCTTTTGCAGCGTTGCAGTGAGCTGGAGGACGACAATTTTTGGGGCCACCAAAAAATTTTAAATGAACTATTTAATAATCTCAACTTTATTTTTTTAGGGAATTAATTTAACATTTTGAAAACTTTAATAAACTTATTGTTATGTTATTAAAATTTAATATATTAATATTATATATATATATTATTAATTAATTATTTAATTAGTTAAGATTTTAAAATAAATTTAAATAATATTTAAAGAATCACACATTTCAATATATTAATATTAAATATATATAGATAGTATTGAAAGAATCATATATTTTAATGTATTAATATTAAATATATATATTATTTAGTTTAGATTTTAAAGGAATTCAAATATAATTTTTATTTTTTTTTAAAAAAAATTCATTTAGCCACGTTTTAGTCCCTAATTTTTTTTGGACATAATTAGTCTTTAAATTTTATTTTTAACTTTTTAAATCTTTGAATTTTATTTTTTTGATATAGTTGGTCCCTAAATTTTATTTTTAACTTTTTAGATCCCTTAACATTTTTATTTTGACACACTTGATCATTTTGCTGAATTTTCATTAATCAATTTTCAAGTAAATATAATTTTTTAACTATTAATTTTATAAAAAATTTGAAATTTATTGACACATTTTCTTTATATTAAAGAAAAAATTCAAAAAAATACATGACAAGTAGGACGATTAATTCAGATTTATGAATCAATTTGGTCAAGTTCAGGTTAGACTCGACTTAAAAAATAAAAATTTGGCTTGAGTTTAGCCCAACTAAACTCACAAATGTCAAGCTCAAACTTAGCTCCAATATAATGTGAATTCGTGCTGGTTGAAAATAATTTAAAAAAAATATAATTTTAACTCATATATAATAATGTAACTATACATAATTAAAATGTAATCTTATATAATTGTCTATTACAATAAAAATAAAAATAAAAAATATCATATTAAAGATCGATCTTTAATTATTACAATAATGATAGTTTTATATTTTGATTAGTTTTATAATGAAATTCTACAATAAGGTGAAAAAAATAAAATATAGAATTATTATACTAAAAAAAAAATAATAAGTATATATTTTGATAATCAATAACTAATAAAATAAATATAATTGTTTAGTTTAATGTTGTAATCTTAAATTTTATTAAAATTTGTAAAAATAGAAAATAATTTTGCAATAGTTTAAAGTTATTTTTAAAATTAATAATATCTTTATAATTTTATATATTAAAAAAAAAGAAAGCTATTTTTTTTTTTTGTCAATTTATCATTATTCGGATTGAACAGACTATGTTAAAGTTAATTTAAATCTATTTAGAGTGAATAAATAATATTTTTAAAAGAAAAAGTGTATCGAAGTAAAAATGTTAAGAGATCTAAAAAATTAAAAATAAAATTTGGGGACTAACTATGCCTAAAAAAATTAAAAACTTAAAAAGTTAAAAATAAAATTTGAAAACCAACCATTTAAAAAAAATAAAGTTTAAAAACTAAATATAAAATTAAACCGCTGCTAAAACGTTAAGTTCGTATAAAAAGTGTCCAAGCTGTATCATGGGGTTATATTTTCTTTTTTTAAAGGAATTAATAGAAATCGGAAGAGTGCTAGCAAACTATAGCCACAAATAATAATAATAATAGTAGTAGTAGTAGTAGAAAGAAGAAGAAGAATGCTACGCTAGCAATAAAATCGAAGGAAAACTCAGGCAAAGCTATGCCACCTCAAAGACAAAGATTTTCTCTTTTGGGGCCAACTTGTAGTTAAGAGTTGGCTAAGGTATTGGAAGATTTCTACAAGTACTGAACGGACGATGATAATATCTGCCAAAATGGAGTCCTTTCACAAATTGTGATCCTAAATCGCCAAAAAGATACTTGGAGACTCACATATACGTCTGTCAATGGATTGGATCTATCCGGACTCGATCCGTCCCGTTTATCTATTTATATAAATTTGGTATACTTATTTTGTTATCCGATTATGACTTGATTGGTTTACCTGTTTAATCTATATAATTAGGTTTGAGTTTGAGTATTATAAATTTGAATTTGATTATCCGTTTACCTAATTAATTTTAAAATATTATATATATATATATATATATATTATATAAAATTTTAACTTAACATTTTAAGTTTTTAACTATTTAGCTTCTTAAATGAATTGAGTTGAATGAATTGAGAATATTTTATATTATGTAATAGTTATAAACTTATAGATATTTTAGTATTATTGTTGTAAATATTATTTAATACTTAATTTCTAATTTATATATATATTGTATGATAGTATTATTTATGAACATGGACTTTTTTTTATTGTTATAAATTTAAAATTTTGAAAATTTGAAATTATAACTATTTTACTATTTTGTACAGAAATTTTTATATAAAAATATTATTTTTATAATTTAAAATTTTTCAATCGGGTATATCCAATCCAAATCCAGGTTAAGTATGTATCCTTTTACTGGACCTACCAGGTATACAAGTTGGGTGATCCAATACCTCTTTTTATTAAATGGATCCGGATCCAAAATGAGATGATCCAAACCCGACACGAACCGTGTAGGTAGGATGCGCTTTTCTGAACTGAACCTCACACGAGAAATTAGTAAATAGTGGAAAGAGCATTGTTGCCTGAAATTTTTTTGAGAATTTCAGAACCAGATCTAGAAATTACTGAACAAAAATTCCAACCGGATCAAAACAAAATCTCATAGCTTGGCTCCTATCTAAAGATGATTCCCCACTAATAACAGGAAGAAAGCACGAGAGCATTCGCCCCCCACCCACGAATAACTGATGATGCTTGCGATAACATTAGTATACTGGTAAAAAGACAAGTAGGATGGATTCATGAAAATCGAAGCAGTCTGCCAACTATTTCTCCAGAAAGAAAGTCAACGATTAGCTTTTGCAACCCTTTCAATCTCATCCTTCTTTTTGATTGCATAGCTGCATGTACACAAAAGACAGAATCAATATGTATACCAGAATTCTCACCACATTAAGAATCGTTCCATCAGGAAGGAAAACCAACAAACAAATTATAATCAAAGTAAAACAGGGAAGGAACACACTAGCCATTGATCTGATCACCTGTTAGAAGATCCCTTGGCAGCATTCATGAGTTCATCAGCAAGGCACTCAGCAATTGTCTTGATATTCCTGAAAGCACTCTCACGAGCACCAGTTGTAAGGAGATATATTGCCTGGTTCACACGTCGCAAAGGAGAAATATCAACAGCTTGACGCCTTACAACACCAGCAGAACCAATACGAGTGGCATCTTCCCTTGGTCCACTGCAAAGGTGCAAACAATAGCACGTGTGATAATCAACAAGATAGGTGAACGTAGGAGTGTAAATGAATCGAGCTTTTATCGAACATATTTAGGCTCAACTCGAATTCGAAGTATCGAGTTTGAGCTTGAGCTCGAATACAAACCCTATATTTAAACTCGAATTTTAAACGAGTTGAATTCGAATATCTAAGTATTAGGCTCGAAGGCTCGAGAACATGTTCGATTAATTAATTAATTAATATATAATTTATAATATATTATATTATAAATTACTTATTTGAATTCGAGTTTGAGCTTGAATTCGAATTTGAGCTTTCAAGCTTATTATAATCAAATTTCGAATCAAACTCGAGCTTTAAAGTATTTCAAACGAATTGAACTCGAGCAAAGATTTGATATTCAAATCGAACTCGAGCTCAAATTCAAGCTCGGTGTGAAAATAATAAAATTTGACTTGATTATCTTAAGGTCCGATTTGATTCGATTCAAGTACACTCTAGGTGAATGTTACGGCAAATTTGCAGGCCTCAAACAGTTTCCAATTAAGAAATTCATAACATGCAATTCTATGATTACACTTCATCGTATCTTTTATTCAGACCCAGGGAATTTTGACCTTGCATACAAGAAAATCTGGAAAGTGATCTCTATACTTCTGATTCACCAATTTGTCCTTTCATGGTACACCCCACCCCACCCCACCCCATGCAACCAGAAAGATAAAATAGTAAAATTAAAGGGAAAAGGGAATAGTTTATGTACCTGTTGATCACAGCATCGACAATGACCTGAATGGGATTTAAATCTGTCAGTAAATGGATGATTTCCAAGGCATGCTTCACAATGCGAACAGCCATAAGCTTCTTCCCATTGTTACGCCCATGCATCATCAATGAATTTGTCAGCCTCTCCACGATTGGGCACTGGGCCTTCCTAAACCTCTTCACTTGGTACCTCCCAGCTGTGTGGGGCATATAGGGAGCATGCACGGGAAGCAGGGAAATGTAAGTGCAACACTCATTTTTCCCTTTTCAGATGACCATGGCAGACATAACAAATAACTGAAGTAGATTCCCTAAACCATAAGCACGCACGCCTTGATGTCCAAACATTCAACAATAAATATTGACTGTGCTACATGTCATCACGAGTACACAAGTACATGATGTTAATGGCAGAAGGAAAACTGAATGCTTTTGACAACATCAAGTCAATGATTGCAGTTTTAACTCCCCTTAAATACATGGTATTTTTGGTCTTTCTTGTGATTGTCAACATCAAGGAATTAAACATGAAGACTCTAATTTAACATGGTAATAATTGAACTGCAGTTCAATCATGCAGACCAATTTATGAACTAACTTGAATGATTTACAGCCTCCCCATTACCAATTCATCATAAAATTTCATCACTTTACACTTACAGCTTTATCATGAAGTTTCATCACTTTATACTTATGGACTTGGTGGTTGAGGCTGAGTAAAATAAAGTTAACTCTCAGGAAACCCAACTGAAGCTTTTCTTTATTAGCAATAAGTGCATGGTCAATCTTCTATCTTAATCGGTCCCAAGAAGACTCGATCAATCTTGCATCTTTATCAATCCGAAAAAGGAATTGTGTATTTTGGGAAAGAGAGAAACCAAATGCTTCCGCACCAGCACTACTGTCAAATGCCTCAAGCAACCCTTGAAAAGACTCTAGTAGCTTCCTCTAGCAGGCAGCATGCCTGTTTTCCTGCCCCTAGATCTAAACTAGTTACTGCTATATAAATCGTCCCTTTATCCCCCTAACGCAACTTGTCACCCTTGCTTCTTCAGCTATGGATCCTTGTTTTTCTGACCCCAGATCTAAAGTAGTTACTGCTATATAAATCATCCTCATCGAGCTTATCTCCCTAACCCCACTTGTCACCCTTGCTTCTTCAGCGATGGATCCTTACTTTATATGGTCATCAAACAAACTGACACTGACATCCCTGAGAAAACAGTTTACACAAGAAATGCTTGCCAATGGATCATAAGGTATCTAACTTCCCATTGTGGTGTGATAACTAATGGCATAGACCACATGCTAATTATGTGGATAGATATACATTCAGAATTGAACTTTAGAACTTGACCCATAATCAAAACTCAAGCGCTAGCATAGCTTAGTTGCATAAGCTTATGAAAAGCTGAGTGCAACATCAACAGATGATATGGCCCAACAAATGGATAAATGGTTTTCCCATTCCTAACCGGACAAAGCCAGTAATGACTGTCAAGATGAATGCCAGTAATGAGGACTGCACACTTGAATACCAACCCAACCTAGATTAATGACAGTAGTTTTGGAACCCAGTAACTAGTACAAGTTCTTATTATTGGTTGGCCTACCCCAAATTTCCATCCAATCAGAAGATTTTGCAGCAGGCAACATATCGTGTGGTAGTACAATTCATATTGCAAGTCCAAATTCAATCAAGGCCTTGTAATTTTCAATTCCCCCAAAGTGTTGCCACCCAAAGAATCCATAATTTGAGTCCTATTTTACTTTGTTGGGGGACAAAAAGAAAGAAAATAACAGCGCCAGAAAACAAAATCACAATTTATATTTGTATATACCAACATATGGTAACATAAACTTTCTTCTCTGCCATGAACAGGGTTCTAAGCTTAGCTCAAAATTACAACCTTCAACTTTCGTATCCATCCCACAAGTTTCACGACGACGTCTCTGGATAAAAACTTCACAACAATGCTGCTGATTGCATCTACAACACAAACTCCCTAAAAATATTTGGTCTCAAGCTTATTCTTTCATGGAATTAAAATACATTACACTGAAAAAACAACCAAAACTTTTGAAGAATGCGCACAGTGATAACAAATCCGACAAAGTGATTTCCAGGCATAAAAAGCGCCATCACAGACCTGAACGTCGTCGTAAGACCAGCGGTTAAAGAGCAACACGTCGGTGTGAACCTTCTCCGGCACACTCTGATCAGCTACAACGCCCGCCATCTTCACAAAATTGGATTCTTCTAAGCGTCAGCGGTCGTCTTTGTTGCTTCCTACCCTTCTTCTCTGAACTGGTGGCGGAGGCGATGTGGTGAAATTGCGCTTCGAAACAGGGAAGAAGTCCTAGAAGTGCATGGACCAATGATTGTATTAATAATTTACATTGCGTCTAATATAAATACTACGTACAATTCATGAATGTATCGGTCCAAAATGTAAGAATTGCTAGATGGAGTTTATGGTGTATTGACCACAATGACCTTTATTGTTTTTTATAATTATTTACGTGCCAGATCTTTGATTTAGGGAAAATTATGACGTCCCCAAAAGTTTTCTTTAATTACAATTTCTACTTTTTAGTTTGTGTATTTTGCTCTAACTTGTGGATAAGTAGTTATAATTTATACTTTCCAAGTGTCATGGACCACATTGTGATGACCTAAGGACAGGACGATACTCAACGGGATGACGGGTGCCAACAAGGGACGAAAGATGCCTAAAACGGGCACTATCGTGCACCAACAAGGTGTTGGAGAGGTTTATCAGTATAAAAACGGGACGTTAGATCGAGACGTGCACGAGGGACAGACCAATGTGCTGAAGGGACGGAAGAATACCCGAGGGAACGGATGGGAGACCAAAGGGCAAGAACGGACCAAGACGGGACAGTCTTGAAGGTTTCGAAAGGTTCCGGAACAAATGGGATAAGAACGGATTGAAATGGGTATGGTTGCCCAGGATCGACTCTAGTAGGACCCAGAGTCACCTCTAGAATCCCAAACCGCCTAGTAAATCCTGAGTTTGGCCCTTGAAGTATAGTACCAGCGAGAACACTTGGGTCTAAAAAAGAAGTGAATGTGATACCCCAATCCCATGTGGGATTGGGATGAGAAGTATGAATGGTATCTAAGAATGAACTTAAACATTCATTGTTAACTTGAGATTTTCATTATGGTCCAACGAGGACGACAGTCAAGTAGTTGACCGTAGGTGCTGCCAGACCCATAGTCGTGTTCTCAGGTCCGCCCGCACGGGACGTGACAATTGGTATCAGAGTGGGAAATCAGTCCCCGGTGTGGGAATTAAGCCACGCCGTATGGTTGGTCTTGGGTTTGGCCTCTAAAGTATAGTATGGGCCTTAGTGTTGGTCTTGGGTTTAGCCTCTAAAGTATAGTATGGGCCTTAGTGATGACGCTTGGGTTTAAAGGAGGGGTGAATGTGATATCCCAATCCCACATGGGATTGAGATGAGAAATGTGAATGGTATATAAGGATGTGCCTAAATATCCATTATCAAATTGGGATATCCATTTTAGCCCAATGAGAATAATGACCAAGTAGTTGACCTTGTATGTTACAGGCTTATAGTCGTGGTTAAGTCTAGAATGGGCCAGACGAGCGCCTAGCATGAGCACAACTTGTGCACGGCACGAGACTGGCGCGTGGGACAGGAGCACAGCAAGGGCACTGTTCCTCTAGCATGGACTCGGTGCCTTAAGTCTAGAATGGGCCAGACGAGCGCCTAGCACGAGCACAACTTGTACACGGTACGAGACTAGCGCGCGGGACAGGAGCACAGCAAGGGCATTGTTCCTCTCGCTTCCGCTAGTTCTTTTCTTATCGTATGTTCCCTTTAGGGATGTTTGGAGTTGGAACATCGCTTCCGCTACTTCTTTTCTTATTGTATGTTCCCTTTAGGGTTCGGACATCGCTTCTGCTACTTAAGAGTAAGGTTGATTTAGCGCGCCTAGCATGAGCACAACTTGTACACGGCACGAGACTAGCGCGCGGGACAGGAGCACAGCAAGGGCATTGTTCCTCTCGCTTCCGCTACTTCTTTTCTTATCGTTTGTTCCCTTTAGGGATGTTTGAAGTTGGAACATCGTTTCCGCTACTTCTTTTCTTATCGTATGTTCCCTTTAGGGTTCGAACATCGCTTCCGCTACTTAAAAGTAAGGTTGATTTAGCGAATTCTCTTTATTAGTCATCAAGTTCGCTAGAACCGCACGGGCTATTGATAGTGAAATAGCCAACTCGTGACACAAGAAACCTCCCTACACAATTCTTCTATTATTAGAAAACAATATTAATCTAATATGATCTTTAGCAAAAAAAAAAATATATCAATTTCTTTATTTGGTTCTAGTTTTAGCCTCCAATCTCAAAGTTTTCTAACATAAATAATAACAAAAATCAATTCAAAATTATAAAAACAGACAGCAAAAAAGAAAAAAAATTCATAAAAATGTTAAACAAAATAAACTTATACAAATGAGAGAATCGTATATACATGTACGTCTAAGTACGGAAAAAAATGGTCCTGAGTTAAATTAATAATTCAATTTATGGTTAGAAGATTTTGAAGGAAGGAATGAAAATAGATCCGAATTGTATGCAGCATTGTTCATATGTTTGGTTGGGGTCTACGAATGTCATATAAAATAATCATATCTGATATTTTGAAATAGTGATTATTCGATGTCAAATTTCATTTTACCCTTTCTCACCTGTTGTTCTTTATGAGAAATTCTTATATGCACTCGGTACATGGAGGTGTTATACTATCTGCAATACTTGTTGTATATCAAATATTTTGTACAATTTTATCTATAAGTGATATAACACCTCAATGCGTCGGTGCACATACACCGGATGTATATAAGAATTTCTCCTTCTTTATTACTAATCGCAAAGAAACACCATGCAACCTCTTCTGCTTTTCCCTTCTCCCTCTTTCACCATTTGACCAACTCTTCTCCTTTCCAAGTAGTTTTTGAATGGAGATGACAATCTTAACGAAGAATTCATTTTCTTTTAGGTTTTGTCTCACAATATTTACTTGCAAAATAAAATTAAAAAAGAAGTGATTCAATTATGTATATATACAACTTCTCTCTTCCTAGTATATAATACTCTCCCTTCCATCATTCCTTCTCCCTGTCTTTCTTTCCCTTTCCTCTCTAAGGAAAAGGGGACAAAAAAGAAGAGAGTTGCATGTTTTCATCTTCCCTCGAATAAATCCCCCTAACAATCCTCACTCACATCAAGTCCTAGGCTTTTATGGATAGAATAAAAGGTTGGAAAGATGTCCAGGGTTACATTGAGTTCTTCAGCACTAACAATTTTTCACTACAGGAAATTAAGGTATTAGCAACAACAATTTCGGTCGTTATGCAGTTGCCAATGCAATTTAGCTACGGTGGCAAAGGCCATATCTATTGACCTCATAGCTAAATAAAACTTTTGCGATGGTAAGAAAAAGCTGTCACAATTAGTGACGTTGCGAGGGCCGTTGCTAGACCAAAAAATTGTCAATGAAGTTACATGAGATCAAATTTGCTTAGCAACGAAAAAATATTTTCTTATTTTGGCTTTTAAAGAAAATAATTCACGCCGTTGCAAAGCCCTAGCAAAAGTATCGATGGCCACCAATATCCCCAGTATCTATTTTGAAAAAAGAATTCTAAATTCTCCAATATCTATTGAGAGGAGTTTCAACTGCAGACGCAATAGAGAAAAGCATAGATTTAGAAAAGTAAGGCAATGGCAAATTCTCCAAAGAGTTCCAAATAGGAAGCTATTCTTACCTGGACTATGAACGGGTAGATTAAGTATATTAGTGAATTGTATCGTACAATTTATATTGTACGTAGTACAAATTACTAATGCATTTAGTCAATGAACTATTGGTCCATGTTAGAATTTTTCCCAAATAGGTACCACAGAAGAATCCTCTTAGATGTGAAATGTTGGCGTCCATTTAAGAATAAGCATGGAAATCCAGATAAAAACCACTGTTGCTTGAGCCAAAGTCGAAGGTAATCTTCTTCCAGTGAGGGCCTGATGAAGATATGCTTGCAATCAAGAACCCAAAGTTTGACATCCCTTTTAGACCAATAGTTTGAAAATCCTTTCTGAGCTTGTCTATGGAGGGACGTCCCTTCAGGAATTTACCGATGAGAGCAAACTTGAAAGAGGCTGAGAGAACCGAGAGCTCCACGGAAGAGATGAGAAGCGCCGACTCTCCTTTGTGAGAAGAGAGAGGTTTTATTGGGACAGAAGAGGGGATTCAATAAACAAGGAGGAGAAAGAGCGCCGACCCCAGCTGGTACCCTGCAGTTGGGCGTCGCCATGGTAACGGTGAACACTAAGAAGTAGAATCAAAGTAGGAGATTTCCTTTCCCACAATTCATAATATTATAGATTGTAAAAAGAATTTATACTCATAATATAACAATAAGTCTCCATAAAGCAAGTGCAAATTTGCAACGTGGAAATCACAAGGAAGTTCCCTTGCACTAAATACTTTGAGACCATGCTGACTTTTATCCTTCAAGCCCCGCGCGCATATGTCTATGTATAAATAAAAGCATGATTTCCAGTTTGATTCACTTGAATCTGTCCAGACTTATTCTTGCTTTCTCTGTAGTTAGAGAAAATTATTGTTTATGGAAGAGAAAAGTAAAAAGCCAGTAGGAACTTCTTCAGTTTACAGAGGTGTTAGGAAGCGAAAATGGGGAAAATGGGTGTCTGAGATACGAGAACCGATCAACAAAACTAGAATTTGGTTAGGGAGCTTTGATACACCAGAAATGGCAGCTGCTGCCTATGATGCTGCAGCATTTCACATTCGAAGCCGCGGGGCTCGACTGAACTTTCCTGAAATGGTTGATAAATGGCCGCGCCCCGCTACTTTGAGTGCTGAGCATATAAGAATGGCAGCACAAGAAGCGTCTTTGCTTTTGAAGATGTCCTTAGGAGATGCTCAGCAAGAGGCAGCGGGAGGCATCTCTAACGCCACGGCTAGTTCGCGTGCTGAAGATAAAAGTATGGCTGCACATGAAGGACCTTTGCTTTTGAAGAAGTCCAGAGGAGATGATCAGCAAGAGGCAGCGGGAGGAATCTCCAATGCCATGGCTAACATTGATCCGATAACCGTAGGTCTTTCGCCACAACAGATTCAGGCCATTCGTGACTTACCTCAGGAGTCACCGAATTACGGAATGCATATGGAGATGGCTGCAGCTGGTTCTACAGTTCTAGAAGAACCATTCATGCTTCCTTATGACTATAATCAGATGATTCCTGACTTTGAAGAAGCTCCTGATGATTCCTTATGGGAACCCTAAACAACTTCTTTAGTACACACAAAAAAACATCACAGACCATAAGCTGGTGACCAAGAGGAAGATTCCCCAGTTTGCTGCTATGCAAAATATATAGGACTGATCTTTATTGTCGAGAGGACACTAACTAATACACAGAAATGGAAACAGGCTTTAGTGATATATTTGTTATTGGTTAACCGTATTGGCATCGATGAAACCAGTACTATTACACAAATTAACGTTTGGGAAAACTATATGTAGTCTTTGCATGAAAACACGTAGCTGTCTGGATTAAGGGGAATTAATGCCCCTTTCTTTGCTTCCACTGCTAATTACCGAAAAATTAAAAAAAAAAGGCAATATTCCTATCTAATGTCATTTTAACTGAATGCTGTAAATTTAAGGCTTATTACTCCAATTTACGAATATTCAAGAACTTCAAGCGTATTTGATACAAGAAACATATTATTGACAAATTTATTTTTACTTTTAATTTATATGTAAAACTACTGGGGTTAAATATCATGGATAAACTTCAACGAAAGTCACAGTTTGTTCATGTACGGAACAATTATCATGGATAAACTCCATATGTGATCAAATTGTAAGAAATGTTGAATTCAACAAAATGAGAAGAAAAACATATTATTATTGAAGGACTTAGGTTCCCAGGAAATAGCCATATACATCAATTGAGGCATGATGAACTTCAGAAGTAGCTGCTATTGCTGATAAGAATATCTCGGCATGGAATTGTCAAAATCCAAATGTAAATAAGATTCAAGTGTTAGGCAGAAGTTATAATCTTTCATCGTGTGGACTTGAATTCTTTACCCTACTGAGACATGAGGAAGCAAAAAATGGCAGCAGAAATGGCTCTGCCGTAGTATCTCGCTTGGGTGCATATGCATGCAGCTCAACTGAGGCCAGCTTGTTGAGGCCAGATATTGTTGACTGTTGAGCTACTTTTGAAGTCTCTGAAAGGAAAATTTGAACGAATTATCTGTTGTGTGGTCCCTCATAATTGAGGGCAAAAACTGTGATGGAGTGGTTGCCACTAATGGCAAAAGTTGTGATGGAGTGGTTGCAACTGATGGCAAAAGCTATGATGGAGGCTGTATTTTTGCTCATACAAAATGCCTCTGGTATACCTATAAATAGGTATGCTTGGAGTGCAAAGACATCAACACAAAAACAACAAGCATAGTTACGTGAGTGAGTGAGTTTTGAATCCAAAACTTATAGTTTTGATGAGTTTGTGGGGAGAGGAAAAAATAATTGGGGAGTGACAAAATAGTGAGGTTAATTGGGGTATTTAGAAAACATTTAGGTGTCACTATTTTGGATTAATCTCAGGGTTATGCCTCTAGTATTTTTTTTAGAGAAGTCCCTCTTGTAAGCCTACTAATTATTTTATTAGTAGAAGAAATATTCGGAGTTTATCCCGTAGACGTAGCCCAAATCCAAGGTGAATGATGTTAAATTTCTGGTGCCATTTTAAATTTCTTATTTAATTTGCTTTACTCGTATTTAATTTATTTTGCATCCGTCTATCCTATTGGTCTACCCTTCCGCTGCACCAGGGGACAATAGTAATGAATCTATGCTATTATCCCAACAACTGGTATCGGAGCTTTATTGGGGTCATAATATCTACTTATCGTATTCTCTGTGGTTGCCACTGAAGTGGACCCTCCACATAAAAAAATAAGTTAGATTATTATTTACTCTTTTAAAGTCTAGACGACGACTATGGAGGTGAAGACGAGCAAAATGATTAATTTAAATAGCATGAATTACCACATATGGAGAAACAAGATGAAGGATCTCCTATTTGTAATGAAGATGCATCTATCGGTATTTAGTACAACTAAACCCGAGAACAAGACAGACAAGGAATGGGCATTTGAGCATGAGCAAGTCTGTGGCATTATCCGACAGTTTGTCGAAGACAATGTGTACAATCATAGTTGTAGTGAGACTCATGCACGTACGATATGGAACAAGCTAGAGGAGCTATACGCTTCTAAGATAGGCAACAACAAATTATTTTGTTTGACAAAGCTTCTCCAGATGAAGTACCAGGAGGGTATGTCGATGACAGATCATTTAAATGATATGCAAGGGATCATGAAGTAGTTGTCAAGGATGGGCATTCAATTTGACAATGAAGACTCGCTCTTTTGGTGCTGGCTTCCCTACCAGAGTCTTGGGAGACTTTGAAGATTTCAATCACCAATTCTGCACCAAATGGTGTAGTAAATATGGCATCTGTAAAAAGTGGAGTCCTAAATGAAGAAATGAGAAGAAAAGCCCATAGATCCACTTCATCGCCGCAGGGTGTTCTTGTTGCAGAATCTAGGAGGAGGAGTCAGACTAGAGGTTCAAAGTCCAGAGACAAAAGTAGAGGAAAGTTAAATAAATATGCCAATGTGGAGTGCCATCACTGTAAACAGAAGGGCCACATAAAAAGGTTTTGCCGAAAGTTCAAGAAAGATAAGAAGAATAACAAAAGCAGGGGGAAGATCCAAAATGACAGTAGTGATGATGAGCAGACCAATATTGCTGAGGAGTTCAACATCGTCATTGAAGAAGACATTGTCAACCTTGCAACTCATGAGATTAGTTGGGTAGTTGACAGTGGAGCGACTATTCATGTTACATCTCGGAGGGAATTGTTCTCTGCTTACACTCCAGGAGATTTTGGTGTTGTTACAATGGGAAATAACTATTCCTCAAAAGTTGTAGGAAAAGGAGATGTTTGCTTAAAGACAGAGAATGGTACGTAGTTAGTCCTGAAGGATGTAATGCATATTCCAAATATGCGTTTGAACTTAATTTCAACCGGAAGGTTGGATGATGAAGGTTACTGCAACACCTTCTACAATGGCTAGTGGAAGCTCACCAAAAGATCGTTGGTAGTGGCCAGAGGGAAAAAGTACTCAAAACTGTACATAATGTTAGTGAAGATCTCTCAGGAGGCTGTGAACGCAGTGGAGAATGCTAGTACAGTTGAGTTGTGGTACAAGCGACTAGGTCATATGAGTGAGAAAAGTCTGACCTGTTTAGCCAAGAAGAATGTGTTGTCTGGATTGGATCAGGTCCAGTTGAAGAAGTGTGCTGATTGTCTGGTGGGAAAACAAAACAGAGTTGCTTTCAAGAGTTCTTCTCCTTCTAGAATGAAAAATGTATTGGATCTAATACATTCAAACTTGTGTAGACCACTGCCAAAGTCACTTGGTGGTGCTCAATACTTTGTGACTTTCATTGATAATTATTCCCGGAAGATATGGGTATATCTTTTGAAGACTAAAGACTAGGTGCTGGAGGTCTTTAAGTAGTTTTTATCTCTGGTGGAGAGACAGACTAGCAAGAAGTTGAAGTGCATTTGCACAGACAATGGTGGTGAGCACATAGGACCATTTCATGCTTACTGTGAGGAGCATGGTATTCGACATCAAATAACATCGCCAAAGACGCCGTAGTGGAATGGTTTGTCTGAGAGAATGAATAGGACTTTGATGGAAAGAGTTAGATATATACTCTTACATGTAAAGTTACCAAAGATGTTCTGAGGTGAAGCTATACTAGCAGTTGCTCATGTATTAAACCTTTCACCTTATGTGCCTCTACAGTATGAAACTCCAGAGAGAGTGTGGTCGGAAAAGGATGTTTCTTATAATCATCTGTGGGTGTTTGGCTGTAAGACCTTTGCGCATGTGCCAAAGGATGAGAGATCCAAACTTGATGTCAAGACACGATAGTGCTGTTTGTTGGCTATGGTCAAGATCAGCTTAGCTATAGATTCTATGATCCAGTTTAGAAGAAGCTAGTCAGAAGTCGTGATGCAATGTTTGTTGAGGATAAGATAAGACCAATGAAGACATTGAAAAAGCTCAGGAAAATGTTTCCAAATCCAATGGTGGTTCAACAAACTTGGAGCTAGTTCCTTCAATGACGGTGCAGAGAGAAATTGAAGATGAAGCACTCCATGACCAACCTGAGGCAGGTGATCCAATTGCCCCCGTTGAGATGCCATCAGATAATGCTGATGAAGAAGTTGTTCATGATCAACCACCAGTTCTAGTAGGTTCTTCAATTCCGTGGAGATCTAGTAGAGTCAAACAACACACTACAAGATATCCTGCAGCAGAGTATGTGTTACTAACTGATGGGAGAGAACCAAAAAGCTTTGAAGAAACTATGGATGACGAACACAGTAAGAAATGGATTGAAGCTATGCAAGATGAGATGAATTCTTTGCATAAGAATAAAACATTTGAGCTGTGAAGTTGCCAAAAAGTAAGAGAGTTTTGAAGAACAAGTGGGTGTTCAGGATCAAGCATGAAGAACACGGTCTCCAACCATGATTCAAAGCCAGATTAGTTGTCAAGGGATTTAGCCAAAGAAAAGGAATTGACTTTGATGAGATTTTTTCTCCGGTGGTGAAGATGACATCCATCAGAACAGTGCTAGGGTTAGTAGCAAGCCTCGACCTGGAGATCGAGCAGATGGATGTGAAGATTGCCTTCCTTCACGATGACTTGGAGGAAGAGATATACATGGAGACTATGTCTGTAAGTTTAAGAAAAGCTTATATGGCTTAAAGCAAGCACCGAGACACTAGTACAAGAAGTTTGAGTCCATGATGGGGGAGCAAGGCTACAAAAGGACTACTGCAGACCACTGTGTGTTTGTTCAGACATTCTCTGATGATGATTTCATTATTCTTTTACTCTATGTAGATGACATGTTGATCGTTGACCAGAATATTGTCAGAATAAATAGATTAAAGAAGTAGTTAAGCAAGTCATTTGCCATGAAAGACTTGGGGCCAACAAGACAAATTCTTGGGATAAAAATAACCAGAGATAGAGGCGCCAAGAAATTGTGGTTATCACAGAAGAAGTACATTGAGAAAATACTTCAAAGGTTCAACGTGGATAAAGCTAAAGCGGTTAGTTGTCCTCTTGCTAATGACTTTAGGTTGAGTAATAGACAGTGCCCTTCTATAGAGAATGAGAAGGATGAAATGAATAAAGTTGCATATGCTTCAGTAGTTGGGAGTTTGATGTATACGATGGTGTGTACACGACTAGATATTACTCACTCAGTGGGAGTGGTGAGTCAGTTCCTTTCAAATCCTGAGAAGGAACACTGGAATGCAGTTAAGTGGATTCTCAGGTCTCTCCGTGGTACCTCCAAAATGTGTTTGTGTTTTGGAGATGGAAAACTTGTGTTAGTAGGCTACACAGAAGCTGATATGGCTGGTGATGTTGACTTGAGAAAGTCTACATCAGGATATCTGATTACATTTGCAGGGGGAACTGTGTCATGGCAGTCAAGACTACAGAAGTTTGTTGCTCTCTCAACAACTGAAGCAGAGTTTATTGCAGCAACTAAAGCATGTAAGGAGTTGTTGTGGATGAAAAAGTTCTTAAGAGAACTTGATTTTCACCAGGATAAGTATGAGTTATTTTGTGACAGTCAGAGTGCAATTCACCTTGGGAAGAATTTCTCTTTGTATTCGAGATTGAAACATATTAATGTGAGATATCACTGAATTAGGAATGTATTGGAGAAGAAGCTACTACAACTTGAAAAGATTCATATAGATGAGAATGGATCAGACATGATGACCAAGATTCTTCCGAGAAAAAAGTTAGAAACTGTTGACAAGCAGCAGGATTGGGGGAGCCCTCCATGTAATCTGGAGGGAGAGATTGTTGTGGTCCCTCATAATTGAGGGCAAAAGCCGTGATGGAGTGATTGCCACTGATGGCAAAAATTGTGATGGAGTGGTTGCCACTAATGGCAAAAGCTGTGATGGAGGCTGTATTTTTGCTCACACAAAATGTCTTTGGCGCATGCTTGGAGTGCAAAGACATCAACACAAAAACAACAAACATAGCTACGTGAGTGAGTGAGTTTTGAGTCCAAAGCTTGTAGCTTTGATGAATCTGTGGGGAGAGAGAAAAATAATTGGGGAGTGACAAAATAGTGAGGTTAATTGGAGTGTTTGGGAAACACTTGGGTGTCACTATTTTAAGTTAATCTCAGTGTTGTGCCTCTAGTATTTTTCTAGAAAAGTCTCTCTTATAAGCCTATTAATTATTTTATTAATAGAAGAAATATTCGAAATTTGTCCCGTGGACGTAGCTTAAATCCAGGACAAACCATGTTAAATTTCTAGTACTATTTTAAATTCTTTATTTAATTTACTTTACTCGTATTTAATTTATTTTGCATCCGTCTGTCCTATTAATCCACTATTCTACTGCACTAGAGGACAATTGTAATGAATCTGTGCTATTATCCCCACATTATCTCCGTGTCGTCGCCAATCCTAAAGTCTTGAGAGAGTCTGGAAATGACTAGGAAAAGAGAAAAAGTTGTATGTACCATGATGGAATGTTAGGAAAGTGTTTTCCAGCTGCTTAATCTACAAGATCTAGCTGTAATATATAATTAATCGTTTACACACGATTCCAACCTACTTCTCTGGCTATCTGGAAGCATTCATTGTGTCATATTCATTTCTACAAAAATAATGTTGTTTTCAAAACCTTTATCTATGGTCATTTCCAAAAATGTAATTTTGACTCGCAAAATCGCCAATGGTTATATTGTTAAACTCACGGCAATTAATAGATAGAATTGCACACTACTACACATGGTGGGTAGACTTCTGAGAGATTCTCAGTGAACAAGGAACCAGTGGAGGAAAGAGCACATTTGTAAGAAATAGGAAATATAATGCTTATAGTTATATTTTATATGATCCATTTCCGCACACCATCATACCTTCCGGCTTTACTGCAAAAGAATTCACATGGATTTGAGATTATCCTTACAAATTCTTCCAACAAGAAAACAAAAGGCGTTGTCTAAAATTGAAACAGCAAAGGTTTATGTTCTTGATGATGATGGCGGTGGAACAAAGCAAGTCTATGATCTGCTGACATACAACCAGAGACATTTCTTTTTTTCTTTTTAAATTAAGCCGACAACTGATCAGCCTTCGACTTCCATGGCAGCTCCCAAAGACCACGGCAACTCAACCTGCCGTAAACGTGTTTTCCCGAAACAAACTTTCAAGCATAAAAAGATTTATTCCCGAAATTCAGAGGGACAACTATACATCTCCCTAAAGGAAGTGGCTCTTCTCTAGTACCGAGGACAAGCCTTGCCCACAAACAAGATTACTGCATGGTATAGGGAAACAAATATATCAATCCTCCAAGTTGAAAATATCCCTATTGCCGCGTCTAAGCAAGCAATGGGGCTCCAATCTCAAGAGATGGCCCTATTAAAACAATTATAGGGTTCAACCATCAAAAATTTTTTTGGAGTTCTTTTCTTTCCTTGTAGGCCTTTTGAGTATTTTGGAACACATTTCTAATTGTAATTTAGAATTTCTTTTCCCTTTTTCCTTAAATTAAAATTATATGGTCTTAAATTTAGAATCATGTACTCTCTCAACACAGATTTAAATTGATAAACTGATTATAAGTTACATAAATTTTGTGCCCTTAAATAATATTTATGATATAGCAGCTTAGCATATTTTATTACTTAAAGGCTGAATAAAAATTAAATTTTCCATTGACGAACTTCGACCTTACTATTGGATTGCTTAGGCCTCTTGAGCTTTAGTCTATATTTTAATTTTTTATTTATAAAAAAATAATTTTGATTTTCTATGTTAAAGTCCATAATATGCCAAAAGGGACAGAGATTAACAGTTTAGCTTATGTTGATCACATATAAAAAATATAAGTCTAAGATATATATAAAAGAAAAAACTAAAATCGAGGGTCAACCTTGTCCTTTAAATTGCCTGTCTACGTCGACCCACTCCCGCATGCATGCTTTTTGCAGCATTCTTTGGGTAGGGTAATTCTTACTTGAATCTTATTCATATGAATGCATTAAAGAATTGTATTTTTTCTGTGTGTGTTTGGTTTTTATTTTTGTTTTTTGTGTTTTTATCTCTATGTTTTTCCACTCCATGTTTCTTTCATGTTAAAGTTTTTTTTTTTAATTGTAGGAAAGCATTATGTTTAAGATATGACAAGGTCCTTTTTTCCCACCTTATTTATGTTTATGTAAAATGTGGATATAAAAGCTTTTTTGACCAATACAGAGTATATAAATTAATCGGAAAAAGAGATAAATATTAAATTAAACAAATTTTATCTCATAAAAAGCACTTTGAATTATTGAACTGTTAAATATTCATATCATGTTTTACTAATTGCATATCTCACGTATACAAAGGAGGGCAATACTGTTGGAAAATAAGGGTTTCAAATTTGTGATAAGAAGAAGAGCCAATCTTCTGAAACTCCAGTTTCGGAGTTGTATGTTGATCTTGTGAATTTCTGTTGTATATTGATCTTGTGGATTTCTCTGAAGATGAGTATATATGATCCAGATCTTTTTCTTAATTTAGGAAAAGGTAAGAGATAATGAATGAAGAAACGAACCTGCCTCCACATGAAATGTTCACCAGACAAAATGCAAGGGGTTTCGTGTTTATTTTCATTGAATAAATGGCTCTATATGTATTTATTTTTTCTACAAATAAAATTTAATCTGCCTTTCGGTGGTTTTGCATTAAAAAAAAAGGTTTCAAATTTATTGCTTGTTTCATTTTCACTATAAAAATAATTGCAATTTGGAAGAGAATAATATAATTATTCCACCAATTCTTTGTTCATGGTTCAAGTTAAAAGAGTTGAAGCTTCCAAATCAATAGGTAATTAAGACTTGATAGAGTTTGATCTCTGTTAAGTATAGAGTTTATTTTGTTGTGTTAAAATGAATAATATATATAGATATATTCATGCTTATTAATGTTTTTAATCTCGACGAATAGTATAGTTACTCTTGTAATTAGAGAAAAGGAAAAAAAAAAAAAAATCCTTTAGGATAGAAACCCTTAACATATTACAGTTATTATAGTCAGTAGAGTTAGGGTTTGTGATATGCGTCGGCAGTGGTCGCAGTCATAGTACTGCTCTGCTTTCTGCAATCTTAGACGATAATTCACTATAAAAAAATAGGATATTAGCGAAGGCTATTTCTGTCGCTACACCGTCGCCAACTAATCTTAGCGACGGTCTAATGATGGGCACAACAGTAGCTGAAATCTCAGTCGCTAAATAAAATATTTGCGATGGGATGAAAAAGCCGTCGGAAGTAGCGATGGCTTTGCAACAGAACATCAACAAAGTAGCAATCAGTCAAAGTTCATATTAGAGACGGAATAACGACAGCGAAAAAGAATTTTGAATTCCTGATAATTATAAATTTATTTATACCGTCGGCAAACCGTCGCTAAAGTTGCAACGGTTTGTCGACGATTTAGCGATGGATTAATTCTAAATTCTATAATGTTGACAATATCCAGCCGTCGCTACGCCCTCGCATTCCTAGAGACGGTGTAGCGACGGCTTTGACTCTAACTAATTAAGTTGCTATGGTTTAGCGACGGTTACAGACGGTTGAAATAAAAGCTTTATTGCCGTAGGGACACCGTCGCTAATTATTACTGCAACTAAACCGTAGCTAAATCGTCGCTAATGTTTTTCCATGTTTCAAAGCCCATTTTGATTTTATCTTGAACCCCTGTATCATATATCAAACAATATATATCACACAAATGCTCCATCACAATAAAATGTAAACTGTTCTTATTAAAATGCAAAAAACAAATAATCATCTCAATAAAAGAATAAATATATTTATTCAACACAAATGTATAATGTCAAGTAAATGTAATATAGAAGATAATGTCTATAATAAAATTCTACACTACGGGAACAGTGGCGCCAGCCGATGGAGGTGGGGGAGGAGAAGGAGGACCAGAATGCCTCGAAGGATGGGGATTTAGTGGCGGCATAAAGCTGCCTCTTGTTCCGTCCGCATCATTGTCTTCCTGAATTGGCGGAAATGGTGGAAGCACTATCCCAAACTTTTCTAACATCAAGCTCATAAATCTATCAAAGTGATGCTGTATATGATCTACCTTTTTCTCGAAATTCTTCTTCAACTTATCTCTCATAGCATGCACCCTTTTCTCAACCCTCCTCTCTACTATGTCCTCTATGTCAACAGGTGTAGAGGGTGTGGATGGCAAGGAACCCTGATTGAGCTGCTATCTAACTCTTGAAGCCACGGAACCCAATCCAAACTCACACCCTCAATTGTACCTGTCTGATGCCTTGAGAAATAGTGACATCTCGTCGGGGACTGTTGAAATATATGCTCTCTAGACTAATTTTCTGATATAATTTATTAATAAAAGAATTTGTTCTCAAAATTTATTTGTGAATTTATATTTTATTTGTGCACAATTTTCGTTTGGAAAGGACCTATTTTGTTTAAGTAAGTGATCCATGTGAATGGTGGTCTTTCACAGTAAGAAATAAATTACGGGTTACTTAACACATAAATATTTGTTCTTAACCGATTGATGAGAATGGGAATCTTATCATGTATAGGTATTGTGTTATGAATTTTAAATGGAGAATGGTTTACCTTTAGCTAGTGAGTAGTTCACTCACTTCATAGCATGAGCGTATTTCGAATACATAGAACATGACCTATAATAGTGGTTTCTAAAAGTACTATTTAGAAAAAACTCAAACTATTATTGCTACAGCGTAGACTAATACTCTACCGCTTGAGTATGAGTTGGTGGTCTGACAAAGTTAGAAGCATATACTTTAATATACTGTAGTTGGAGTTCTTTCATAGAGCCGATATATTTGTATGTTGGGTATATGTGATTAGTTAGTTAAGATAGACTTGTACAAGATAGCTTCTGCGCTATATCGCCCCTTGTGACTGTTCAAATGATTTAATTATCCAAGGCCCTGGGGAACTTGATTTAGATATTTACTTTAGGGTAACTCCCTTGGAAAGTGGAAACATTTCAGGAGTTGTGGATTATTGGACTAGAGGTCTAAGGATGGTAGATGTCTATTAAAGAGGTGTTATTACACTTTTCCTCTTTAATTGCACGACGATGCGTAGAAGGGTATTTTAGTCATTACACCTATATGTCGAAGACTTTGCTAACGCAGCATTATCCTTGAAGTCAATATTTTCTTATGGTGATATTAGAAAATATTTAAAATACAAAATATAGCTATTTATATAACAGGAGTATTTTGGTTATTTTAGTAGCCAAGATGATGTATCTTTTGGTCCCCGAAATGACCCTTAAGTCCTAACAGATTTGAGTTAAGAAATTGGTCTTGATAATTATTGATTTTATTTAAGTAGTCTAATTTATTATTGGACTAGAATAAAATAAAAAGCCCGAGAGAGAGTATATATATTATCTAACTTAATTGATTAATTAATTATTCAGGGCCCAAGGCTCAGATTGAATAATTAAAAAATTAATCTAGATATAAAACTAGATAAAAGGTCTGATATTTTATATTGATATATTTAGGTTTGTTAATTACTTATTGGGCTATTTAATGAAGTTCAGAAAATAAATAATTGAGATTTATTATTTATGGGTGTTCGAGCTCAAGAGTAAATAATTTTATCTGACCCAATAAATAAGACCAAGGGTAAAATAAAATTAAAAAATATATTAATTAATTATTAAATAAATAAATAAATAAATAAATAATAAATAAAAATAACATATGATGGATCCGTATTGTTTTACGTGAAGGATAACAGAAAGCATGGCTGCTTTTTGTTTTCATGCTATTGGTTTCTCTCTCAAGGGAATTGATGAAAATGAAGGGAAAATCAAATGAAAGGGGCTGGCTCTTCGTGGTTCATCACACACAAAAAGAAAAACCTAATGACTCATAGAAGCCTTGAGAGGCTAAGCAAAACCCATCTCTTCAAGCTTTCAATGGTGGTGGATAGGGCACCATTTCGGAAGCTCAAAAGCTTCATGGGAATGAGACGAAGTCGATGTTTACAAAGATGTGATCCAATAATTTCAAATATCCTTGTACAGACATCTTCTTCAGTGCAAAAAGTGTAATTCAAACATAAAGGTAAATTTTTCGTTTTATAAGCATACTTTCGGCTTGATAACTTTTGCCCTTTTAAACCTTCAATTTGTATCAGATCCATGGTTTAACAAATGTAGGAAGCATGCTAAGCTTAACTAAAATAAGAAAATATTTTTTTTTTGGATGAAAAATGTGATCCTTCGTGTTTTTTGGTATGGGTAGTTTCACTGTAAGTTTCGTGAGTGGAAATATAGGAATACTGTTTTTTGATTGATTTCATAGATATCGTGTAAGTCCAATGTTTTTAAGGATATAGACGGTTGTTTGGATGAGTTTTGATCAAAGACAGTGAAAAAAATTGCGTCCAGAGGCGTTTGAAACGCAGAGGAAAAACTTGGAGAAGAAGGGTCAAGCCGAGCCGAGCCAGTTAGCTGCATCTGTGAGAGGAGCCGCCGAGCCTCGAAGCCACAAGCCGCCATCTCTAGCGAGGATAGCTTCCTTGCGGAAGCCGCAGCTTCCTCGCGTCGCGCGAGGAAGCCTTCCTCCGCGAGAAAGCAATTCACCAATTTGCATTTTGCAAATTGGTGTTTGCTGCAGTCAGCGATTTTGACTGCGGCAGTGAGGTAGACGCGGGTTGGGTTGCAGGCACCTGCCTGGATCTCGGCCTATGGATTTTTCCATTGCCCATGATCCAGTGTGGCAGGTGCACTGGACCCGATATAATTTTTTTAATTTTTATTTTTAGTCTCATACCAGGCGAAATTATTTTTATTGTAATAGTTAATATTCTTTGAATATTTTGCATAAAAAATAATGGTAAAGAAAATTTAGGATTAAATAAGACCATTAATTAATTAATGTGTTTAATTCTATTTTTTGGATACTTAGGTTAAAAAATAGAAAAGCATGAAACATGCTTATTTCTTTTTGAACCCTATATGTGCGTTTTCTCAAAGACCAAAGTCTTTGGGAATTTTTGACAAAGAAAATAATTTTTCTTAAATCAAATGGTTAATTTTAATTCGAACAAAAATTAATTCATGGTTATTTTCTCAAAGGATTTTATCCTTGATATAGAAAATATTTTGGATTTAGATATTTTTGTGAATTAAAATAGAAAACCATTTTGATTGAATTTTAACAAGAAAAATTATTTTTGTCAAATTAAACTTGAGATCAAAATCTCTCAAAAGTTTTGTTGAATTTTTTTTGAAACTATTAAGTTTATTAACTTAAATAAAATTAATTTATGAAAAAATTTCTTAAATGGTATAAACCTTGGCATAGAAATTTTTATGGGTTTAGATATTTTATTTTTGAGTTAAAAGAAAACTTAATTGAAATTTTCAAAAAGATATTTTTCGAAGAAAACCCTTATTTAAAAATATTAAGTGGGAGAGGGGTTCCAATGGCCCTATGGCTTTCATCACGATTCTCATTAGAGATTGTGGATCCCTTCGCATCACCCTGAGAGTGAACCCATATAGGATGGGGATACCACAAGGATTTAGAACTAATGGATGGATGTAATTAATAACTCGAGACACATGCTATGATTGGTCAGTCCATGTTGGAGGTTATAGTGCGAGGAATGTCCATAGAAAATGAGAAGAAACGGTCATCCCACGATAGATTTTTCTTCTAAATCATTACTTAGAAGGAAAATTAATTTGTGGTGGTTAAAACACTTAGTTTAGAAAATTGTTAATCTTCCCAAGAAGTTATGTTAGTTTTTTTAAAAGCCAAATTAATCATATTAAAGATAATAATGATATGGTTAATTATTATCAGATTTAATATGAGGATAAAGTCACAAATTATTTTATTTTTTACAAACTGAGTTTTTTTTTTTTCGATTTTTCAGAAATGATTGGTGGAGGTTCTTTGGCCTTTATTCTCCGTGAAAATAAGCTAATGGGTCCAAATTATGTGAACTAAAAAAGAAACTTGGACATAATATTCACTGCTGAGGAGTATAAGTATGTCTTCTTTGAAACCTACCTTGTTATCCGGGAGGGTTCTACCGCTGAGGAGCGTGAGGCTGAGAAAGTATGGAAGAAGGCCAACGAAATGGCTTGATGCTATATGTTGGCCTCTATGTCTAATGTGCTTCAGTCTAAATACGAGCACATGGCCATTGCGTATGATATTAGCCAATTACTAACCACGATGTTTGCAGATAAGAGCCGATCTGCAAGACAAGAGGCTCTTAGGACGATCATCAACACTAAGATAGCTAAAGGAGTATCAGTCAGAGAATATATGCTTAAGATGATTGCTGTTTCGAGGAAGCAAAAGTCTTAGGGGTTGTAATTAACCTCGAAAGCCAAGTGGACATGGTTCTCAAATCTCTTTCGGGCTTTTTTATTCAGTTCAAGATAAATTATAATATGAACAAGTTAAACATGAGTTTAACCGAGTTAATGAAAGAGTTTCAGGTGATAGAAAGGGTCATGAAGCCACAATCCAAGCTATGATTGTTAGGACTTTTTCTTCTAGAACTGGGCCCAAGCCCAGGAAGTTCAAGAAGAAGAAAGGAAATGCACCAGCCCAGCCCAAGAACCAGCCCAACAAGCACAAAGGCAAATGCTTCAAGTTTGGGCAGAAAGGATACTGGAAAAAGGAGTGTCCAGAACTTCAGGCCAAGAAAAACCTTACAGGTATTGTTCTCTATCTAAAGTCAATTTCAATTGTTAGATCAACTTCCACTTAGATTGTTGATTTTGGTGCCACTGATCATATTTGTAACTACTTGCAGGGGTTCAGGAAGATAAGAAGACTCTAGAAGAGCGAGCATAGACCACGAGTAGGAAATGGAGCACGAGTATGAGCCCTTGCAGTGGGAGAGCTGAATCTTGTTTTTTTTATTATAATATAGTAGTTATATTAAAGGATATTTTATATGTACCCGATTTTAGACATAATTTGATTTCAGTAACAAAGCTAATAATTCATGGATATTCCGTTTCTTTCTATCCTAGTATTATTATCAGTAGAAATGGAGAAGTTTTATGTACAGAGCACATGTATGGAAACTTATTCTTTTTAAATCCTACAAATAATCAAATAAATAACACTCAATTTGAACCTTTAAGTAAGAAGAAAAAGACCAATATCAATGACTTATATCTTTAGCATCTAAGGTTGGGTTAAGATTGGAAAGTTGGCCTTAGTGTGAATCCTGCTTTATGAGAAAAAATGATCAAAAGGTTGTTCACCCAAAAGGCTGATAGAGCTAAGGAGATATTGGGCCTTGTTCATACTGATGTGTGTAGTCCTTTGTCTACACAAGCTAGAGGGGTTTTGAGTACTTCATCACTTTCACAGATGATTGTTCAAGGTTTGGTTATGTCTACTTAATGAGGCGCAAGTCTGATTCTTTTGACAAGTTTAAAGAGTTTAAGGCTGAAGTGGAGTGTCAGACAAGTAAACTAATCAAAACCCTACGATCAGATCGTGGTAGAGAGTGCCTCCTTAGTGAGTTCAAGGATTACATGGTACATCATGGGATAGTATCCCAACTCTCTGCGCCGGGTACATCCCAACAGAATGGAGTAGTTGAGAGAAGGAACATGACATTAATGGAAATGGTCCGAAGTATGATGTCTGATGCTATTTTTCCGATTTCTTTTTGGGGATATGCTTTGAAAACAACGACATACATTTTGAACTTGATGCCTTCCAAGTCAATACCTAGGATACCCTATGAGATATGGATTGGGTATAAGCCAAGTCTAAATCATCTCAGGATATGGGGCTGTCCACTTTATGTACTGATCAAGGGAGACAAGCTAGAACCAAGATCAGAATTATGCTACTTTGTTAGGTATCCAAAAAGGACAAAAGAAGGTTACTTTTATCATCCAAGGAGTAGAAAGTACTGGTAAGTACTAATATTAGATACTTGGAGAATGATCAAAGTATTTTTATTAAAGATTCCACAAGGTTGGAACTCGATGAGAAGTTATCTTCGGAATTAACTTCTTCAGACCCGATTATGGAATAAGAAGAGGCATAACCTCAAGAACCTATACAAACGAAACTTTGTCGTAGTAGAAGGTTATCTAGAGTTCCAAAAAGATGGACAAGAGAGACTTTCGAGCTGGTTTCTGACCATCAGAAACAAGATCCCACTAGATACGAGGATGCTATTGCTAATGCCGATACAGATCTATGGCATGAAGCAATGAAAGTCAAGGTTGAGTCTATGTACTTCAATCAGGTTTGGGATCTTGTAGCTTCACCTGAAGGGATAAAACCCATTAGGTGTAAATAACTATACAAGAGGAAGAGGGGAGTGGATGGGAAGGTGGAAACCTTCAATGCTAGGCTTGTGACGAAAGGATATACTCAGAAAGAGAGAATTGATTATGATGAAAATTTTTCTCCGATAGCCATGCTTAAGTCCATCCATATCCTCCTTGCCATTGCATGTCATTTCGACTATGAGATATGACAAATGGATGTCAAGACGACATTCTTAATGGCCATCTTAACGAAGACATATATATGTCCCAACCGGAAAGTTTTATTGCTAAAGGCCAGGACATATGGTTTGCAAGCTTAAGAAGTCGATTTATGAACTTAAGTAGACATCTAGAATATGGAACATTCATTTTGACGAGACTATAAAGTCTTATGATTTCATTCAAAACGAGGATGAATCATGCGTGTACAGAAAATTGAAAGGCATAAATGTGATTTTTCTTGTTCTATATGTGGATGACATTCTACTCATTGGGAATAATGTAAGGACATTATCATCTACTAAGGTTTGGTTGTCTAGTCAATTTAGTATAAAAGACTTGGGAGAAGCCAGTTACATTCTTGAGATTAAGCTTCTTAGAAATTGGAAGCAAAGAATGTTAGGATTATCCCAAACGACATACATTGACAAGATGCTGGCCAAGTTTAGCATTGACTCATGCAAGGGAGCTCTAATCCCTTACAGACATGGGTTGTCTTTTTGTTCTAAGGACTATCCTAAGTCTTAAGAGGAAAAAAATAGGATGAGTAGGATTCCTTACGCTTCGGCTGTAGGAAGTCTCATATACACCATGTTGTGCACTAAGCCAGATATCTACTTTGCTGTAGGCTTAGTTAGCAGATATCAGTCAAACCTGGAGGAGGTTCATTGGCAAGTTGTAAAGTATATTCTTAAGTATCTCAATAGTACGAAAGATTATATGCTAGTTTACAGAGCTACCGACTTGGTTCCTACTACATACACAGACTCAGATTTTCAGGCAGATAAGGATGAAAGAAAATTCACTAGTGGATATGTCTTCACCTTGTCTGGAAGAGCTGTTTCATGGAGGAGTATCAAGAAATCTTGTATTGCTGACTCAACTATGGAAGCTAAGTATGTGGCAGCTTCGGAAGCATTCAAGGAAGTAGTTTGGCTCCAGAAGTTCCTTTCAGAACTTGAAATTGTGCCACATATGGACAGATCGATTGTGGTGTATTGCGATAACTCTGGAGTAGTCTCGCAATTCAAAAAACCTAGGAGCCACAAGAAAGGGAAGCACATCTAGAGGAAGTATCACTTGATTCGGGATTTCATTCATAAATAGGAAATCGTGGTGGAACAGATAGTCTCGGAGAACAACCTAGCAGATTCCTTCACTAAGCCTTTGGTTGAGAGAGTCTTCAAGAGACACTTAGACGCCATAGGGGTGGGCACCTACGGGCTTTCTTAGTCTTAGAGTGCAGTGGGAGATTGTTAGAATATATGCCCTCTAGACTAATTTTCTGATGTAATTTATTAATAAAAGAATTTATTCTCAAAAATTTATTTGTGAATTTACATTTTATTTATGCACGATTTTCATTTAGAAATGACCCATTGTGTTTAAGTAAATGATCCATATGAATGGTAGTCTTTCACAGTAAGGTATGGATCACGGGTTACTTAACACATAAATATTTGTTCTTAATCGATTGATGAGAATGGGAATCTCATCATATATAGGTTATTGTGTTATGAATTCCAAATGGAAAATGGCTTACTTTTAGCCAGTGAGTAGTCCACTTACTTCATAGCATGAACGTATTTTGAATACGTAGAACAAGACTTGTAATAGTAGTTTTTAAAAGTACTATTTAAAAGAAATTCAGACTATTACTGCTACAGCGTGGACTAATACTCTACCGCTTGTGTATGAGTTGGTGGTCTGACGAAACTAGAAGTATATATTTTGCTATATTATAGTTGATGTTCTTTCATAGAGCTGATATACTTGTATGTTGGGTATATATAACTAGTTAGTTAAGACAGTCTTGTACAAGATAGCTTCTTCACTATACGCCCATTATGACTGTTCAAATGATCTAATTATCCAGGGCCCTGAGGAACATGACTTGGATGTTTACTTTAGAGTAGCTCTCTTAGAAAGTAAAAATATTTCAGGAATCGTGGACCATTGGACTAGAGGTCTAAAGATGGTAGATGTCTATTAGAGAGATGTTAATACACTCTTCCTCTCTAATTGCACGGTGATGCGTAAAGGGGTATTTTTGTCATTAGACCTGTAGGTCAAAGACTTTGCTAACGCAACATTATCCTTGGGGTCCATATTTCCTTATGGTGATATTGAAAAATATTTAAAATTCAAAATATAATTATTTATATAGTAGGGGTATTTTGATCATTTTAGTAGCCAAGGCGATGTGTTTTTTTGTCCTCGGAATGACCCTTAAATTCTGACAGATTTGTGTTAAGGAATTGGTCTTGATAATTATGGGTTTTATTTTATTTTATTTAAATAGTCTAATTTATTATTGGATTAGAATAAAATAAAAGGCACGAGAGAGAGTATATATTTTATCTAGTTTAATTGGTTAATTAATTATTTAGAGCCCAAGGTTCAGATTGAATAATTAGAAAATTAATCTAAATATAAAACTAGATAAAAGACTTGATATTTTATGCTGGCTTATTTGAGATTGTTAATTATTTATTGGGCTATTTAATGAAGTTTAGAAAATAAATAATTGAGATTTATTATTTATAGGTGTTCGAGCTCAAGAGTAAATAATTTTATTGGGCCTAATGAATAAGACTAAGGGTAAAATAAAATTAATAAATATATATTAATTAATTACTAAATTAATAAAATAAATAAATAAATAAAAATAATACAGGATGAATCCCGTGTTGTTTTACGTGAAGGATAACAGAAATGTGAACCCTACTGACTCACAGAAGCTTTGAGAGGCTAAGAAAAACCCATCTCTTTAAGCTTTCATCGATGGTGGATAGGGCACCATTTTGGAAACTCAAAAGCTTTGCGTGAATAAGACGAAGTCGATATTTATAAGGACGTGATCCAATAGTTTCAAGCATTCTTATACAGACATCTTCTTCAGTGCAAAAAGGGTCATTCAAATACAAAGGTAAATTTTTCGTCTTATAAGTATACTTTCAGTGTGATGATTTTTGTCATTTTAAACCCTCAGGGACGACTGAAGAGGTAACACTAGGAGATGAGGAGGAAGATGCCTGAGTAAGACACTCCCTCTCAACCGTCACGTCCTCCTGAAATTTGATTAATAGTATTTTATTTAGTAAAATGTAAATTATCAAAAAGTAATTTAAAATAATAAAAATTATTAATAATTACCAATATCTTGCGAGAGCGCTCGCTAACATGCTGGTCCTATCTCTCCCCACCCTAAAATGTGTGTAGTCTCTTGTACCACTCGATGTGGCTAAAGTAATCGTCTATCTTCTGCCACTACAATTTAAAATTTAATTCATAAGAATAGTGTCCCGAAAAATTAATTGTGAGATGTAAAATTTCAAAATGTGTAAATAATCGATATAATTTACCACACGCTCTTTGTGAACTATAAATGACACTAAGCCTTCAGTATGAGTGGAAGTGCCCTAACCCCTATTCCTTCGAGTAGTGGAGGAAACTCATTGAAACTCTCGTGTGGCCCAGTGCTGCTGCATCGCCTCCCAATGCCGAGAGTCGATCCAGGAAGGAGTCTGGTCAGCTGGGGTCGTCCTCCGCATCCTCGAGAGGGTGTCAGAAAAGCGGGTCCGGCATTTCTGCTCCTAATTAGACCGAATCTTAGCACTATGCTCATCGGCCCAGCGAAATAGTTTCTACAAAAAAGAAAAATTTAATACATATATCCAAATTGTTAGTTCAAAACAAATGGTTAAATATATAAATGAAGGGGAAAAAAAGTAATGTAGAATAATTTATATAATACTTAGTAACTTACCTCAAACTCACCAAACCAGATGTTCTTCACGCTTATCAGGACATTAGCATATGACATGTAAGGCCCGTCGAAGTATCTCTGGAAAATGGATGTGATCTCCCGTACATATCTGCTGGAACCAGCAAATCTTCAAAAGTATTGCAAAACAGTTAGTAGCAATTTGACTAATTTAATATCCGAGGAGCAACGTAAGACTATGAACATACCCCTCCCCTCGTGGTATAATCAATGATCAGGGATCCTGTGCTTGTGATCCAGGATGATGCGACGCTGAGGATGATGGAAGTGCAAGGGACTCTCTATCCTGCTCGATAGGTGGTATCCGAGGAGCATAAGTGGGTGAGAGCATTTGGTCTCGTGACTGAGGATGCTGTAAGTTATCAGTAGGCGGCTGATCTCTAGAAGACATATCTAGGTAGAAGAAGAAAATTATTACAATTATGTGTTGCGGTGTAAAGAAATTATTAACATATTCTAACATTTAAAAAGTTAAAAAAGTTTATAACTTGTTCTCCAGAGTATAATAATTAAATAAGATGACAAAAACACGTTAAAAAAAATACTAACTATTTAGTTTATACTATTCACTTGTGTTGTTATTTGAACTGTACTCCTCCGAATTAATTTCTGTCTTAGAACCTGTCTCTCAATTACCCTCGTCATCATCCTCATCCTCATGTAAGTCTCGATCCTGATCTAATATTTTTTCCCGAACATCCAATATCTCATTTATGCTTTCCACGTGTGTTAGAGGCCTAAGATTGACTACCAAAGATATAGTCATTGCAGCATTATTATCAATTTCTTCTTGATAAGCCTTGTCAACAATAGGTGCATCAAACACTTAGTGTGCTTTAATTTTGCAGATTGTCATCCATTCAGATTTCTGTCTTTTAGATAAAGGATATGTAGCAAAGTATACTTGATGTGCTTGCTAGGCCAATACAAAGGGTTATATTTAGGATAACGTCTCTTATGATTAATATCAACTAACTTATATTGAGGGTGTATCCTTAATCCCCGATTTGGTGTAACGTCAAACCAATCACACTTAAAAACCACAACTTTTTGGATTGGTTGACTAGGAAATTGAAGTTCAAGAACCTTCGTTAAGATCCCATAATAATCAATACTACCATGCTCATTTTTTGTGCCTTTAACACAAACTCCGTGGTTGACACTTTTTCTATGTTCTGCATGGTCACTCGTATAAAATTGATAACCATTAATTACGTATCCTTGAAACAATTTCACCTCTCTTGGCGGTCCCCATGAAAGGTATTGCAAATATTTATTTATCACTCCACTAGCTGGGTCACGCACCTACAAGAAAGTTGTATTTTGTAAGTTCTCATTAAAATCACATTAAATGACAATCGAAACCTTTAAGAACTTACATAATTTTTGAATCATCAAGCAAATTCATTCTCGATCCTTCTCTCGACTTCTAACTCTGTAACACCTATTTGATGGGAGCACATTGCAGAAAAATCCTAATACATGGTTGAACCTCATTGCAATTCATCAAAATGTAATTTGTGGCAGCACAGAATTCTTCGGATGTTAGGAATCGAGTTTGTTTCTTCCCAAATGCCCTTCCTACAACATTGCATATTAAGAGCAAAGATTATTCGTGCACGTGATTAGTTATTTCCTCTACATTGCGTGCGACTTGTGTATCTCTTGTTTTAACATGTGGCTCAAATTAGTAGGAAAAGAACGTTGATGCTTCTTCGACTATGTATGTATTACAAATTGATCCTTCTACCCTCGCCTAATTTTTCACTTTGATTTTTAAATAATGTAAAAGTCTGTTATTTTGAAACATGGCAAATTTGATCACAATTTTGTAGACCATATTACTGGACGTGTACTATAACGTAAATATCTAACATATTGAATGCCTATGCACCTTTCAAAGGGATGCATCCATCTGTATTGAGTTGGACCACAAACAAGTGCTTTATAAAGCCAGTGAACCACTAGATGCTCCATCACATCGAAGAAATCAGGGAAAAATATTTTTTTCTAGTTTACATATGAGCACAGGAATTTCATTTTTCAATTTCTTCATGTGAGCCACTGACAATTTTGGTGAGCACAAATATCTATAAAAGAGACTCAATTCCCTCAACACGTTCTAAACATTGACAGGAAGAAATTCTCTTAAAGTAATTAGAAGTAACCGTTCCATAAACACATAGCAGTTGTGACTTTTCATGCCAGACATCTTTAACTCTTTCAAATCAACACACCTTGATAAGTTTGAAGCATATCTATCTGGAAGTTGTAACTCCTTCACACATTCAAGCAGTGAGCGCTTAGCCTCTGCACTCAACGAATAACATGCTTTCGGCATGAACACCCTTCCTTCGCCTGCTCCACAAACTTTTAGTTTAGGCCTATGGCAATATGTCTCAAGATCACATTGTGCCTGTAAGTTATCTTTTATTTTTCCCTTTACATCCATAACAGTATTAAAAACATTGTCGAACATATTTTTTTTATTATGTATGATATCTATGTTATGGGGCACTAGTAGAGTGTGCCAGTAAGGCAAATCCCAAAAAATGCTTCTTTTTGCCTAAATATGATTTACACCTCTACCATCGCTCCTCCCTAATTCACATCCTGAATTTATTATTCTTGAAAAATGGCACACTCTTTTCCACACATGGTCCCCTGTTAGACGTGACTCCTGTAGTGAGGTTTTTTGAACATCTCTCGGACATATTATTTTCGGACTTGATATTTAACATTCGAGAAACAAGTAAAAGTTACGAATGGGTCAAACACCCTTCAAATATTAGCGTATCAATAGCTCACAACATGTCTTTCCGGAGACTTGGCACATGAAATCACCTTCATCCTTCATAGTGAAGTAGTCATTCACAAATCTAGTAGGCAAAGTCATCGGCCTAAAAGACCAACCGTCCTTGTTATCTTTTCAGATAAAATTAATTGAATGACGAAAATTTTTATAGCCACCTAATAAAAACTGCCAAGACAAGTGGATAGTCAAATAACCAGATGAAGAAGGGAAGATTCATACGAAGGGTACATAAAGGAGACGACAAATGGTTTTGAATATGTAAAAGCTTCTGCTTTTTTATATGATTTGAACTTTTTTTTTTTAACAATTAACGTTATGCTATTAGAGATTAAACAATAATGTGCAATGAGTTTAGGCTGATTAAAAGATAATGTGATACGATATAGTATGCTTCACAGTTCAATTAAATTACTGCAATAACATCGTATCTTCAAGAAGGGTTTGAATTATTTTTTTAGATTAAAATACCTTTCTGATGGAAATGGAGAAATGGAATATGATAACGATTACCGTTCTCTTTTATGACGTTTCACAAATAGAAGAAGCTTTTATGTTCTCTAAATTCTTGAAAATAATTTGACAAAGCTTTCCCTATAAACTGGACATTTCTAGGCACTAAGCTACCACAAAATCAACCGACATTCAACAAAAAAAAAAAAAACATTAACTATCACAACAATTATTCAATAAAACTAACTTAAGGGTAATCACTCATTACCCATGGGGAATGATCACCCATCACTCACGAGGAATGATCTCCTATCACTTATGGGGATCTATTTCATATAAGGTATACATATTAAAATTTTGATTTGAAACGCATTAATTTGAAACTTTTTTCCTTAATTAGAAAAGCGACAGAACAAAGCACCTCAATAAACGATAATGTGATATGATATAGAAGGTTTGATCAGCTTAGATTGTTTGTGTTAGGGTCATTGGTTTTATTGTTGGATTGCTATATTCAAGAGGAGTATTCAAGCGTAGTTGGTTTGATTGTTGGTTATCTGGCTAGGTCTTAATCAGTTGGGTGGGCTGCCATTTGGACCATTTGATGGTTGAACATTTTTAAGGCTAAAAATGGCAATAATCATCAAAACAAATGCATGTTAGGAAAACGAAAAATTTACTTCTGTGATTGAATGACCCTCTTTGCACTGGTGTAGATGTCTATATAAGGATATTTGTGACTAGTGGATCACGTCCTTGCAAACGTTTACTGCGTCTCATCTACGTGAAACTTTTGATCTTCCGAAATGGTGCCCGTAGCACAGCCGGTGAAGGCTTAAAGGTTGGGTTTTGATAAGCCTTGAAGGCTTGGTCGAAATGGATTTGTTGTCTATGAATAAAATGAACTACGAAACCTGTTTTCTTTTGCTTTGCTTCTGTGAATAACCAACTCCCAGAAGTGCAAAAACTAAGCTACTGTTTCAATTCATGTACTATCCATTTGAATCAATCTCCGAGAGAGAAACCATTCGTGTGCAAACAGAAAGCGTTTATACTTTCTGTTATTTTGCACGCGAAATAACATGGGTTCCATCCCGTGTTGTTTTTTTTTAAAAATAATTTTTTAATTAATTAATTAATTTTAAAAAAATTTTTATTTTACCATTGGTCTTATTCATTTGAGCCAGATAAAATTATTTATTCTTGGGCTTGAACACTCATAAATAATAAATCTCAATTATTTATTTTCTGGACTTTATTAAACAACTCAATAAAAAATTAACAAACCCAAATAGACCAATATAAAATTTTATACATTTTATCTAGATTATATCCAGATTAATTTTTTAATTATTCAATCTGGGCCTTCAACCCTTAATAATTAATTAACTAATTAAGCCAGATAAAATAAGTACTCTCTCTTGAACCTTTTATTTTATTCTAGTCAAATAATAAATTAGACTAATAAAATAAAACCCGTAAATATTAAGACCAATTATTTAACCAAAATCTTTCATGACTTAAGGGCCATTCCGAGGACAAAAAGACACATTGCCTTGGCTACTAAAATGACCAAAATACTTCTGTTATATAAATAGCTATATTTTGCATTTTAAATATTTCCTAATATCATCATAAGGAAATATTGACACCAAGGATAATGCTATGTTAAAAAAGTTTTCAACCTACAGGTGTAATGACTAAAATACCCCTCTACGCATCGCCATGCAATTAAAGAGGAAGAGTGTACTAACACCTCTCTAATAGACATCTATCATACTTAGACCTCTAGTCCAATGATCCACGACTCTTGGAATGTTTTCACTTTTTAAGGGAGCTACCATAAAGTAAACATCCAAGTCATATTCCTCAGGGCCCTGGATAATTAGATCATTTGAACAGTCATAAGGGGCGATATAGCGTAGAAGCTATCTTGTACAAGTCTGTCTTTACTAACTAGTCACATATATCCAACATACAAGTATATCGGTCTTACAAAAGAACTTCAACTACAGTATATCAAAGTATATACTTTTAGCTTCGTTAAACTACTAACTCATACTCAAACGGTAGAGAATTTGTCCACGCTGTAGCAGTCATAGTCTGGGTTTCTTTTAAATAGTACTTTTAGAAATCACTGTTATATGTCCTATTCTACGTATTCGAAATACGCTCATGCTATGAAGTGAGTGGACTACTCACTGGCTGAAAGTAAGCCAAATTCATAACACAATAACCTATATATGATGAGATTCTTATTTTCATCAATCGGTTAAGAACAAACATTTATGTGTTAAGTAACCCGTGATCTATACCTTACTGTGAAAGACCACCATTTACATAGATCAATTATTTAAACACAATGGGTCCTTTTTAAACAAAAATCGTGTACAAATAAAATGTCAATTCACAAAAAAATTTTGAGAATAAATTCGATAATTATATCAGATAAACTAGTCTAGAGAGCATATATTCCAACAATCTCTCACTTGCACTCTAAGATTAAGAAAGTCCGTAGGTGCCTACCTCTATGGCGTCTAAGCGTCTTTTGAAGACTCTTTCAGCTAAAGGCTTGATGAAGGGATCTGTTAGGTTGTTCTCCAAGGCTATCTGTTCCACCACGATTTCCTGTTTTTGAATAAAATCTCGGATCAGGTGGTACTTCCTCTGGATATGCTTCCCCTTCTTGTGATTCCTAAGGTCTTTGGATTGCGAGAATTCTCCAGAGTTGTTGCAATACACCACAATCAGTCTGTCCATGTGTGGCACAACTCCAAGTTTTGAAAGGAACTTTGGGAGCCAGATTGCTTCCTTGAATACTTCCGAAGCTGCCACATACTCAACTTTCATGGTCGAGTTAGTAATACAAGATTACTTGATACTCCTCCATGAAACAACTCCTTCAGACAAGGTAAAGACATATCCACTAGTGGATTTTCTCTCATCCTTATCCGCCTGGAAATCTAAGTCTATGTATCCAGTCGTCAACCCTGTAAACTAACATATAATTTTTCGTACCATTGAGATACTTAAGAATATGCATTATAGCTTGCCAATAAACCTCTCAAAAGTTTGAATGATATCTGCTAACTAAGCCTACAACAAAGTAGATATCTGGCCTAGTGCACAGCGTGTACATGAGACTTCCCACAGCTGAAGCGTAGGGAATCCTACTCATCCTGTCTTTTTCCTCTTGAGACTTAGGACAGTCCTTAGAATAAAAAATAACCCATGTTTGCAAGGGATCATAGCTCCCTTGCATAAGTCCGTGCTAAACTTGGTCAGTATCTTGGCAATGTATATCGCTTGAGATAATCTTAACATTCTCTATTTTCTATTTCTAAAAGGCTTAATCCCGAGAATGTAATTGGCTTCTTCTAAATCTTTCATACTAAATTAACTAGACAATCAAATTTTAATAGATGACAATGTCCCTACATCATTCCTAATGAGTAGAATGTCATCCAGATATAGGACAAGAAAAATCACATTTATATCTTCCAATTTCCTGTACACGCATGGTTCATCCTCGTTTTGAATGAAATTGTAGGACTTTACAGTCTCATCAAAATGAATGTTCCATATTCTAGATGCCTACTTAAGTCCATAAATGGACTTCTTAAGCTTGCAGACCATATGTTCCTGGCCTTTAGCAATAAAACCATTCGGTTGGGACATATAGATGTCTTCGTTAAGATGACCATTAAGAAATGCCATCTTGACATCCATTTACCATATCTCATAGTCGAAATGACATGCAATGGTAAGGAGGATACGGATAGACTTAAGTATGGCTACTGGGAAAAATGTTTCATCATAATCGATTCCCTCTTTTTGAGTATACCCTTTCGCCACAATCTAGCTTTGAAGGTTTCCACCTTCCCATCTGCTCCACTTTTCCTCTTGTATAGCTACTTACACCCAATGGGCTTTATCCCTTCAGGTGAAGTTACAATATCTCAAACTTGATTGAATACATAGACTTAATCTCGGCTTTCATTACTTCATGCCATAGATCTGCATCGACATCAGCAATAACCTTCTTCATATCTAGTGAAATCTTGTTCCTGATGGTAAAAAACCAGCTCAAAAGCCTCTTCTGTCCATCTTTTTAGAACTCTAGATATCCTCCTACTATGACGAAGCTCTGTTTGTACAGGTTCTTGAAGTTATGCCTCTTCTTGTTCCATAATCGAGTATGAAGAATCTGATTTCAAAGATAACTTCTCCTCGAGTTCTAACCTTGTTGAACCTTTGGTGGAAGTACTTTGATCATCCTCCAAGTATCTAGCATTAGTACTTACTAGTACTTTCTGTTCCTTGGGATGATAAAAGTAGCCTCATTTTATCCCTTTTAGATACCCAATAAAGTAGCATAATTCTGATCTTGGTTTTAGCTTGTCTCATTTGATCAGTACAGAAGTTGGACAACCCCATATCCTGAGGTGTTTTAGACTTGGCTTACGCCCAGTCCACATTTCATAAAGTGTCTTAGGTACTGACTTGGAAGGTACCAAGTTCAGAATATATGCCGTTGTTTCCAATGCATATCCCCAAAAAGAGACAGAAAAAGTAGCATGAGACATCATACTTTGGACCATTTCTACTAATGTCTTGTTTCTTCTCTCAACTATTCCATTCTGTTGGGGTGTACCCGGTACAGAGAGTTGGGATACTATTCCATGATGTACCATGTAATTCTTAAACTCACCGATGAGGTATTCTCTACCACGATACGATCGTAAGGTTTTGATCAGTTTACCTGTTCGGCGCTCCATTTAAACCTTAAACTCTTTGAAATTGTCAAAAGAGTCAGACTTGCGCCTTATCAGGTAGACATAACCAAATTTTGTACAATCATCCGTGAAAGTGATGAAGTACTTAAAGTCCCTTCTATCTGGAATAGACAAAGGACCACACACATCAATATGAACAAGATCCAATACTTCCTTGGCTTTATTAGCTTTTTGAGTGAACAACCTTTTAGTCATTTTTTCTATAAGACATGATTCACATTGAGGCCAACTTTCCAATCTTAATGAGCCAAAGGGCCCATCATGAAGTAACCTCTGAATCCTGGTTGAGTTAATATGACCAACCTTAAATGCCAAAAGATATAAGTCATTGACATTAGTATTTCTCTTCTTACTTAAAGGTTCAGATTGAGTGTAATTTATTTAATTGTTTGTAGGATTTAAAAAAAATAAGTTTCCATACATGTGCCCTATACATAAAACTTCTCCATTTCTACTGATAGTAATACAAGAATGGAAAGAAACAGAATATCCATGATTTATTAGTTTTGCAATTGAAATCAAATTTTGTCTAAAACCGGGTACATATAAAATATCCTCTAGTACAACTACTTTATTACAATAAAAAATAAGATCAAATTCTCCCACTATAAGGGCCTATACTTGTGCTCCATTTTCTACTCGTAGTCCATACTCGCCCTTTTGGAGTCTTCTTATCTTCCTAAACTCCTGCAAGGAGTTACGGATATGATCAGTGGCACCAGAATCAACAATCCAAGCAGAAGTTGATCCAACCATTGAAATAGACTCTAGATAGAGAACAATACCTGTAGGATTTTTTTTTGGCCTGAATTTCTAGACACTCATTTTTTCAGTGTCCCTTCTGCCCATATTTGAAGCATTTGGTTTTAGGCTTGTTGGACTGGATCTTAGGCTCGGCCTGTGCATTTCCCTTATTCTTCTTGAACTTTCTACACTTGAGCCCAGTTCTAGAAGAAAAAGTCCTAGTAATCATAGGCTTAGATTGTGACTTCATGACCTTCTCCGCCACTTGGAGCTCTTTTATCAACTCAGTTAAAGTCATGTTCAATTTGTTCATGTTGTAGTTTAACTTGAATTGAGTAAAAGTAGGAGTGGCAATGTTGAACACGACACGATTATAGCGGGTTAGGGTTGGGGTTTCGCGGGTTCGGGTCGAAATGGGTTGACTTATTTAGCTTTAAACGGGTTCGTGTCATAAACAGGTCAAACCCGTTTCAACCTATTTTGACCTGCCAACCCGTTTTTTTTTTTCACAAAAAATACACAAAACCCTACCCTATCACTCGAGAGTGTGTGAACTGAAAGTCTGAAACCTATCACTCTCTCCTCGCCGTTGCCTCTCACTCTCTCCTCGCCATTGCCGTCAGCTCTTTAGCAGCCTTTGCTACCGCTACTGACCAGTGGCTCCCTCGACTTCAACTGGAAAGGAAAGGAGCTCAGTGGCAGAGCTTCCGCGACTGACTTCCTAAGGTAACCACTCCCTTGAGTTATCTACATCTGCATTAGCTTTAATCAAGTATAATCGAGCAAAATATATAGCGTGCGTGATCAAATCGAGCATGTTTTATTGTTGATTGTTGGAGAAACCGCGAGATGAGCTTGCATCTGCGTGTGTATTTCATACTTTATGGAGATTTTTGGGCAATTGCAGAGATGAGCTTGTTTGATTGTTGCAAAAACCGCAAGGTTTTGGAGTGATAATGGGGGGATTTTTTTGGTTGAATTTAGACAATGTATGGAGACTATTATGTGAATAATTATGAGAAAGGCCAAATGTGAGCTTGTTTTGTCGCTTTGATGGGTTCTTTTGGAATTTTTCCTAGTTTATTTTTGTTCTTTTGAGTGGTAAATATTGGACGGCTTGTCTGGAATTCTTGCATGTACTGAATGTTCATCAAGCTGGAAGAGCAGAAAACAGTTAAAAGTTTAGTCCCCTTGCAAAACTAGTTGAAGTTCTGAACGGAGGCATTTTTCTTTTTCTTCCTTCTTTCTGTTTAACAGTCAATTTCCTTGGAGCTTGATAGAATTTCATGAGTCTAAATTCTGCATTGCATTGCATCTGCCTCTCTATTGAATTGGATGGTCAAAAGATTTGCCCTACATTTATGGAACTGATTGGTCTTGGTAGCAAGAGCTTTACTCATCAAACTACTGCTTTGATTTAGAGTTAACTTTTATTTCTCTGTGATGGATAAAAACAGAAATTATGATCATTTTTCAATTATAGAAATTCAGAGTTAGCTTTGATTACTACTTTGATTCAGCATGTATATTTTTCAATATGAAACTTTCTTATTACATTTTATCTCCATCTAAACTGGTTATTGTGATCATTTTTCAACAATATTACACAGAAACTTCTGAATTATTACACAACCTTAATCAACAATATTTCACATCGCACTGGGATATTCTAAAATAAAAATTTAAAGTGAAATATCAAGATACCAAACTCTTGACACTATAGAAAGAAAAATGAACTGATAAGAGAAACACAATCACATCTCTTTGATACCTCTGCTAATAACACGGAAACAAGAAAATGAAAAGCAAAAGTTCCTAAAATATGCAATCTATATATGCTATGAAAACTGAGAGAAAGATCAGTTTGCAACCTGAAATATAGTTATCAAGGCTACATCCACATACTGACCTAGTTATCACTTATCAATTTATTAACAACTTGTGACCTAGTTTTTTGCACGCTCTTCAACAAACCAAGCAATACATCAGTGTGAATGGTTCTCTCATGAGCCTCATCAACAACAATAACCGAACTAATGGCCCGAATGGTTCTTGGATTCATTTTGAAGTGGTATTTGGTAAGCAAAGCTCACTTAGAACTTCTCTTTCAAATTTGGTGGAATTCCTATGGTTGAATATTGAGTTTGGCAATTTATTGTGAATTTTCGTAGCTGAATTTTTTATTCAATTTGGAGCTTGAATTCTGCATTTTCTGGGCTGATATTGATCAATTTAAGCTGCCAATGATATTGGTAGTGATGTGGAAGTTGTCTTGAATGAATTCTTGGTAGATTGGGCTGTTTATTGATTGATTTTTGTGAAGGGTATTCTGCTGCGAAATTATGCTATATTAATTTTTTTGTGACAATTTTGGGGCTGTTTTATGTGTTGAATTATTGTGGATTTTTGTGAAGGAGTTGTTGGAGTATTGAGCTACTTGTTCGGGCAAATTGTTGGTGTTTGGTGTCATGAAAAAATTGAGATTAACTCCTGCTGTACTTTTGCATTTTCATCACTCCATTAGGCTTTGTTTTCTTGATTGAACATTGACTATTTGCATTCCAATTATTCCAACTCAATTCTTTGTGATTGTGACCTTACAAAATCCTTTGATATTCCGTTGTGATCAATTCTCTTAGCTAATGTTCTTTGAACTAAATCCTTTCTCAAATGGCTCCTAAAAGGAAGAATCCACCTAGGCAAAGGAGTAGTTCACATTTGCAAACTTTTGAACAATCTAGAGAAAGGATGAACATATATTGATCGTAACATCTTAGCATATCTAGGCATGAAAATATCTTGCTGTAATTTAGTTAGTAATTTAGTTCAATTTTTTTTTTCAATATATCTTGCTGTAAAATATATATGACAGTGGAGATGCGGGCCATTAGTTCTTAGGGTTTGCTAGTCTTCGTGTATTCTCTACTTAATACAACCAAGAAGTGCTCTAGTTAATCTACTTCATTTGCATGTCAGCTAAATCCTGTCTTCAAATTTCACATGCTCTATTCATGAATCTTTTTAAGAGTTCAGCTTGTCAACTTTATCCCCCTTCCATAGCTACTTATACTTTTTATGGTTTTGTTGTTTGGAATATATAATTGTAGCATTCTTAACATACTTGAGGTTAATTATATCTTTTTCACTAATTGTAGAGATGGATACATTGTTACCTCCACCACAAATTGATGAATTGCAGCAAGAGTTTGTTGAACTTGAAGATGACACAGATGATGAAAGTGTTGAGACGGTTGGAAATGACAACAGAGAGAGTGCAAATTCAAAGGATTCTTCTACCACTCAAACAAGTCAGAAACGTAAAAGAAAGCTCACAAGTAATGTTTGGCAATATTTTGACCTACTACCAATTGGTGAAGATGGAAAAGAAAGATGCAAGTGCAAGTATTGTGGCCAAACATATCTTTCAGCCAGCAAATATGGGACAGGTAACCTGAAAAAGCATATTAAGAAATGTCCTAGGATTGATTCAAAGGATATAGGACAAATGCTCATTGAATCTAGTGGTGGCAGTATGAATACTAGATCTAGGAGATTCTGTCAAGCAAAGTTTAGAGAGTTGTTGATTAGTGCTGTGATACAACATGATTTGCCTTTATCTTTTGTGGAATATGAGAGCATTAGGGCTGTATTTTCCTACTTAGAGCCAGATGTGTCTCATATTAGTAGGACTATTGTGAGGCAAGATATTAAAAATATACATGCTGTTTATATTGCCAAGATAACTCTTCAACTTAAACAATGTCCTGGTAGAATTTGCTTGACTTCTGATTGTTGGACTTCGATAGCTACAGATGGATACATGACTTTGACTGCACATTTTATTGACAAGAATTGGGTATTGCATAAAAAGATTTTGAATTTTTCATACATGCCTCCACCTCATTCTGGTGTTGCATTAATTGAAAAGATTTATAGTTTGGTTGCTAGTTAAGGAATTGAGAAGAGGTTATTTTCTATAACTTTGGATAATGCTTCTGTCAACAATTCATGTGTTGAGCTTTTGAAATATCAATTGAATTTGCAAAGATTTTTGTTGGATTTTGGTTCGTTGTTTCATGTAAGATGCTGTGCCCATATTCTCAATTTAATTGTAAAAGAAGGGTTGAAATAAATTGATGAATCAGTTGAGAAGGTAAGAGAATATGTGAAGTATGTCAAAGGGTCACCAACAAGAAAGCAAAAGTTTTTAGAGTGTGTGGCACACACATTTCTTGAATCCAAGAAATCTCTTAAGCAAGATGTTCCTACAAGATGAAATTCTACATATGAGATGCTTGCTAGTGCACTTTATTATAAGCTTGCTTTCTGTCATTTGCAATTGAGTGACTCTAATTTCAAGCATAACCCTTCTGAAGAAGAATGGAGTAAAGTAGAGAAAATATGTGGTTTTTTGAATTATTTTATGATGCAACAAATGCATTTTCTAGTGCGAAGAGGCCTACTTCTAATCTCTATTTTCCCCATGTGTTTATGATTCAGTTGAGGTTGACGGAAGAAATTAAAAGTCCTGATGACTACATGAAGAGAATTGCAATTGGCATGTATTCGAAGTTTGATAAGTACTGGAAAGAGTTCAGCCTACTTTTGGCCATTGCTATTGTATTTGATCCTCGGTATAAAATGTAATTTGTTGAATTTAGTTATAGGAAACTTTATGGTATTGATGGTCAATTGGAGTGCTCAAAATTTAAATCTAAACTTTTCTCTATCTTTGAAGCATACAAGACTAATCTTTCTTCTATTTCTGGAGTATTTGACACTGTATCTTAGGGACAATCAAAATCAACCTCTACCAAAGAGAAAGATAGTGTAGAAAGTTCAAGTGTTTTTCAGGTTATTTCTTTTACTTATAACTTTTTTATAAGTCCAATATCTTTTATAATTATAATTTATTTTACAATATTAATGTATAATTTAATTTATGCTTTCTAATTCCATTTTTAATTTTTAAAATAGGAGTTTGATGATTTTGAAAGTGAAGATATCATGAAGCGTACGCAGAAATCTGAGTTACAGTTATATTTAGATGAGCCAAGGGTTGATAGGACAGTTAAGCTTGATGTTTTATCTTATTGGAAGGCTCATCAATATAGATACCATTTGCTAACTCAAATGGTTCGAGATATGCTTACTGTTCCTACCTCTATAGTTGCTTCTGAGTCTGCATTCAGTAGCGGTGGTAGAGTTCTCGATTAATTTAGAAGTTCTTTATCACCTGATCTTGTTGAGTCTTTGATTTGTTCTAAGGATTGGATTTATGGAGGTAAAAAATTTTTTAGACTATATTTTTATTTCAATTTATATTTTTAGATAAAATTTATAATACTTGTTTGTTTGAATTTATTGCAGAAGCACTTGTTAAAAAGCTAAATGTGGATAAAGTTGTTCAAAATATTATAGATTTGAACATCAATAAGGAGGCACCTGCTGAGAAGAACATTGTCAATGTTGTTTGAAGTTTGTTAAATTTTTAATGTATTAAGTAAATTGGATGTTTAAATTTTTTAGATTAAGTCTTATGAATTTATTCACATTTCTAGATATTTAATTAGATGATTTATTATTTTATTGGTCATTTAAGACTTTATGGACTATTATATTGGTTCTTTTAATTTTATATGGTTTGATTTATTTTTTAAAAATTTTTAGTGTAATGGGTGGACATGTTTAGTAGGTATTCGGGTTGGCGGGTTGGCGGGTTTAGTAAGTATCTATTTATATTCGTGTTGTATCGTATCAATCTATTTATTTTCGTGTCGTGTTCGTGTTATAAAATTAGACACGTTTATTAATCGTGTCGTGTTCGGGTTGACGTGTTGTGTGTAATTACTCCAAGTTGACACGACCCGCTAACCCGAACACGACACGATTGCAACCCCTAAATAAAAGAGCCCGATAGAGATTCGAGAACCATGTCCACTTGGCTTTCAAGGTCAATAACAGCTCCTAAGACTCCCGCTTCTTCAAAAGCAACAATCATTTTGAGCATATGCTCCCTCAGCCATCTTAGTATTTATGATTGTCCTAAGAGTTTTCTGCCTTGGGGGTCGGCTCTTATCGGCGAACATCATAACTAATGATTGGCTAATGTCATATGCAGTGGCTATGTACTCGTATTTTGACTTGAGCATATTAGACATGGAGGCATTTCATTGGCCTTTTTTCATGCTTTTTCAGCCTCACGTTCTTCCATGGTGGAACCTTCCCTAATAACAGGGCAGGTTTCAAAGAGGACATACTTATATTCCTCAGTAGTGAGTATTATGTCCATGTTCCTTTTTCAATCCACATAATTCGGACCTGTTAGCTTGTTTTCACGGAGAAGAACGGCCAAAGGACTAAAAGAACCTTCACCAACCATTTCTGAAATATCGAAAATAAAAGAAAATTCAGTTTATGAATAAACAAAATAATTTGTGACTTTATCCTCATATTAATTCCAATAATAATTAACCCTATCACTATTATCTTTAATATGATTAATTTGGCTCTTAGAAAAACTAACATAACTTCATGTGAAGATTAATAGTTTTCTAAGTTAAGTGTATTAACCACCACGAATTAATTTCCCTTCTAGGTAATAATCTAGAAGATAACTCCATCGTGAGATGACTGTTTCTTCTCATTTCCTATGGACATTTCTCATACTATAACCTCCAACTTAGGCTGGCCGATCATAGAACGTGTCTCGAGTTATTAATTACATCCATCCATTAGTTCTAGATCCTTGTGGTATCTCCATCTTATACGGGTTCATTCCCAAGGTGACGTGAGAGGACTCACAATCTCTAATGAGGATCGTGAAGGAAACTGTGGGGCCATTGGAACCCCTCTCCCATTTAGTATTTTAAAATATCTTGAAAAATATATTTTGAAGATTTCAATTAAATTTTCTTTTAACTCAAAATAAAATATCAAAACCCATAAAAAATTTTATATCAAGGTTTATACCATTTGAGAAATTTTTTCATGGATTAATTTTGTTTAAGTTAATAAACTTAATAATTTCAATAAAATTTTTGAGAGATTTTGATCTCAAGTTTAATTTGACAAAAATAATTTTTCTTGTTAAAATTCAATCAAAGTGGTTTTCTATTTTAATTCACAAAAATATCTAAATTCAATATATTTTCTATGTCAAGAATAAAATCCTTTGAGAAAATATTCAAGAATTAATATTTGTCCAAATTAAAATTAACCATTTGATTTAAGAAAAATATTTTTCTTTGTCAAAAATTCTCAAAGACTTTGGTCTTTGAGAAAACGCGCACATAGGATACAAAAAGAAATAAGCATGCTAGAAAATTATAAATGTTTTCATACTTGTTTATTCTTTTTAACCTAAGTGTGCAAATAATAGAATTAAACACATTAATTAATTAATAGTCTTGTTTAATCTTAAATTTTCTTTACTATTATTTTTCATTTAAAATATTCAGAGAATAGTAACTATTGTAATAAAAATAACTTTGCTTTATATGGGACAAAATATATATATATATATATATATATATATTTTATCGGGTTGGGTCCAGTGCATCCACCATACTGGATCACAGCCCATGGGTTCCGGCGGGTGCCCGCAACCCGACACACATCCCACCTGCTGTGCAACAATTTGCAATTACAAAATGCAATTGCAGAATTGCACTTCCTCGCTGATATCATCAGTGAGGAAAGCTGCCTCACTCGATGCAAGCCATGCATGGCTTGGAGCTAGGGCTGTCAATGGGTCGGGTATACCCGGACCTGTACCGAACCCGTTTTTAACGGGTCTGGTACACATAATTTTCTACCCGACTCGAACCCGGCCCGTTTACCCGATTACTATATATAAATGGGTCCGGGTATGGAACTATATTACCCATACCCGATTACCCGTTTAATAAATTATATTATATATATATATATATTATATTATATAAAATATAAAATATATATTATATTATATATAAAATATTATGTTAATTAGTTTTTTTTCTACTCTTACCCTAACTCACCCTATCTCATGATTCTCATCTACAGCTGCCGTCTTTCTCTTCTATTCTATCTTCACTGTCTTTCTCTTCTCCTCCTTAGTCTTCACTATCTTCTCTTCTCTTCAGTGCAGTCTTCTCTTCTCTTCAGTCTTCACCGTCTTCCTCTTCTTCATCTATAGCTGCCATTCATCCTCAACCTCATCTCATCTATAGCACTATAGCCACTGAGCAGTCGCCGCCGTCGCCGCCTACCCAAGTGGCCCAGGCCCACAGCAACACACGGACCGAGCCAGCTGCCTCCGATCTAAGGTTAGTACCACCGAGCAATGTTTGATTTGTCGTACACCGCCTCATCTCTCCCTGTTGCTTTCCAGAACCCAGCGATTGTTGTTCTATTGGTCCTTGTCCAGTCGTCTCTGTTGGATACTTCTTATCCTTATAACTGAAAAATTACCACTCATTTTGTTCTTCATATCCGATCTGGCATTTGTCTATTCATCACAGTAGAATAAAAGTAGAGAACATGTTCATATTACTGCTTCATCACAGTAGAATAAAAGTACCACTCATTCTGACGGATCACTGAGCACAAATCTGCCGTCTTGTGAAAGCTGAATTTTTTATCCTTCCGAGACTGATTTATGCTATTCTACTCTGCTTTAGTAATTTTGATTGAATATTTTATTCTGGCAATGTCTATTGTGTTTGACTAGGATAGTGTCTAAATTGCTTCAATTTTTAATGAGGGTATTAAGTTGACATTGGCTGAAGGAGGTTGATTTTGGGATATAATGCATATAAGTGGAGTTTAATTGTCTATACAAAGTGGGAGCAAAAAGAAGTATTGGTTTGTGTTATTTTTCCTTGGAATTAGTTTTTACTACAAGGACATTAATTTTAAATGTTGTTATATTGGTTGCAATCCTGTCTTGGTACTTTCTGAATGCATGAACCAATTTTCCATTCCTTTTGGGAGGCTATTGAGTTGTTGTTTTGAAAACTTGGACTTCATTAGGACTTTAATTGGTTTTGGAGTAAATTGGGGATTTATTCTTTTAAAAGGCATATATATTCCTATTTCTTTGTTATGCTATTAGATGACTGTTCATATCTCTATATTTTCTATTGGATGCTCCTTTCTTCAATTATACTAAGTTTTCCATCTATTTACTTAAACTATTTACTTGTCTTTGAATTCTAGTATTTTGTAAATAGAGTAGAATATGTTTTCTGTTTCTTTATACTTTGCTATTATTTTGTGAATTTTCAACTTTGTATGAGGTTTTTGTTCATGTGATTTGAAGTTGGTATTGGGTTGGTTGTGGCTTGTGGTGAGTTGTATTGGAGGATTGTGGTTGTTGGAGTTGGATTATTATGGGAAGTTGTTGTTGATTTGACAGAAGCCTTACTAAAGCAGAGTAGAATAACATCTTAATGTGGGCATGTTTAGATGTATGTCACATCCTAATGTTTAAAACTGACCATAAAGAAGCAAAACAACCTGCATTCCCTATTTTAAACAACATAGTATTTTCCCAGCAAAATTTACTTATTGTGTTAGAGTTAAGAATTGTTAGTGATTTTACTATATCTATTCAACTTTATCCTATGACGTTTTGGGAATGTTTAGGGATGTTTATAAGAGTATATTGATGCTTGAATTGAATTACATGCTTGCTGGAATTTAGTTGTAAAATTAGCTTGTCATTGAAAATTATTTGTTTTATGAAGGATGTCAAGTACACATACTGAAACACCACCTTCAGTTTCAAGTGATGATCATAATACTAATAACATGGCCGTGGAGTCACAGTCTATGGAAGATGTCAATGACGAAGGGATTTTGACCTCAAGGATAAGGAAATTGACTTCTAAGGTATGGGATGAAATGTCAAGATTTACATCTCCTTCTGGAGAGGTTATAGCTAAATGTAACTGGTGCAAAAAGCAACTTAGTGGGGCAAGTAATGCTGGAACTACTCACCTAAAAAAACATTTGGCACATTGTCCTTTAAGAAAATATAAGTAAGGAGGGCAAATGAATCTCATGAAGGCAAAAAGTCCATTAACTGATTCTTGTGAAGTTCGAAACTATAAATTTGATCAAGAAAAGAGTAGACGGATTTTGGCCAAAACAATCATTAAGCATAATTATCCTTTTAATATGTGGGAGCATGAGTGGTTTGAGGAATTCTGCAACAGTTTGAACCCAAATTTCAAGCTTGTCTCTCGAAACACAATGAGGTCAGATGTGATTGATTTGTATAAGGAGGAGAAGGAAAAATTGTATAAGATGTTGGATCATTTTGCTTGTAGATTTACCCTTACTACTGATATTTGGACATCCGACCATTCTAATATTGCATACACTTGTTTGACTGCTCATTATGTCAATGACGATTGGGAATTGAAAAAGAATATCATTGCATACAGACTTATTCCTTATCCACATGATGGTGAAACATTGTTTAGATTCATTAATGACATTATTTTAGAGTGGAATTTGGATAAGAAACTGTTTTCCATGGTTGTTGATAATGCATCTGCAAATGATTCAATGGTTAGGCATTTGAGATCATGGTTGTGTGATAAGTCGTGGCTTCCTTTAGGTGGAGATTTATTTCATGTTCGTTGTAGTGCACATATTCTTAACTTGATTGTGCAAGATGGTTTGGCTCATATTGGTAATACCCTTCAAAAAATTCGAGAAACTTGCAAGTATTTGAAAAGATCACCTCATGGTTGCCAAAAATTTGAATGTGCATTGCAACAATATAAGCTGAAAAATAAGAAAAAAGTGTCCTTGGATGTTCAAACTAGATGGAACTCTACTTTCTTAATGCTTGATTCAGCATTGCCTTTAAAGGAAGCATTTAGTCGCCTTGCTCAGATTGATAAAAATTACAAGCTCAATCCAAGTGAAGAGGAATGGGAAGTTGCTAGTTTGGTTCACACTTGTTTAAAAATCTTTTATGAGGCTACTTCTCATTTTAGTGGTAGTCATTTTCCCACATCAAATGTATTCTTTCCTGATGTGTGTAGAATCTAACTCAAGCTGAAAGAATGGGTATCTGGTGATAATGTTTTTCTTAAAGCCATGGCTGATCCAATGAAAGTAAAGTTTGAAAAATATTGGGATGAGTGCTGTTTAGTGTTGGGAATTGCTGTTGTTCTTGATCCCAGGTTTAAAATGGATTTGATGGAATTCTATTATACTGAGATATATGGTGATAATGCTTTTACTTATGTTGAGAGGATTAGGAGTGGTTTTCTTAATTTATACCTTGAATATGGTGGTCAGTTGGGATCTGATGCAATTAGTGATGAAAGGGATTGTAATCGAAATGATGGGAATTTGAAAGTTGATGTGCTAAATCGGTTTGACCAATGGTACAAGACAACAAAGTCTTCTACGCTTCATGTGTATCAAAAGGCTGAAATAGATCAATATTTGGATGAACCAGTGTATCCGAGGAATGACCATTTTGATATATTAAGCTGGTGGAAAGTTAATTCTTTGAAATATCCAACTATAGGAAAGATTGCACGTGATATCTTAGCTATTCCAACCACAACTGTTGCATCTGAATCTGCTTTCAGTGTTGGAGGAAGGATAATTGATGAGTCACGTTCTTGTTTACTTCCTGATATCGTGGAGGCATTGGTGACTACAAGTGACTGGATTGAATCGAAAAAAAAGAGAAGTAAAAGAATATTTGTTACATTTTAATTTTCTATATTTAATTTTTTGTTTATCTATTGGCTAATTAATTTGTCTTTGACAGAGTTAGTTGACTTAGAAGATATGGAAGATTGCTCTTCATTGACAAATGCAGCAAAGACTTCAACTTGATATGTAAATATGTTTATTCATTTTATCTCTTGAAGTTCATATTATGTTTTAACTTTTCATGTGATAATTAATATTTTTATTATTTTTCTTCTTTATTTAATTACAGATACTGTTGAGGATTGTTGATGAAGGATGAGAAAGTTGAAGATAACTTATTGGATGAATTGAGGATATTTTATGTTATGTAATAGTTATAAACTTTTTTACTTGGCAATGTTGTTTTAAAAGTTATTTAATATTTAATTTCTAATTGTCATATATTGTATGAGATTGTTATTTATGAATTTGGACGTTTCTTTTTATTATTGTAAATTTAAAATGTTGAGAATTTATTGATATTATGGTTATTTCTCATTTTTTTAGCTTAAATGTGAATTAAATTGTTTTAAAATTTTAATACAGGAAGATTATTTTTACACATACCGCATTCACGGGTATGGGTCTCTTCAATCCATACCCGCCGGGTATTCGGGTCGGGTCCAGTACTGCCTTTCTTTAAACGGGTCCGGGTCCGGAACGCCCTGTCCCGAACCCGATTAGATCCGTTTACAACCCTACTTGGAGCCTGGCTGATGGCTCCTCTCACAGATCAGGCAGCTCGGTTCAACTGTGGTGTGGCTCGGCTACTTGGCTTCAACAGTGCTTCTTCTCCAAAATGCACTTCTGCGTGCAGATTTCGATTTTTCTTCCATTTTTACTTAAAAACCATCCAAACAACCGCCTATACCCTTAAAAAAATATTGGGCTTACACGATATCTATGAAAGCAATCAAAATACATTGTTCTTATACTTCCACTCGCGAAACTTACAGTGAAACTACCCATACCAGTAAACACTAAGGATCACATATTTCAACCAAAACAAATATTTTCTTATTTTAGTTAAGCCTAACATGCTTCCTACATTTGCCAAACCAGGCTCTTATACCAATTGAAGGCTTAAAATGGCAAAAATTATCAAAACAAAAACATGTTAGGGAAACGAAAAATTTACCTCTGTGATTGAATGACACTTTTTGCACTGGTGTAGATATCTGTACAAGGATATTTGAGGCTATTGGCTCACGTCTACTGCATCTCATCCACGCAAAACTTTTAATCTTCCAAAATGGTACTCGTAGCACAACCGGTGAAAACTTGAGGGTTTCTATGAATACTTCACAGACGAAGCTTTCGGTAAAAAATTGGGGTTGTTTTTTTTTTTATTCACCTTGATTGCAATTGAAAGCCTCCTCTCACTATGCATAAAGACCCATTTCAATTCCTTTGTGATTCCCCAAGAAAGTAAAATCATCTGCGCAAAAACAGAAAGCATCAATGCTTTCTGTTATTCTTCACGTAGAACAATGTGGAATCCATCTCGTGCTGACTTTTTTTTTAAAAAATTAAATTAATTAATTAAATTAATAATTAAATAATAAAATATTATTATTATTATTTTTATTAATTTTATTTTACCTTTGGTCTTATTCATTGGGCCAGATAAATTATTTATTCTTGGGTTTGAAAACTTATAAATAATAAATCTCAATTATTTATTTTCTGAGTTTTATTAAACAGCCTAATAAATAATTAACAAGCCCAAATAGACCAATATATAATTTCATATATTTTATTTAGTGTATATCCAGATATATTTTCTAATTATCAATCTGGGCTTTGGGCCCTGAATAATTAATTAACTAATTAAATTAGATAAAATAAATACTCTCTCTCAAACCTTTTATTTTATTCTAGTCTAATAATAAATTAGACTAATAAAATAAAAACTCATAATTATCAAAACCAATTTCTAAACCCAAATCTTTTATGACTTAAGGGCCATTTTGGGGACCAAAAGACACATTACATTGGCTACTAACATGACCAAAATACCCCTGCTATATAAATAGCTATATTTTACATTTTAAATATTTCCTAATATTACCATAAGAAAATATTGATCCCAAGGACAATGCTGCGTTAGCAAAGTCTTCGACCTATAGGTGTAATGACTAAAATACCCATTTATGCATCGCTGTACAATTAGAGAGGAAGAGTGTAATAACACCACTCTAATAGACATCTACTATCCTTAGACTTCTAGTTCAATGATCCACAACTCTTGGAATGTTTTTACTTTTCAAGGGAGTTACCCTAAAGTAAATATCCAAGTCATGTTCCCCAGGGCCCTGGATAATTAGATCATTTGAACAGTCACAAGAGGCAATATAGCGTTGAAGTTATCTTGTACAAGTCTGTCTTAACTAACTAGTCACATATACCCAATATACAAGTATATTGGTTCTACGAAAGAATCTCAACTACAGTATATCAAAGTATATACTTCTAGCTTCGTTAGACTACCAACTCATACTCAAGCGGTAGGTATTAGTCCACGTTGTAGTAGTAATAGTTTAAATTTATTTTAAATAGTACTTTTAGAAACCACTATTACAGGTCTTGTTTTACGTATTTGAAATATGCTCATGCTATAAAGTGAGTGGACTACTTACTGGCTAAAGGTAAACCATTTCCCATTTGGAATTCATAACACAATAACCCATACATGATGAGATTTTTATTCTCATTAATCGGTTAACAACAAACATTTATGTGTTAAGTAACTCATGATCCATACCTTACTGTGAAAGACCACCATTTACTTGGATTACTTACTTAAACACAATGGGTCATTTTCAAACGAAAATCGTGCACAAATAAAATGTAAATTCACAAAAAAAAATTTTGAGAATAAATTCTTTTATTAATAAATTCGATAATTACATAAAATAAGCTAGTCTAAAGGGTAAATTTTCCAACAGCTTGAATAGATCAATATAAAATTTTATACCTTTTATCTAGTTTATATCTAGATTAATTTTTTAATTATTCAATCTGAGCATTCGGCCCTGAATAATTAATTAACCCATTAAATCAGATAAAATAAATACTCTCTCTCGAATCTTTTATTTTATTCTAGTCTAATAATAAATTAGACTAATAAAATAAAACCAATAAATATCAAGACCAATTCCTTAACCCAAATCTTTCATGACTTAAGGGCCATTCTGGGTACCAAAAGACACATCGCATTGACTATTAAAATAACCAAAATACCCCTACTATATAAATATCTATATTTTACATTTTAAATATTTTCTAATATCACCATAAGAAAATATTGACACCAAGGACAATGTTGCATTAGCAAAGTCTTTGACCTATAGGTATAATGACTAAAATACCCTTCTACGCATCGCCGTGCAATTAAAGAGGAAGAATGTACTAACACCTCTCTAATAGACATCTACCATCCTTAGACCTCTAGTCCAATGATCCACAACTCCTGGAATGTTTTCACTTTTCAAGGGAGCTACCCTAAAGTAAACATCCAAATCATGTTCCCTAGGGCCCTAGATAATTAGATAATTTGAACAGTCACAAAGGGAGATATAGCATAGAAGCTATGTTGTACAAGTCTGTCTTTACTAATTAGTCACATATACCCAACATATAAGTATATTGGTTTTATGAAAGAACCTCAACTACAGTATATCAAAGTATATGCTTCAAGCTTCGACAGACTACCAACTCATACTCAAGCAGTAGAGTATTAGTCTACGCTGTAGCAGTAATAGTCTAGGTTTCTTTTAAATAGTACTTTTAGAAACTATTATTACAGGTCCTATTCTACGTATTCGAAATAGGTTCATGCTATGAAGTAAGTGGATTACTCATTGGCTGAAGGTAAACCATTCCCCATTTGGAATTCATAACACAATAATGTATACATTGTGAGATTCTCATTCTCATCAATCGGTTAAGAACAAATATTTATGTGTTAAGTAATCCGTGATCTATACCTTACTATGAAAGACTACCATTTACATAGATCACTTACTTAAACACAATAGGTCATTTCTAAACGAAAATCATGTACAAATAAAATGTAAATTCACAAATAAATTTTAAGAATAAATTCTTTTATTAATAAATTCGATAATTACATCAGATAAACTAGTCTAGAGGGTATATATTCCAACACATTTGAACACTGTAAATAACTTTATTTCATCTGTATTGGGAAATAGGACTGCTTACATTTAGCTGGATATTTTCATGATGTTTTTTCTAATATTTTATCTAATATCTATGGATTAACTCCTCATGAAGACATTTTGGTTCATTGAAAACTTGATGTGTTGTGAATGAGATTTAGAAGATCATGATTTTGCATCAAATAATGTCAAACAAGAAGATTATTAAAGAACAAGAATATTTAACAAGGTGATTGCCAAAAACCTTTAACAAGAATACAAGAACCTTTGATGATGTTGCAAAAGTGTTTTTTTAACAATAAATCATTTCTAAAAACTACTTAAAACTGATGATTGGTAATGTTTGACGCTGAAGATATAGATTAAGAAGGGTTCTAGAGAATTTAAGAGAAGATCTTTGTCAAGATAACGCTACAAGATTATGAAATTCCAATGGAATTGGAATTGCAGTGTTTTAAAAACTTCACGAGAATTTTTAGTAGTCTCCTAATTCAATTAGAAAACAAATAAGTACTCTATGGTAACATCTAGTTAACCCAAGCTACTTCGGCTCAAAAGAAAGAGATTCAAGAAAGAAACTCAATAAAAAAATGGGCATAGCAATAAAGGGAGAATTCATGAAAATATTTTGAATGTTCTTGAAGACTATATTTTCAATAATGCTTATTGGTTCTTATTGTTATAGTATGCTTCACGATTCAGGTAAATTACTACAACAATATCGTATCTTCAAGTATTGCTTGAATTAATTTTTAGATTGAAATACCTTTCGGGTGGAAATGGAGAAATAGAATATGATAACGATTACTGTTCTCTTTTATCACGTTTTACAAACAGAAGAAGCTTTATGTTCTCTAAATTCTTGAAAAAAATTTGACAGAGTTTCCCCTATAAACTGGACGTTTCTAGGCACTAAGCCATCACAAAATCAACTAGCATTCAACCAAATACAAAAAAAAAAAAAAAAAACATTGATGATCTTATAATTATTCAATAAAACTAACATATGGCCCATTACCCATGGGAAATGATCACCTATCACTCATGGAAAATGATTTCTCGTCACTCACACGGATCCATTTCATATAAAGTATACATATTGAAATTTTGATTTGAAACGTATAAATTGTTCTCAATAGTAGTAGTAGAAATTGTAAGTAACTTGATGAGAAAAATGACATAACAAAGCACCTCAGTAAATATTAACTGTAAGTAAATTGTCAGAAAAGATGATTTAATCAACTTCATCATATTAGTAGAAATCATGGAAAAAAGTGCTAAAATCTAAACAGAGTTTATGTTGGGACAATTGTAGAAGTTTACTGCAGTAGCGTTTGGATATCGATGGCACATATCCTCAACAACAAATAATTCAACACTTACGTATAATGGAAGATGTAAGTAGTAGCAACTCACCGAATCAAACCAAATTTACAACAATATTGCAATATTTAGACAAGTATATTAGTTAAAAACAAGCACAGACTCAATCAGCCAAATAAATGATTAACAGAAATAAAAGGATAAAGCACATGCTTCCTATGTTTTATATGTGAGTAATTCAAGAACTAAAGTTCAATAAAAGCTAGTATTATTAAACACTAGAATGCAAAAAATTGCTAAATACTAGCTTTCTAGGTTTCTTGAAAGCCACATAATCAAGTAATAAGTTCTCCTCCATCACTTGCCTTTTACATTTATTCCATTTTGCCCTATGTGTTTCCGCCATTAAGAGCCACAATTTAGTAAAGGATCTAAGTTTCATAGAAACACTGACCTTGTATATTTCTCTATTTTGCATTATTTACAAATATGAATAAAAGTAACTGCCGATAACAATGGTAACTAAGACAGAGTCTTGAGGGCTGAACTAAGCCCAATGGAATTGGAGGATTGCATTTGAGTTTTTTTGTAGAGGTTAGAGATCCCTGCTGGGGAAAATTGCAACTTGATCAGTTCTTAACCCATTAGAAATGGCTGATTGCTAGCCATCAACCAATGCACACATTTTTCCTATTCTATTCAATTATCATAGGTGAAAAGAGATTGTAAAAGACCAGCCACAAAATGATTACAATTACTAAAACACGAACATAGAAGACTTCGCTCTTTAATAAAATAGGCATGCTTTTTTTCCAGCCAAAATAATTTATTCTTAATTTTTAATCCAAGGGTAGGAGTTCAACAGCATATTTGCTTTATCAAGACAAGGAACAGAAATGACATCCAATACGCTAAAAAGGAGCAAAGCAAAGCAAAAGAAGAAGGGAGCTTATGGCCAATAGAGAATGAGAAGTCATTCATAAATAAGTCAACCTATGCTTTTAACATATTCCTCATGAATGTCCTTGGATGTTTACTAGTCAAATGACAAAACAAACATTCCATTCATATTTAGTATATAAGGGGGATTTAAGATACAAAAATCAACCCCTCTCCTAACCTACACACACACAAACCAGCTGAAGTTTCCTCAACTAAGTCATTGGACATGAACAAGGCAAAACATAAATGAACAAATAAGAGTAATAGGATCTATATAAATACCACTTCTCTTGACAGGCTAAACGTTTAGATGAGTTTAGCACTAACTAAGATCATTAGAATCATTCACACGTAGGAGATACCAATGTATGAAACATTATATAAATACATCCTATTGGAATAAATAATGAAAATAAGAAAAAATATTTTCTCCCTTTTTTTCCTTTTACCCCAAATCTTTTGAACCTTCTTCGGTACAATCAGAAAGAATATTTTCTCTCACTTTTTTGAAAAAGGGAATTGAAATATGTTATCTAGCAGACCTTGTTGTTTGATTGTGCATCAGACAAAAGAAAATGCATGTTAGACCACAATGATACAACAACGCCCTCCTTATGGCCCTAATATCCTCGCTATGTCAAACGGGATATCTCAAACTGACATTGCAATAATTTAAAAACATAATAGAAAATGATTAAACCTATGTGGTGTAGAATTACAGAATGGACATATATTTAGATGGCTTTGGCATATTACAGAATGGACATGTTTAGATAGCATTGAATCAGGAAAGAAGGAAAGGATGCTACAAATTTAAAATATGAACCACAAGCCCACACACCATTTTCCACAGTAATTCAGAGACCTTGCAAACCCAACAAACAGAGAACAGAGAAGGCAATCTATCTAATCAAACTGAGAATAGATATCAGTGAACATTAAAATCTACCCAATCAAACAACCAAAAATGGTGGAATCAACTTAGAAACAGAGAAGGCAATGGTGGCCGACAAAGCGCATTGTTCTCCACCATGGCGGGAGTGCAGGGGCCGACGAGCAAAGCGAAAATGGAGCCAATAGAGTACACTGGAGATGAGGCTAGCCTTAGCTAACAATACTATAATGGAAGAGGGAAAGAGAGATTGGCCAAAATTTCGAGGGATTTAGGGGGGGGGGGGGGAGGCAGTGAGAGATGAGCTGTCAGGAGTGGAAAGGGAGAAGATGAAGTCTAGCCGAAAATGATTAAGTGTCAGATTTAGTCTTAAATTTAGCGACGGCATTTTCCCATCGCTAATATCTTGTTGTCTGCAATGGTTTAGCGACGGCAAAATTCAAAACTACTGTAACTAAATTCCCTCGTTGATTTCACGGACTTAGCTACGGTACATATCTGTAATTAAACCATCGCTAATCTATTAAATTTTTTTGAAAAAATTAATGGCTGTAGCTATACCCTAGCAATTACGGAGGGAATAGCTATAGACTTTTCTCATTATATTCCCATTTTCACAAAAATACAATACACATAATATTATAAATAATATGTATCACTTTTAAAAAATATTTTATGAATATCTAAACATATTATGTACAAATATATATATACACATACACAGTGTGTGTGTGTGTGTATATATATATATATATATATATATATATATATATAAGGCTATTAGTATGTATTAGTGTTTATGTGTGTATATGTATATATATGTAATATTGTAATATTAGTATTATTAATATATAATGTGAAATATATATATATATATATATATATTACTAACATATACTAATATGTATATATTAGTATGTATTAGTGTATATGAGTATTAGTTTTAATATATCTAATATTATAATAATCATATATTCTACCTATATACATAAAATATATTTAAATGTGTAAATTTGCAACTTATATGATATAAAAATCACATACTATAAATATACACATATCCTCATATAAATGAAATTAAACACTACAAGAAAATTATTAATCTGTCACGGAAATTTTCTACGGAAAAAATTTTGTGGCAATCTGCCACGAAAGAAGACAAGACATAGCAAATTGCCACGGCAATATAACTGTAGTAAATCCGTAGTTATTTCTCACGAACTTGTCACAGATATTGTATCAACTAGTGATGCAAAGATGTTCCCTCGTAGATCCGTAGCAAAAAAGGATAGGGGAAAAATTAGCCACTAATTTGCGATGGAAAATGTCCGTGGCAAAATGGTCAAATATTGATACAAACCTCTGTGGCAAATCCTAATAATTTGCCATAGAATTAATTACTTTTAAATTAATTCCGTGGCAAATCGGTGACAAATCCGTGGAAATTTGTTAGGGATATGCTACGAATTTATTTATTTTCTTTTTATTCTATTTTTTATTCTATTAATTTGTATTAATATTTGTTCCATACCTTAAAATTCCTGATCTAACCTTTAGTTGATTTGAACAATTTTCTTTCTTATTTGTAGTTAAAAATTTTCATTTCCTTCTATCTTTCTATTTTTATTTTGACAACAAAAGCCATTAGAAATATCAGTACAATTAACTATATTACCATTTAGAATATACAAAAAATATGTTAGGTAAAATAGTGATAAAAAAATTAAGAAAATTCTTTATTCTAATTTTTATTATTTTTATTTTTATTTCATACATTTTGATTGAAATGGTCAAATGTTTTATAAACATTTTGTTTTTTTATCTCTAACTTATTTATTCTTGAAAAAGAATTTATACGAATTTAAAATAGAATGTAATATTTTTGTGAGTTAAAATATATGTGTGTATTAAAATAAAAAATTTTAAAGATATGATATAATATTTTTTTATTTTGACAACAAAAGCCATTGGAAATATTAGTGCAATTAACTATATTATCATTTAGAATATACTAAAAATATGTTAGGTAAAATAGTGATAAAAAGAATAAGAAAATTTTATTATGTGCTCCATGACAAATCCGTGGCAATCTACCACGGATTTGCCATGGATTGTGTTAGTCCGTGGCAAATCCCTAACAAATTGCGAGGGATTTGCCATGGATTTCTTTTTTTCTTTTTTTTTCTAATTTTTATTATATTTTTTATTTCATACATTTTGATTAAAATAGTCAAATGTTTTATAAACATTTTTTTTTATCCCTAATTTATTTATTCTTGAAAAAAATTAATACAAATTTAAAATAGAATGTAATATTTTTATGTGTCGAAATATACAAAATATTTTTTTATATTGAATTTAATATGATTATTATATTTTGTTATAATACTTTTATTTTTAAAAAAAGTACACAAAGATTGTTGAGAATAGTTTAAACAATAATAATAAAAAAAAGATAGCATGAACAATTGTTGTAGCTTAGTAGCTAAACACAACCTCCGCATTTTGGAGGTCATGGGTTCGAGTCGAAAAGTATTTCTAAATAAAGTATCCATGGCAAAATCTATGGCAATCTGCCATGGATTTGCCATGGATAGCTTATTTAATATTGCTTCCGTGGTAAATCCATGACAGACTGCCATGAACTTGCCACAAAAAGTATTTCTAAATAAAGTATCGGTGGCAAACCACGGTTTCCTCGCAATATTTCTCCTTGAAAGGTGCTACCCACTTGAACAATCCATGGCAAATCCGTGACAAATTGCTACGGAAAAAGAGTTCCATCGTAAAAAATGCTTAACGATTAAGGTATTTGCCATGGACCAATTCTATCACAGATCTGTGACAAATTCCAGTTTAGCCACGGAATTGTCCGTGGCAAATTGGCAGATTTCTTGTAGTGAAACTTTGAAGTTTTGAGTAAATAGTTTAGCGACGACCACTACAAGAAAAAACCAAATTAGTAATAGCCAAATCCGTCGCTAATCCCTCACTAATTGCGTTTAGCGACGGATTACATCCGTCGCTAAAAAAGGCATCGCAATTTGCGAAGGAATGAAAATTCGTCGCAAATAGCGATGGATTTGCGATGACCATTTAATTGATAATAATCCGTCGCTAAAAAAGGCATCGCAATTTGCGAAGGAATGAAAATTCGTCGCACATAGCGATGGATTTGCGACGACCATTTAATTGATAACATTATAATTAAGTTTATAATCAACATAGTGACGTATTTGCGACGGTAAAAAATTTTTATTTTTTAAAAATAATTAATTAATTAAACAAAAGATTTGTGACGGCAAAAATTTTTTTCTTTACAAAAAATTAATTAATTTAACAACGGATTTGCGATGGCCAAAAAATTATATTTTTTTTTAAAAATTAATTAATTTAGCAACGAATTTGTGACGGTAATTTTTTTTAATTACAAAAAATTAAATTAATTTAGCAACGCATTTGCGATGGTAAAAATTTTTTATTTAAAACAATTAATTAATTTAAAGACAGATTTGCAACGGTAAAATTTTTTAAAATTTTGAAAAAATCAATTAATTTAGCAACGGATTTGCGACGGTCAAAATTTTAATTAATTTTAGCGATGGCAAATTTTTTTATTTAAAAAAAATTAATTAATTTAGAAACTAATTTGCGGCGGCAAAAATTTTTTATTTAAAAAAAATAATTAATTTAGTGACGGACAAAAAAATTTTATTAAAAAATTTAATTAATTAGCTCCCTGGCCTGCCTGTCCATCAGCCTAACCCAGCTCGCCAAGAACCGATCCATGACCCGACCTAACCCATTAAAAACATTATGAGATTATGTCGGACCTGGGGCTTGAACTCGTGTCCTTGTTGTGAGCGAACACGTGTTCTACCATTAACCTATTGATGTTCTGGTGATTTATTGTGCTATATATTAATTATATAGTAATTTTTTTGTGAATTAGTGACGATGGATTTGCAAGGGCTTTGCGACGGATCTGCAACGATCCAATTTTTCGTTGTAAATCCGTTGCTAAATTAGCAACGAATAATTTTTCAAGATTTAAAAAAAATTATAAATTTTGGATGACCATCTCAAATCCCTCGCTAATTGCAACGAATTTACAAGGACTTATTTTTTTAATTTTAAAAAAATAAATTTATTTTTAAATTTTGGATGGCCATTGCAAATTCCTTAGTTTGGTTTGTGAAGGGGAGGGGGAGAGGAAAGGGGAGGAGTAGTGGCACATTTTACTTCTACTAGAGAAAGTTAATATATTTACTCTTATCATGTTTGGTTGGAGTGAAAATAGGACGGGAAGAAAAGGAAAAAAGAGGGAGAATAATTAATTTAGTTTACTATTTTATCCCTCATTATATATTTTATTAAAATTTTTAATGTTAAAAATGTGGTTAATATGTCATTATTACTCCCACTTTATTTTCTCTCCCCCAATCCCTCCAAATTGGAAGGGGAGGAAATGCTGATGTGGAGGGAGAGTGTACTCCCTCCTGATTTACTTCCCCTCTACATCTATATCCAACCAAACGAGGCAAATGTCGCATTTACCTTCACATTTACTTCTCTTCCTCATTTACTTCCACAAAACAGTCTAACCAAACCAAACCTAATTGAGATGGATTTGTGAGGGTTTATTTTTTTCATTTTAAAAATTTTAAATTTATTTTTAAATTTTCTATGACCGTCGCAAATCCCTCGCTAATTACAATAGATTTGCAAGGGCTTCTTTTTTCAATTTAAAAAAAATATTTTTTTAATTTTAGATGACCGTCGCAAATCTCTCACTAATTATGACGGATTTGTGAGGGATCAAGGTTTCATTCCCTAGTGAAACCCTAATCTCTCGCAAATCCGTCACTAATCTAAAAAATTAAAAAAAATTAATTTTGATTATGTGTGTGTGTGTGTGTTGAAATAGTAAAATATGCGAAAAGACATTATTAAGTTGAAATATTTATATATATAATATAAATATAATTTTATTAAGTATATATGTATGTATATATGTATATGTATGAATATGATATATATGTATTTGTCACAATTAAATGTGTGTGTATATTAATTTGTATGAATATATAAATATATGAATATTATATATATATATATATATATAATATACATACTAACATAAATAAATAAATAAATATATATACGTATATATATATTTATTTTTATATTAAAAAAGTATATTAACATATATTAATATAGCATATATATATATGCTATATTAATATATGTATATATATGTATATACATATATATATATATATATATGTGTGTGTGTGTGTGTGTGTGTACATATCAAATTCACAAATAGCAACGAATTCACTAATTATATACTATCAATTAGATAATTAGTAATTAAATTAACAAATTCTCTAATTAGTAACGGATTTGGCATGGTTTATTTTTTAATTTAAAAAAAATAAATTTATTTCTAAATTTTGGATAGTCGTCACAAATCCCTCGCTAATTTGCGACGGATTTTTGAGCACTTATTTTTTCAATTTAAAAAAAATAAATTTATTTTTAAATTTTGAATGGCTGTCGCAAATCCTTCTTAAATTTGCGACAGATTTGCAAGGGCTTATTTTTTCAATTTAAAAAAAATAAATTTATTTTTTAATTTTGGATGACTATCGCAAATCCCTTGCAAATTTACGATGGATTTGCGAGGGCTTATTTTCTCAATTTAAAAAAAATATTTTTAAATTTTAAATGGCCGTTGCAAATCCATCTCAAATTTGTGACGGATTTGTGGCCTTCACAAATTTGCGACAGATTTTCGAGAGCTTATTTTTTCAATTTAAAAAAATAAATTTATTTTTAAAATTTAAATAGCTATCGTAAATTTGTCACAAATTTGCAACGTATAATTTCCTGTCAAATACAATAGAATCGACTCATTCAATACCAAATATAATAAAACACAATTTTCTCATTTGAAGTCAATTGACTACATATCTAACATACACCCACAATTGTATACAACTACTTTTCCTATAGAACTACTTGACTAATCTGCAAGCCCTTATATATACATTCATTAACCTCGTAAAACATGCAAACTTCCCAATATCTTTGTGTTCCTCACAATTTACTTCACCACTAGAGCTTTGTAGGAAAAAAAACTGCAAGAAGCAAAGGAAATACATTATCAATGAGTTAGGTAAAGAAAAGCAATACGAAAATGACTTGAAAAAAAAAATCGGCAGAATTTCCCCTATATACTGGACGTTTCTAGGCACAAAGCCACTACAATATCAACAACATTAAAAAAAAACAAAACATTAACTATCACAACAATTATTCAATAAATGAAATGCACAATTTGAAAAGCCACAGAAATGACTACATATCTAACATACACCCACATTTGCCATCCACAATGTTAACAATAATTGTAGTACTCTGTGCAAAGTAACCTTTCATCTTCTTCCTTATCTCTTTCTTTCCTTGTCTCTTCATCTTCCTCCTTATCTCCTTCTCTCCTTGTCTCTTCCCCTTCCTCCTTGTCTTTTTCTCTCCTCCCCAGCCCTCCATCCCCTCTTCCCGCACAGATATATATATCTCTTAGTCATTAGGCATTAGTGGAAACCACAAAGGCACCAAGATTTCTTATTCAGCACCACAAAGATGAATAGTTGTAATTCGTTTGAGAGGTGGCCAAATTTTGAAATAGTTTCTTATCAAAGTTATGAACATACTGCTTTGGATTTCCAATTTGAACTACCTATTCAACAGACTAGTTTTGATACTGTTCCTCTGATGGATAAATGTAATTCGTTTGAGATGTAGTCAAATTTTGAAATAGCTTCCAATCAAGAAGATTTTGATGTGTTCTCCTTTCCGAGCCTACCACTTCCTCTTGATTTAAGGTGAGATACTATTAAGGCTATTTTTTTTAAGGGAGTTTTCACTCGTCTTCTTCATCTGGTTTGGTTTGTTGTGTTATGAATTAGTGAAAGTAATGAACATGCTGGTTTGGATTTCCAATTTGAACTACCTATTCAACAGACTAGTTTTTGATACTGTTCCTCTGATGGATAATTGTAATTCGTTTGAGATGTGGTCAAATTTTGAAATTGCTTCCAATCAAGAAGATTTTTTTGTGTTCTCTTTTCCGAGCCTACCACTTCTTCTTGATTTAAGGTGAGAAACTTTTAAGGCTAATTTTTTTAAGGGAGTTTTCACTCGTCTTCTTCATCTAGTTCGGTTTGTTGTGTTATTAATCAGTGAAAGTTATGAACATACTTCTTTGGATTTTCAATTTGATCAACCTATTCAAGAGACTATTTTTTATGTTGTTCTTCTGATGGATAATTGTAATTCGATTGAGATGTGGTCAAATTTTGAAATAGCTTCCAACCAAGAAGATTTTGATGTGTTCTCCTTTCTGAGCCTACCACTTCCTCTTGATTTAAGGTGAGAAACTTTTAAGGCTATTTTTTTTTTAAGGGAGTTTTCACTTGTCTTCTTCATCTAGTTTAGTTTGTTGTGTTATGAATCAGTGAAAGTTATGAACATGCTGCTTTGGATTTCTAATTTGATCAACATATTCAAGAGACTATTTTTGATGTTGTTCCTCTGATGGATAATTGTAATTTGTTTGAGATGTGGTCAAATTTTGAAATAGTTTCCAATCAAGAAGATTTTGATGTGTTCTCCTTTCCGAGCCTACCACTTCCTCTTGATTTAAGGTGAGAAACATTTAAGGCTATTTTTTTTAAGGGAGTTTTCACTCGTCTTCTTCATCTGGTTTGGTTTGTTGTGTTATGAATCAGTGAAAGTTATAAACTTGCTGCTTTGGATTTCCAATTTGATCAACCTATTCAAGAAACTATTTTTGATGTTGTTCCTCTGATGGATAATTGTAATTTGTTTGAGATGTGGTCAAATTTTGAAATAGCTTCCAATCAAGACGATTTTGATGTGTTCTCCTTTCTGAGCCTTCTACTTCCTCTTGATTTAAGGTGAGAAACTTTTAAGGCTTTTTTTTTTAAGGGAGCTTTCACTCGTCTTCTTCATCTGGTTTAGTTTGTTGTGTTATGAATCAGTGAAAGTTATAAACATGCTGCTTTGGATTTCCAATTTGATCAACCTATTCAAGAGACTATTTTTGATGTTGTTCCTCTGATGGATAATTGTAATTCGTTTGAAATGTGGTCAAATTTTGAAATAGCTTCCAATCAAGAAAATTTTGATGTGTTCTCCTTTCTGAGCCTACCACTTCCTCTTGATTTAAGGTGAGAAACTTTTAAGGCTATTTTTTTTTAAGGGATTTTTCACTCGTCTTCTTCATCTGGTTTAGTTTGTTGTGTTATGAATCAGTGAAAGTTATGAACATGCTACTATAGAGGAAATGCCTATTGAAGGTATCACTTTAAACGAAGTTCCTATGGAGAAGAAGGTAATCAGGAACTCCAAGACACTATCAGGAGTAACCATTTCGAAGTACTTTTACATGTCAATGACTTGAGCGGCCAAAGAATTGGATGTTTGCCGAACCAGTCTCAAAAAAAGATGTAGGAAGTTGGGAATTCGTAGATGGCCTTACAGAAAGTTTAGGAGCTTGGAGACCCTAATCAAGACTTGTTCAGGTTCTTTGTCACACACACTTGAGAATAAAATGACCATTGAGATACTGAAACGTGAGAAGAAGTTGATGGAAGAAATCCCTGATGCGAAGTTGGAAGATCAAACAAAGAGGCTCAGACAAGCATGTTTTAAGGCCAAATATGATAAGAGAAAACTCAGGGATCTGGAAACAAATTTGAGAGATAGATATTAGTCTAATTGCTTTGGTTAGATAAGGTCAAGTTTATGACCTTTCTCAAATTTTCTTTACATTAAGAAGATGCTTAGGCATTAAAATCTATTGTATAAAATTGAGCTTAAGGGTAATCAACTTATTTGGAGTATCAAGATGGCAAAAAAAAAAAAAAACAAAATTCGACGGAGTTTCCTCTGTATACTGGACGTTTCTAGGCACAAAGCCACCACAAAATCAACAACATTTGAAAAAAAAAACATTAACTGTCACAACAATAAAAGGGTAATCACCTATTACCCATGAGGAATGATCACCCATCACTCACGAGGAATGATAACCCATCACTCATGGGGATCCATTCTTATAAGTTAAAAAAAGAGAAAAAAAGAAAAATACTGATAACTAATGGAAGGGTAATCATACATGCTTCACTTAGCATCTGAGAAAATTTCTGAGAAAAATTGGAGAAAAATTGACCCATGCTTCACTTAGCATCTAGAATTCTCAAAAATAATATAACTAACCATATATACTTTAAATTCAACCTGTACTGCTAAATAGAAGTCATTTAAGACTTTTTTTCCCCCATTAAAGCAGGAAACAGGAAAAAGCAACTTCAAGCTCAAAATTTCAAAATAAAAGAATCCAACAGTCATAACTACAAAACTCAAATTAGCTAAAAAGTAGAGTAAAGCCTAATATGAAGGTGTATATTCAACAAATGAAAGCATTTCCAGGGGATAAAAATGAAAGCAGAAATACTGGAACAGGCCAATTGAATTGCAAATTTGGACATAGAGAAGCCAAATTCAAATTAGTATTAAAAAAATTATTTTCATTACATGCAACTTTGCAACACAAATGTAACTTACATAAAGAATGACATATATTAGAAAGAAAAAATGAATTACTTTAGCGTGTAAGCACCGCCTGCTTTGACCTTGCCACAATCATTGCATCCCCAAATTCCCACAGACTTTCTCTTCACTGCAGACTGCAATAACCTTTGTCAGATCACTGATTTCATAAAAGAACCTTTAGATAGATCACCAAGAAACAACCAAATCCTGGATAAATAAAAGCACAAGGAAGAAATTTATACCTTCCCACAAAGCTCGGGGCCACTGGGGGGGTGGCTAGGCTGAGGCGGAGGTGGGACTCGCGGGAAGCTCAGGGTCGCGGGCTGGGGGAGCTCGGGATGAGCTGGGGGCTACGGGGTGGGGGGCTGCGGGCTGGGTGCGCCGGGTGACGAGATTTGGACGAGGAGGCGGAGACATGTGGGGGGCTTGCGGGGAGAATGGGCAAGGGACGGCTGCGGGGGAGCGGGGGTTGCTTGGGGGGGAGAAGGGGCTGCGGGGGAGGGGGAGAGTGGGGGGCTGCCGGGGGGCGGGAAGAGAGGGGGGTTGCAGGGGAGAAGTGGAGGTGGTGAAGGGGGCGGGGGGTGGGGTACGCGGAGGGGGTCAAAAAGGCAGGAGGGGGGGTAGGAGGAAGAGGGAGTAGGAAGAAGAAGAAATTGGGAAATCTAAGAAGAAGAGAAATTCTCTAAGTGTTTGAAAAAAAATGATTTTTTTTTTTTGGGCAGATTATCTCAGAAAAAATGGAACAAAAAAATGAAAAAATGTCGTGGCAAATCTGTGGTAATCTGCCATAGATTTGTCAGGGATTAGTAGCAATTTTTTTGATTCCGTGGCAAATCCGTGATAAATAGTCACAGATTGGCCACGGAACACACAAAAAAATTTGTATATTTATATTTAATATAAAACTATATTATTCAATATAAAAAATATGTTGTATATTTATATAATTTTAAAATTTTATATAATATCAATTATACTATCTTTTTTATTAAATGATTTATACATATATATATATATATATATATGCATAAATTCATACACAATATAACCCACACACACATATACAATCATAATCATAAATATATGTATAAATTCATACACAATATAACCCATACGCACCTATAAAATCATAATCACAAATATACATGAACAAACATATATATATATATATATATAGACACACACCCACCCACCATACATATTGAAGTACATACACACACACACACACATAAATATATACACACACTCATATACACACACATTCGAAAATAAATAAATTAAGATACTTACAAAATATTTCGTTGTTGTTATTTAAAAGGTATGGAACAAAAATTAATACAAACTAATATAACTAATAAATTAAAAAAATGGAAAAAAAATCCATGACAAATCCATGGCAATCTGCCACGGAATTGCCACGGATTAGTGGCAATTTAGTGATTCCGTGGCAAATAGCCACGAATTTGCCACGGAACACACAATAAGAATTTAGTCATTTCTTTTTATCATTACTTTACGTAACATACTTTTTTGTATACTTTCCATTATAATATAGTTCTTCAAAACAATTTTCAATGGCTTTTACAGTCGAAATAAAATAAAATTATATCGTTTCTTTAAAATTTATAATTTTAATACAAACGTATATTTCGATACTAAAAAATAATACATTTTATTTTCAATTTCATTTCAAGAATGAACGCATTAGAAAATAAATAAATCAAGATACTTATAAAATATTTCGTCATTTTTATTTAAAAGGTATGGAACAAAAATTAATACAAACCAATATAACTAATAAATTAGAAAAAATGGAAAAAAAATTCTGTGGCAATCTGCCACGGAATTGGCACGGATTGATGGCAATTTAGTGATTCCGTGGAAAATCCGTGGCTAATAGCCACGGATTTTCCACGGAACACACAACAAGAATTTAGTTATTTCTTTTTATCATTACTTTACGTAACATACTTTTTTGTGTACTTTCAATGATAATATAGTTCTTCAAAATAATTTTCAATGGCTTTTACAGTCGAAATAAAATAAAATAATATCGTTTCTTTAAAATTTATAATTTTAATACAAACGTATATTTCGATACTAAAAAATAATACATCTTATTTTTAATTTCATTTCAAGAATGAACTTATTAGAAAATAAATAAATCAAGATACTTACAAAATATTTCGTCATTGTTATTTAAGAGGTATGGAACAAAAATTAATACAAACCAATATAACTAATAAATTAGAAAAAATGAAAAAAAAAATTCCGTGGCAATTCCGTGGCAATCTGCGACGGAATTGCCATGAATTAGTGGCAATTTAGTGATTCCGTGGCAAATCCATGACAAATAGCCACGGATTTGCCACGGAACACACACCAAGAATTTAGTCATTTCTTTTTATCATTACTTTACGTAACATACTTTTTTGTGTACTCTCAATAATAATATAGTTCTTCAAAATAATTTTCAATGACTTTTACAGTCGAAATAAAATAAAATTATATTGTTTCTTTAAAATTTATAATTTTAATACAAACGTATATTTCGATACTAAAAAATAATACACCTTATTTTCAATTCTATTTCAAGAATGAATGCATTAGAAAATAAATAAATCAAGATACTTATAAAATATTTCATCATTGTTATTTAATATGTATAAAAAAAATTAATACAAACTAATATAATTAAAAAACTAGAATAAAAAAATGTCGTGACAATCTGCCACGAATTTGCCACGGATTAGTGACAATTTTGTGATTTCGTGGTAAATCCGTGGCTATTTGCCACGAAAAACACAACAAACATTTAGCCATTTCTTTTTATCACTATTTTGTGATTTCGTGGCTAATGTTTAGCATAATTTTGCCATAGAAATATTTTCATCGCAAATTGGTGGCTAATATTTGGGATAATTTTTTGGCGCCTTTTTTTGCTACCGATTTGCGACGAAATATGTTTGCATCGCTACTTGCTACTATTTCCATAGCAATTCCGTGGCAAATTGCTTCTATTTTGCTGTTTCGTGGAAAAATCCATCACTGATTGCCACGGAATATATTCCCTGGCAAAAATCCATGGCAGATTCACAATTTTCTTGTAGTGAACGGATTTGTGGCCCTTGCAAATTTAAGAAGAATCTTTGCTTTTTGAAGGAGAGGTAGCTGAAGGCAGTTCTGATACCAATCTTTGCTTTTGATGGAGAGGCAGCTGATGGCAGTTCTGAAACTAAGGCTAACAAGGGCCTCTCGCCACGACAGATTCAGGCCATTCATGACTTACCCTTGGAGTCATCGAATTGCGGAACGTATATGGAGATGGTTGCAGCTGGTTCTGAAGTTTTAGAGGAACATTCGTAGCTTCCTTGTTACTGTGATCAGATGACTGACTCTGACGTCTTGATGATTTCTTATGGCATCCTTAGCACATTGGAGATAAGGAAGCTAGGAAACAAAAGAAGGTTCGGTACTTTGCTTGAAAAATATATAGGAATAACCTCTGTACATAGGAATGGAATGAAGCAGGCTTTGTTGAAACATTTGTCACTGTTGGACATTGGCATGAATAATGAATGGGTGAATGAAAGAAATTATTTTCCATATATCAGTATAAAAGATGAAAGTGGGAGATGTATATACTTTTAGTATGGCAACAATTGATGTATCTTGAATGGTTCAGATACATTCACCAAAATATATTATATCTTGGAGGTATCTTTGGATTCATGTACTATGAATATACATGAATATATATATATATATATATATTTATTTATATATATATATATATATATTGTAGAAGTCTAATACAACATTCCAGCACACTTATACGAGGGGGCAAATCTATTTTAAGAAAATTGTGTTGGACACAAGCCTTGGATTATGTTTTCTTCTTTTCTTGAATTCTATTTATTATATCTTTGAAGTTGTTTGTATTATTCAGCTATATTGAATATCTATATTTGTTCTTATATTTGTCTAAGAGTTACTGCATATATCTATATTGAATCCCCATACTGTTCTACAAGTTAAGGTTTAGGAGGAATATAGTATTTGCATGAAAAACATGTAGCTGTCTTGATTAATAAAGTTTATGTACACTACTAGAAAAAAAAGCTTTGCTGACATATTTTTAATGACACTTTTTATAAAATGTAATAATATAATACTTATAATGATACTAGTTTTTTAAGTGTTATTATATTGAATCAATACGACGTAGTTTTATTAGTTTCATTTAAAGTGATATACTGTTATGACACAATTTTGTGTCAAGAAAAAAAATTAGATTTTTCCTAACAGTTTAGGATCCTTAGGCGCGCATAACACTTTGACTAAAAAAATTGTGTGAGTCATTACAGGAAAAAAAGAGAGAGCTGTGTTTCAACCAGAAGGCGCCGAGCAACAACAATGGTGGACAGTGAGGGAAATCGGATTTTTTCTTCAAATCAGTGAGGGAAATTGGACAATCTATAGTGTGATTCGCAGCTTCTTCAGCCCAAACTCCTCTGCGCAAGTCGTAGCTGATGGAAAACGAGAAACAGGGGCATGCACTGTAAGTTAAAAAAAATTAGAGAAAAATAAAACGCGAGCCTTAAAGGATATGCGGAAGCATGAAGATCATACATTTGCGTTCCTTAACCCTCCTAGGTTGCATAGGAACAGATTGAACGGCTGGAATTGCCTCACTTTGCACACTTGAATGAGCTTCCGGTTGAACACCCGCTAGTCTTCGACTTCGCCTTGTTTGCATTAACGCTTAGCTCTCCAGCTCTCGGGATATTCCTCAGCCTAACCTCTAGTTGGTGAACACTATGGTGAAGAGGAACGATCTCAAAACTCCTTAGTTCTTTCGCTATTGATTAGCAAAGAACAAAATAGCGAAAGAACAAAATAGCGAAAGAACAAGAAGAAACCACAGAGGAAGGGAGAGGGAAAAACGTGAGTTCCCAGAGAGAGAGAGTGACGTGAGTGTGTGAGGCTAGGGAAAGAAATTAGGGTTTTTCCTTTCAAAGAGTTGTTTATATTTAGCCTAAACTAGGTCACTCAATCTCTGATAAACATCTCCCCGGGATTTCAAAACATCCGGATGTTATCCTGAGAAACAGTTTGGCCTAACCTTAAACTCCTCTTAACTGTATCTGGAAAAAACCCTAAGGTCCAAGCTATTGGGCCAGATAAATATTTATTATTTTTCTTGGACCCAAAAGGCCCAAAATAATAAATATTAATTATTTATTTTCTGGGCTTACATAAGTAACTCAATAAATAGTTAATGAGCCCAAATGAACCATAATAATTAATCTTTAAATATTTATTTCTTGGGCCTATATAAATAACCCAATAAATAATTAAACATTAATTATTTCCCCTAGTTTAAGCCCAGGTTAATTTCTTAATTATTCATACTGGACCTAAGCCCTAAATAATTAATTAACCAAATAAATTAGATAATTAATTTCTCTCAACTCCTATTTTATTTATTTATTTATTTTATTTTATTCCAGTCCAATAATAAATTAGACTTCTTGAATAAAATAAAATAAAACAAAATAAAATAAAATCATCTTCAACTGAGACCAATTCTTCAACCTAAAATAGTTAGGACTTACGGGCTATTCCGAGGACCAAAAAGACACATCGCATTGGCTGCTAAAATGACCAAAATACCCCTGCTATATAAATAGCTGTATTTTGCATTTTAAATATTTCCTAGTATCACCATAAGGAAATATTGACCCCAAGGATAATGCTGCATTCGCAAAGTCTCCGACCTACAGGTGAAATGACTAAAATACCCCTCTACACATCGCCGTACATTTAGAGAGGAAGAAGTGTACTAACACCCCCCTAAATGACATCTACCATCCTTAGGATTCTAGTCCAATGATCCACGACTTCCTGGAGTGTTTTCGCTTTCCAAGGGAGCTACCCTAAAGCAAATATCCGAGTCATGTTTCCCAGGGCCCTGGATGATTTAGACCATTCGGACAACTACAGGGGACGATATAGTGCAGAAACTATCTTGTATAAGTCTGTCTTAACTAACTAGTCACACATACCCAACATGCAAGTATATTGGCCCTACGATAAAACCTCAACTACAGCAAATCAAAGTATATGCTTCCAGCTTCGCCAGACCACCAACTCATACTCAAGTCGTAGAGTACTAGTCCACGCTGTAGCGGTAGTGGTCTAGGTTTCTACCATATAATACTTTGAGAAACCACTACTACAGGTCATGTTCTACGTATTCGAAATACGCTTATGTTATGAAGTGAGTGGACTATTCACTGGCTAAAGGTAAGCCATTCCCCATTTGGAATTCATAACATAATAACCTAAACATGATGAGGTTCCCAGTCTCATCAATAGGCTAAGAACAAATGTTTATGTGTTAAATAGCCCATGATCCATACCTTACTGTGAAAGACCACCATTCACATGGATCATTTATTTAAACACAATGGGTCTATTCCAAACGAAAATCGTGCACAAACAAAAAATAAATTCACAAACAATCTCTGAAAATAAATTCTTTTATTAAAATATTCGATTTTACATCAAAAACCTAGTTTAAGAGGGCATACAATCCAACAGTAGCATCTTCTCTGCACATCCGGTTGAAGCGGTTCCGTCGGCTCTGCTACTATGTAAAGGGGTTTCGGCATTGCAGAGAGGCATTTTTTAACTGCGGTCTATACACCACTCTTTAGATTGGTAAGTATTCTTTGGTCGATTTGCATTTCTGTGCATCTATTAGTTTAATTTTCTATAGTTGAGTCAGTTTTCCTCTTAAATTCAGAGGCTTGAATTTGGGCCAGTTGAATTCGATTTTCTGTGCATATTGTTGTTGTGCAAAAATTGCTTGGTTGTTGTTGTGAAACTCTTTTTGGATCTCCGTATGTTAGGATATTCATGTTGTGAATCTCTTTTTGAATCCCTGTACATTGGGATATTGTTAATAGGATAAGTTAGGATATTGTTGTTGTGAAAATTGTAGTATGCTTGGGCTAATAGCTGGATTGGTGCATTTGATTGAAATCTACTTTTAAAGTTACTTCTTGGTGTTGATTGTGTGATTTTTGATTAACTAATAGCTGGATTATGTAGTATAACTAATAGCTGCTTCTTGGTGTTGATTTTCTTTTTGAAAATTGTAGTATGCTTGGGCTAATAGCTGAACTATGTTTGCTTCCTCTACTTAAAAGGATTTTTCTTTTGTGGGTCTTCTAGTCAAGATCGAGTCGATCCCATCATTTCCGTTCATGTATTGGCTATTCAATAATCTACATTGTTGTCTCGAGATAAAAATTTGCCTAAAACAAGAGGTAGGATTCTCTATATGCTGCTGGCAAGTCTCCACTTCGGTTAAGTAAAGTGTTTTTGTTTTCTTGTTCATGAATATAAATTGTTGTGATCTGCTTGTGAGTATCCAGCCTTTTAATTTGTTCTTTGGGGCTCTAAGATGCACCACTCTCAAACCAACATATAAAATACAGATTCCAACATTTTGTCAGCCTTACGAATGCGCCTTATCATACTTTAAAAATTAATATTTCTCAATCAAGTTCAGTTCTTCCAATTAGTTTTCCCTACATTCTCTTCCACCTATGTACTCATGTCATGCGAGAAAATTTGTATCCAGCAATAGGGCTTTTTTGCATAGTTGTCATGTTTGGGCTGCAATTTGGTTTTCAAGGTATTAGCTTTGACTCTTTTCTTTTTTGGAGAACTATTATTTAAAGGAAGTTTTTGCATCACCATCCTTTATTCAAAACAATTGACTCTTATCATTCCAAAAGTCTTTCTCACACTTCAAACGAAAGCAAGTTCTACCTTTGCCTTATTCCATTACTCTTGGTTAGAGGAAGAGGGGTTATTATCATAAGTGTTTTAAGGTTGTAGAAGGTTATCTCAGTAACTGGAATAGTATCAAAGATATTGCCAAATATTTGAAAATTCCTAGCTAAAATATTATGTTTCATTTAATATTTGAGAAGGTTTCTTTGTAGCTACATTCCCCTGGCACAGCCTGTAGAACAAAATACCAACAAATTTGATCAGAAGCAAAAAAAAAAAAAAAAGAAACATAATATATTCTCTAGTTCAGAAAAGACAGAAGCAGAAATAGAATGATGGATGAACACTAGATCCACTTCTCTTCAAGTAGAGCCTCTTCCTATTTCAAATTAGAAAGTTCATACAGCACTTAACATATTAGAATTTTCTTCCTATATATTGTAATAGGTAATGCAAGCTATTTTTTTTAGGGATTTCTTCACTTGTATTCTAACATGATGCTAGCATAGGTAAATTATCTTCCATTTGTTGCTACCATTTGAGTTGGATAATTAGTTTCAAAAGTATGGATAAGGGTTGGATGAAACTTCCAATGAATTACATTGAATATGAAAATAGAGTCGAAAGGTTTTTAAATTTTGCAATGAACAACGCAAGTTTAAATGGAATGATATTATGTCATTGTTTGAAATGTGAAAATGGAGTAATGAGGACAAAAGTTGAGGCCAGGGAGCATTTGATTGTTACAGAATTTATTAAGGGATATACACATTTGATAGCACATGGAGAACTCTTTACGCCTAATTTAAGTATATCACACTTCGAGCCTATTTCAAATAATGTAGCATCTATGCCTGATGACATGGAAGTAATGTTGCATAATGCTTTTGGGGTCCCACACTGTGGAAATGTAGATGAAGAAAGTAATTCAACTTCCGTAGATGCTAAAAAATTTTACAAACTGATTAATGATATTCAACAAGATTTGTATCCAGGTTGTAAGAAATTCTCTAAACTTGCCTTCATCATTCGGTTACTTCATCTCAAGTGCACAGGGAAGTGGTCTAACAAGCATTTTGATATGCTACTTAATTTGTTGAGAGAAGCATTGCCCGAGGGTGTTGAACTTCCTAAATCTTTTTATGAAGCTGAAAAATTGATGAAGCAACTGGGCTTAGGTTATCAAAAACTAGATGCTTGTCCTAATGATTGTGCATTGTACTGGGGGGATAAAGAAGAATGGAAGAATTGTAAAACGTGTAAAGAGTCTAGGTGGGTCATTTTTTAAAATGACCCAACGGGAGAGAAGAGGAAGATTGCAAAGAAAGTTTTGTGCATTTTCCTTTGAAACCTCGACTACAACGTCTATTCATGTCAGTCAAGACTTCGACTTCTATGAGATGGCATGCAGAAGGGTGCACAGATGATGGTCGAATGAGGCATTCTACTGATTCACCTGCTTGGAAAGCTTTTGACGCTATAAATACAGATTTTGCAAAAGATGCACATCATGTGAGGTTGGAATTGACATCCGATGGTTTTAATCCGTTTAAAAATATGAATGTTGCTCATAGTACTTGGCCTGTGATACTTATGCCTTACAACTTGCCCCCTTGGATATGTATGAAGCAACCATATTTCATATTTTTATTGTTGATCCCTAGTCCATCTGCTCCTGGTAATAATATTGATGTTTATTTACAACCTCTAATTGCTGAATTGAAAGAGTTATGGGACATAGGCGTGCAAACATGTGTGCATCTTCGAAGCAGAATTTTTAGCTACGTGCTACATTGTTGTGGACAATTAGTGATTTTCTTGGTTATGCAAATTTGTCGGGGTTGAATACTAAAGGGTAGCTAACCTATCCTATTTGTCATAAGAAAACAAAATCACAATGGTTGAAGAATGGTGCCAAACATTACTACATGGGACATCGTAAGTCTTTGTCTTCTAATCATCATTTTCGAAATGATGCACGATCATTTGATGGTTAGCAAGAACACTGAAGGCCACCTCCTAAATTGAATGGGGATACGATATTGCATGAGTTGAATGGAAAACAGATCAAATTTAGAAGGGCAGTCAATGATAACCAACAATTGCCCTATAATTGGAAGAAACAAAGTATATTCTTCGAGTTGCCGTATTGGAAAGACAATTTGATGTGCCATAATCTTGATGTAATGCATATTGAAAAGAACGTTTCTAAAACCATATGCGCAATATTATTGGAGGTGGATAAGAAAAGGGATCTTAAGTCACGTTTTGACTTAAAGGATATGGGTATTTGATCTGACCTTCATCCCGTTAAGAGGGATAATGGTAAAGTTTATTTGCCACCGGCTTCTTCTATACTACGTAAGAAGGAGAAAGTGACATTTTGCAAGACTTTGAAAGGTGTTAAGGTGCCAGACAGATACGCTACCAACTTGTCTAAGTGCGTACACCCTAATCCACCTAAGCTTTCTGGACTTAAAAGCCATGACCATCATATTTTGATGCAACAATTGCTGCCAATCGCTCTAAGAAAAGTTTTATCTAAGATTGCTCGCTATCCTTTAATAAAGCTCAGTAGATACTTTAGAAAGTTGTGCTGTACTGAGATTCATCCAAATGAAGTGTTTCAATTAGAGCAAGAGATTACAATTATCCTTTGTGAATTGGAGCGAGTCTTCCCTCGTTCATCGTTCAGTATCATAATGCATCTAACTGTCCATTTAGCATCCGAAGCTAGGATAGTTGGGTTGGTTCATTATCGATATATGTATCCTATAGAGAGGTACATGTTTCATTCATTTTATATTTAAGTTATTCTTTCTTGCGATTTCAAAAAGGTACAGCAATGGCATTGAAACTAATGTATGAAAGTTAAATTTAAATAGGTATTTGAGCACGTTAAAGTCCTATGTTCATAATAGGAGTCGCCCAGAGGGTTCTATTGCTGAAGGGTACTTGGTTGAGGAATGTTTGACATTTTGCTCGTTATATCTTGCTGACTATGTGGAGACAAAGTTTAACCAACCAAGTAAGAATGACGATCATGAAACTAATTCCTATGCTGGGTTAGATATTTTCAAACCAACTGGAGGTTTACTTGGAAAATGAGTTCCTACAAAATTCGATGAAGACATATTGAAGGTAGCACATCAATATGTGTTGTTTAATTCTCACACTGTAAAACCTTACATAGAGTATGTATAAGATAAAGGATTTATATTCTTTATTAGATTAGTGGCCATGAAGCCACGCCTAACTAATGCATAGTATGTATATGTAGCCAACATCATGGACTAGTGGAGCAAAGGCATCCTCGTGCAAGTTTGCATGAAATTGAGCGCATCCATAGTGAAGAATTTGCCAATTGGTTTTGCAATTATGTTAGGTTCATCTCAAATAGCATGCTTAAGTTATACTTTAATGATGCTTAAGCTTACATTGACTCTTGTCGATTTCCTAGATGAAGGCATTTCAATTCAATGATGATGATATAATTTCTAAAGATTTGAAGCATTTGGCCAGAGGACCCAATGGCATTGGTCTTAAATACGATAAGTTCTTGGTGAACGGCTTTCAGTTTCATACTACAGAAGTTGAACGTAAAAGGAAAACTCAAAATAGTGGCGTTTCTGTAAATGCAACAACAACTAGTTTTTCAAGTGTTAGGGATAGAAATCCAATTTCAAGTGATGTGTTTTATTTAGGAAAATTAACAGATGTGATTGAGTTAGATTATAGAAACGGGCGTAGAGTTGTGTTGTTCAAATATGATTGGGTATCAACAGGGAAAAGGTTGAAACAAGATGCTGAGGGCTTTACTCTGGCCAATTTCACTGATGTTAGGCCTCATGAAGAGCCTTTCATTCTAGCTTCTCAAGCAACACAAGTCTTTTACGTTGGAGACCTGACTGAAAGTAATTGGCAAATTGTTATAACCACAAATCCAAGAGCTGTGTATAACATGGGGTCCGTAGTTGATGTTGAGAATTATTTGCAGAGTGAAAGTTGCAACATCCAGGCAATTTGGGTAGTGAGGAAGTCAGCTGGGTTCGTGAAGGGGTCGATGGAGTTGAAGTTGAAAATACATCTACTTGATAAATCTTTACTTTATTAGTTATTTTTGTTATCTTCTATTTGTTTTGAGAATCCTTCTATTCAAGCCAAATTGTTCAAACTTATTGGATGTAATATGAGATATAACGTTTTATGGCTCCATTATTTATGCCATGTTGCAAGTAATATAATATGTGTCTTTGCATTTTGTTTGTTTGTTTGCTGTTTTTTTTTTTAATATAGTTGATAAATGTCTTTGTGTAATTTTCAGGGATTTTTTTGGATATGAAATTATTGATCTCTCTGTGAACATTTGAATCCCAAATTTAAATCCCAATATGGCAAGAACTAGGGGAAGAAGAAGAAGAAGAAGTACCAGTCAAAGAAAGCAATGTGTTGATGGCCATACCGATGCGCATGTTGTTCAAGAGGTTGATGAAATTACCGATGCACATGTTATACAAGAGGTTGAGGGCCAAGTCATGCAATAAAGTGAAAGTAAAGGTATATTTATATTTGTTGGCTTCTCATGTGCTTTCTATATTTTTGTACTTCCTAATGTGTCCTCACTCAAATTTTTGTAGGAGAAGTAAGTACTAGAAGAAATAAGGCAACTCGCAAGAGAGGACCAACCTATACGACCTCTATTTGGAGCCGCCCTCGAAATGCGAAGCCTTTGGAGGTTGAATTCAACAAGTTTGGACAGCCAGTGGGAACGAATCGTACTAAATTGATCAAATATTTGGGAACCATAGCAAGGAATGGAATGAACGCTCCGATAGATATCAAAACATGGTCTTAGATTCCTTAAGACAACAAGAATGAGATGTTCAATGTTCTGAAGGTATTTTACTTTTTTATTTAATATTGAAGTACAGTACATAGTAATATATGTTTGAGTTTTGTTATTTTCTTGTCCATGTGCAGGAGAAGTTTAATGTACTGCCTGCTCTTAAGCCTGCTATCCTAAGATCAATTGGCATAAAATGGAGGACTTGGAAAGCATCACTAAAAAATGAATGGTATGATGCAGAAAAAGACATTCATCACCAAACTCCATGTACCGATGATCGTGTGATTCATGCTCAGTGGACTAATCTACTTCAATGGTGGGATTCAGTTGAAGGGAAGGTAAGAACTTGTCCTTATCCTCTTTCTTGATTGATTGACTAATTTCATGAAAATCTTTAATGACTGAAATTTTTAAATTCAGGCAATGTCAGAGAAGAATAAAAGGAATAGAAATACAAAGAACATGAATCATAGGATAGGGAAGAAGCCACACTATCAAATTTGTAATGATATGGTAACTTTATGATTTAGGAACAATTTCAAGTGCTATTTCCATTGACCTCTATTAACTACTTGTAGAAATTGAATGATGCAGACAAAGAAGCAAGGCCATTCTCCAATTCATGTATAAATGTTCAAGAAATGTTACATGGATGCTAATGGAACTTCTTCTAGCTCTCATATTGCGAGTGCAGTGGTAACTATACATATGACTCAATAGTTTTTATTTTATTGGAATATGCCTTTCTTTATAGTTACATGGAACAACTATGTTTTTTTATCGATAAATAACATTGTGGACAACTTTGAATGTGTTGAATGTGTGGAGTTTGGATGGAACTGCATAGGAGATGTTGGATTCAACTGAATGTGTGGAGTTTGGATTGAACTTTGAAAGAACTGTAGCTATGTTGAGTTGTATGGGACTGAATTTGTGTATAGAAGATGTGAACTGTTGAATGTGTTTGTATTATTACAGCAGGAGTTTGAAGTAGTCTATTCACTGTAGAATGTGTGGAACAGAACTTATTTTAGATATGTGAACTATTGATATATGATGCTCTTTGATCACAAGATTTTATGTTGGCTGCTTTGTCTCGTGTGTGTGTGTGGCTGTTTGCCTGTGATGTTTCAATTTTGAATGTTCAAGATGGGGCGTTTTAGTTAAAATGTTCAAGATGTTTCAGTTAAAATGCTTGAATTAACTCAGTTGTAGAAAGCAAAAATCTGGATTCATCTGTTCTGTACTAGTTAAGGATATGATAGTATCATGTTAAAGATTTGTGGGCCCTTGCCATTTGCCAATGTTATACCCTCTACTGCTAGTATTATCTGAAATTTTGAGAATTTGATGTAGAACTGCAAATTGCATATTCTATTTGCTACTAAGTGTTATGAAGATAGGAAACCGAGTTATAAGCCTATATCCTTCCCCTTGCACTTTTCTAAAACAGTTATTAGGGCTCTTCCATGTGATAATAAGTTGTTCTGTGAGGTTAGTAGGTAGCTGGAATGCAGGTTTTTTTTGCAGGCACTTAATTTTTCATTCTTCTTCCCTATTATATCATCCTTATTGGTAGTGCTATTTGAAGGGCGGGAAAACAGAGGGTAGCATGCACTGACGGTAAAAATCAGAGAAAAAAAAATGCAAGCCTTAAAGGCCGCACGGAAGCGTGAAGATCATACATTTGCACTCCTTAAGCCTTCTAGGTTGAGTAGAAGTGGATTGAATGACGGGAATCGCTTCGCCTTGCCCACTTGAAGAAGCTTCCGGTTGAAAACCCGCTAGCCTTCTACTTCGTCTTGTTTGCATGAACGCCAAGTCTTTTAACTCTCAGAATATTCTTCTACCCAACCTCTAGTCGGTGAACACAACAGTAAAGAAGAACGGTCTCAAATCTTCTTGGTTCTATTGCTATTGGTTAGCAAAGCTCCAAGGAGAAAACAGAGAAGAGGGAGGCGTGAGAGACAAAGAGAGACCTACGTGAGTCTCTTGTTTGGCAAGGGAGATTAGGGTTTTCTTTCACTAGAGACTAGTTTATTGGTTAGCCAAAATTGGGACTCAAATATCTGAAAAACATTTCCCCGAAATATCAAATTTCAAACACCCGGATGTTATCTTGAGAATGAGTTTGGCTTAACCCTAAACTCTTCTTAACCGTATCTGGAAAAAACCCTAAGATCCAAGCTATTGGGCCGGAAAAATATTTATTATTTCTCTTGGACCCAAAAGGCCCAAAATAATAAACATTAATTATTTATTTCCTGGGCTTATATAAATAACCCAATAAATAATTAATGAGCCCAAATAAACCAAAATAATTAATATTTAATTATTTATTTCTTGGGCCTATATAAATAACCCAATAAATAATTAAACATTAATTATTTCTCCTAGTTTAAGCCCAGGTTAATTTCTTAATTATTCATACTGGACCTAGGCCCTGAATAATTAATTAACCAAATAAACTAGATAATTAATTTCTCTCAACTCCTATTTTATTTATTTATTTATTTATTTATTTTATTCCAGTCCAATAATAAATTAGACTTCCTGAATAAAATAAAATAAAATAAAATCCTCTTGAATTGAGACCAATTCATCAACCCAAAATTAGTTAGGACTTACGGGCTATTCGAGGACCAAAAAGACACATCGCCTTGGTTGCTAAAATGACCAAAATACCCCTACTATATAAATAGCTATATTTTGCATTTTAAATATTTCCTAATATCACCATAAAGAAATATTGACCTCAAAGACAATGCTGCATTAGCAAAGTCTCCGACCTACAGGTGAAATGACTAAAATACCTCTCTACACATCTCCGTACATTTAGAGATGAAGAAGTGTACTAACACCCCTCTAAATGACATCTACCATCCTTAGGCTTCTATTCCAATGATCCACGACTTCTTGGAGTGTTTCCACTTTCCAAGGGAGCTACCCTAAAGCAAACATTCGAGTCATGTTTCCTAGGGCCCTGGACATTTTAGACCATTCAGACAACCACAAGGGGAGATATAGTGCAGAAATTATCTTGTATAAGTCTGTCTTAACTAACTAGTCACACATATCCAACATGCAAGTATATTGACCCTACGATAGAACCACAACTATAGCAAATCAAAGTATATGCTTCCAACTTCGCCAGACCACCAACTCATACTCAAGTCGTAGAGTACTAGTCCAGGCTATAGCAGTAGTAGTCTAGGTTTCTATCATATAGTACTTTGAGAAACCACTACTACAGGTCATGTTCTACGTATTCGAAATACGCTTATGTTATGAAGTGAGTGGACTATTCACTGGCTAAAGGTAAGCCATTCCCCATTTGGAATTCATAACATAATAACCTAAACATGATGAGATTCCCAATCTCATCAATAGGCTAAGAACAAATGTTTATGTGTTAAATAACCCGTGATCCATACCTTACTGTGAAAGACCACCATTCACATGGACCACTTATTTAAACACAATGGGTCTGTTCCAAACGAAAATTATGCATAAACAAAAAGTAAATTCACAAACAATTTCTAAAATAAATTATTTTATTAAAATATTCGATTTTACATCAGAAACCTAATCTAAGAGGGCATACAATTCAACAATCTCTCACTTGCACTCTAAGATTAGATAAGTCCATAAATGCCCACCTCTATGGCGTCTAAGTGTCTCTTGAAGACTCTCTCAGTCAAAGGCTTGGTGAATGGATCTGCTAGATTTTTTTTTGAGGCAATATGTTCCACCACGATTTCCCGTCTCTGGATGAAATCCCGGATCAGGTGGTACTTCCTCTCGATGTGTTTCTCCTTCTTGTGGTTCCGAGGTTCCTTAGATTACGATACTGCTCCAGTGTTGTCGCAATACATCACAATCGGTCTGTCCATATGTGGTACGACTCCAAGTTCTGAAAGGAACTTCCAGAGCCAAACTGCTTCCTTGGACGCCTCTGAAGCTGCCACATACTCAACTTCCATGGTTGAGTCAGTAATACAAGACTGCTTAATACTCCTCTAGACAAGATGAAGACATATCCACTAGTAGATTTTCTCTCATCCTTATCCACCTGGAAGTCCGAGTTTGTGTATTCTGTAGGAACCAAATAATCAGCCCTGTAAACCAGTATATAATCTCTCGTTCCCTTGAGGTACTTAAGAATATGCTTTACAGCTTGCCAATGAACCTTCCTTGGGTTTGACTGATATCTGCTAACTAAGCCTACGGCAAAGCAGATATCTGGCCTAGTACACAGCATAGCGTACATAAGACTTCCCACAGCCGAAGCGTAGGGAATCCTACTCATTCTATCATTTTCTTCTTGAGACTTAGGACAGTCCTTCGAAGAAAATGACAACCCATGTCTGCAAGGGATTAGAGCTCCCTTATATAAGTCCATGTTGTACTTAGCCAGCATCTTGTCAATGTATGTTGCTTGGGATAACCCTAATATTCTCTGCTTCCTATTTCTAAGAAGCTTAATCCCGAGAATGTAACTGGCTTCTCCCAAGTCCTTCATACTGAATTGACTAGACAGCCAAACCTTTATAGACGACAATGTCCCTACATCATTTTCAATGAGTAGAATGTCATCCACATACAGGACAAGAAAAACCACATTAATGCCTTCAAGTTTCCTGTACACGCATGGTTTATCTTCGTTTTGAATAAAACCTTAAGATTTTATAGTCTCATCAAAATGAATGTTCCATACTCTCGATGCCTGCTTAAGTCCATAAATGGACTTCTTAAGCTTGCAAACCATATGTTCTTGGCCTTCAGCAATGAAGCCTTCCGGTTGGGACATATAGATGTCTTCGCTAAGATGGCCATTTAAGAATGTCGTCTTGACATCCATTTGCCATATCTCGTAGTCATAGTGACATGCAATGGCAAGGAGAATGCGAATGGATTTTAGTATGACTACCGGGGAAAAGGTTTCCTCATAGTCGATTCTCTCTTTCTGAGTATACCCTTTCGCCACAAGCCTAATTTTGAAGGTTTCCACCTTCCCATCCGCTCCCCTCTTTCTCTTGTACACCCATTTGCACCCAATGGGTTTTATACCTTCAGGTGAAGCTACAAGATCCCAAACCTGATTGAGGTACATAGACTCAATCTCGGCTTTCATTGCTTCATGCCACAGATTTGCATCGGCATCAGCAATAGCCTCCTCATATCTAGTGGAGTCTTGTTCCTGATGGTCGGAGACTAGCTCAAAAGCTTTCCAGTCCATCTATCCGGAACCCTAGACACTATCCCACTACGACGAGGCTCCACTTGCACAGGCTCTTGAGGCTGTGCCTCTTCTTGTTCTACAATCGGGTCAGAAGAAGTTGATTCCGTAGATAACTTCTCCTCAAGTTCCAACCTCGTAGAACCTTTAGTGGAAGTACTCTGATCATCTTCCAAGTATCTAGCATTGGTATTGACCAGCACCTTCTGCTCCTTAGGATGATAAAAGTAACCTCCCTTTGTCCCTTTTGGATAGCCAACAAAATAGCACAATTCTGATCTCGGTTCCAACTTGTCTCCCTTGATCAGTACATAAGCTGAACAACCCCAAATCTTGAGATGATTCAGACTTGGCTTACGCCTAATTCACATCTCATAGGGAGTCCTAGGTACTGACTTGGAAGGCACTAAGTTCAGAATATATGCCGCTGTCTCCAGGGCATATCTCCAAAAGGACATTGGAAGAGTAGCATGAGACATCATGCTTTGGACCATTTCCATCAATGTCATGTTCCTTCTCTCAGCTACTCCGTTTTGTTGGGGTGTTCCCGGCGCAGAGAGCTGGGATACTATCCTATGATGTACTATGTAGTCCTTGAATTCACCTAGAAGGTACTCTCCACCACGATCCGATCGTAAGGTTTTGATTAATTTACCTGTCCAACGCTCCACTTCAGCCTTAAACTCCTTGAACTTGTCAAAAGAGTCAGACTTGCGTCTAATCAGGTAAATGTAACCATACCTCGTACAATCATCCGTGAAAGTGATGAAGTACTCAAAACCTCCTCTAATTGGTGTAGACAACGGACCACACACATCAGTGTGAACAAGACTCAACACCTCCTTGGCTCTATCCGCCTTTAATGTAAATGACCTGTTGGTCATCTTTCCCATCAGACAGGATTCACACTGAGGCCAACTTTCCAATCTCAATGAGTCCAAAGGCCCATCATGGATTAGCCTTTGAATTCTGGTTGAGTTAATATGACCTAACCTTATATGCCAAAGGTATGAATCATTGACATTGGTCTTTCTCTTCTTAGTTAAAGGTTCAGACTGAGCGTTATTTGATTTGTTGTTAATAGGGTTTAAAAAGAATAGATTTTCATACATGTGCCTAGTACATAAAATTTCTCCATCTCTACTGATAGAAATACCAGAATGGAAAGATACAGAATATCCTTGATTAATAAGTTTTGCAACTGAAATCAAATTCTGACGAAAATCAAGTACATATAATATATCTTTTAGAACCACTATCTTATTACAATAAAAAATAAGATCCAACTCTCCCACTACAAGGGCCCAGACTTGTGTTCCATTACCCACTCGAAGCCCATATTCGCCCTTCTTGAGTCTTCTTAACTTTCTAAACCCCTGCAAGGAGTTACAGATATGATCAGTGGCTCCTGAATCAACAATCCAAGTGGAAGTTGATCCTACCATTGATATGAACTCTAGATAGAAAACATTACCTGTGGGATTTTTCTTGTTTGAAGATCTTGACACTCATTTTTCCAGTGTCCCTTCTTCCCACATTTGAAGCACTTGCCCTTTGGTTTGTTCTTGGGCTGGGTCTTGGGTTGGGCTGCTGCATTCCCCTTTTTCTTCTTGAACTTTCTGGGTTTAGGCCCAGTTCTTGAGGAAGAAGCCTTAGCAATCATGGCCTTTGACTGTGGCTTCATGACCTTCTTCGCCATCTGGAGCTCCTTCATCAATTCAGTCAAACTCATGTTCAATTTGTTCATGTTATAGTTCAATTTGAATTGAGTGAAGGAGCCTGGTAGAGATTCGAGAACCATGTTCACTTGGCTCTCGGGGTCAATGACAGCTCCTAAGATTTCTGCCTCCTCGAAAGCAGCAATCATCTTGAGCATATGCTCTCGAACTGATGCTCCCTCAGCCATTTTAGTGTTTATAATAGTTTGAAGAGCCTCCTGCCTTGCGGGCCGGCTCTTGTCCGCGAACATAGTAGCCAATGATTGACTGATGTCATATGCAGAAGTCATGTGCTCGTGTTTTGACTGGAGCACATTAGACATGGAGGCTAACATATAGCAGCGTGCCATTTCGTCAGCCTTCTTCCACGCCTTCTCAGCCTCTCGCTCTTCGGTGGTGGAACCTTCCCCAATAACAGGGTAGGTCTCGTAAAGGACATACTTATACTCTTCGGCTGTGAGTATTATGTCCAGGTTCCTTTTTTAGTCCACATAGTTTGGACCCATTAACTTATTCTCCCTGAGAATAAAGGCCAATGGACTAAAAGAACCTCCCACCATTTCTGAAAATCGAAAAATAAAAGAAAGAATTTAGTTTGTGAAAACAAAACAAAATTTGTGCACTGAAAAAAATTTGGCTCTTAGGAAAACTGATATAGCTTTTTAGGAAGATTAACAGTTCCCTAAGTTAAGTGTATTAACCACCACAAATTAATTTTCCTTCTAGGTAATGATCTAGAGGATAACTCCATCGTGGGATGGCCGTTTCGTCTCATTTCCTATGGACATACCTCGCACTATAACCTCTAACGTGGGCTGGCCGATCATAGTACGTGCCCCGGGTTATTAATTACATCCTTCCATTAGATCTAGATTCTTGTGGTATCCCCATCCTATACAGGTTCACTCCCAAGGTGACGCGAGGGGACCCACGATCTCTAATGAGGACCGTGATGGAAGCCGTGGGGCCGTTGGAACCCCTTTCCCACTTAGTCTTTTAAAATAAAGGTTTTCTGAAAAATATCCTTTTGAAATTTCCATTAAGTTTTTCCTTAACTCAAAAATAACTCAAAAATAAAATATCTAAGTCCACTAAAATCTCTATGTCAAGGTTTATATCCTTGAGAGATTTTTTCATGGACTAATTTTATCCAAGTTAAAACTTAATGATTTTAAAATTTTTCCAATTAAAACTTTCTAGAGACTTTGTCTCAAGTTTATTTGACAAAACAATTTTTTTTTAGTCCAAAACAAAACAAAATGGCTCTCCATTTTAATTTACAAAAATATTTAAATCCAATATATTTTCTATGTCAAGGATTAAATCCTTTGAGAAAATATTCAAGGATTAATTTTTTCACAAATTAAAATAACCATTTAATTTTTGAAGAAAAATATTTTTCTTGTCAAAAATGTTCCCAAAGACTTTGGTCTTTGAGAAAAAGCACACTTAGGTACACAAAAAAATAGCATGCTCAAAACAGTAAACATTTTCATGCTTTTCTATTTTTTAAACCTAAGTGCCCAAATAATAGAATTAAACACATTAATTAATTAATTGTTATAAAATTAGGGTAGTGTTAGAATAAAATCTACACACTACACACTAAGAAAACTCTAACTATTCTTTGCACAAGAATTTCTCTTCAAACTTCTCTCTTTCTTTCTCTCACAATTCTTTCTCTAATCTTTCTTTCACTAATCTTTCTTTCATAAAATGATGGTGTATTACAAGTTTAGAGAATAGCTCTATTTATAGAGCTCTAATTAGTGGAATACATCATGGCATACATCATCTTCCACTAATCTCAATTAGTGGTGTCTCCACTAAATGGTGGATATCCATAAAAATATTCTATAATAATTCACATAAATCCATAATTAGTGGAGCCTCCACTAATTAATAAAGATTCCAATAATTCATAACACTCCCCCTTAGATGTCCATCCATTACATAAAGAATATGTCTCGTTAAAACCTTACTAGATAAAAACCCAGTGGGAAAAAAAATCTAGTGAAGGAAAAAGAGTACACTATTCTATATGTCTGTTTATTACTCCCCCTGATGAGATGATTCTTTTTAAACCGACGCATACCGATTTTATATCTCAACTTTTCAAATGTTGCAGTCGGTAAAGTCTTCGTGAAAATATCTGCGAGGTTATCACATGACCGAATTTGTAGCACATCAATTTCACCTTTCTTCTGGAGTTCATGAGTAAAGAAGAATTTTGGTGAAATATGTTTTGTCCGATCTCCTTTAATATATCCTCCTCGTAATTAAGCTATGCAAGCTGCATTGTCTTCATAAAGAGGAGTTGGAATATCTTTAATTGATGATAATACACAACTTTCTCGGATATAATGAATCATGGATCTTAGCCATACACATTCTCGACTTGCTTCATGAATGGCTATAATTTCAGCATGATTTGAAGAAGTAGCTGCTATAGATTGTTTCGTAGAACGCCATGATATAGCAAGATTTCCACATGTAAATAGATAGCCCGTTTGAGAACGTGCTTTATGTGGATCAGATAAATAACCAAAGATCTTCATAACCTATCAATGTTGGACTAGTTTTATTTGAATAAAATAATCCGAGATCAATTGTACCTTGGAGATATCGAAGGACTTGTTTAATTTCATTCCAATGTCGTCGTGTTGGTGAAGAACTAAATCTTCCTAATAAATTGACAGCAAAAGCAATATCAGGTCGTTTATTATTAGCAAGATACATCAATGCACCAATTGCACTCGAGATATGGTACTTCAGGACCAAGGAGTTCTTCATCATTTTCTTGAGGTCTGAAAGGATCTTTATCCACATTTAATGATCGGACGATCATTGGAATACTCAATGGATGTGCTTTGTCCATGTAAAATCTTTTAGCACTTTTGTCGTATATGTTGATTGATGAATAAATGTTCCACTCTCCAGATGTTCAATTTGTAAACCAAGGCAAAATTTGATTTTACCAAAATCCTTGATTTCGAATTCTCTTTTAAATAATCAATTGTTTCTTGGAGCTCTTCAGGAGTTCCAATAAGATTAATATCATCAACATATATAGCTAATATCACAAATTTAGAACCAGCATTTCTTAATAAAAACACATGGACATACCTGGTCATTTTTAAATCCCGCTTTCAATAAATATTCACTAAGACGTGTGAACCACATGCGCCCGTATTGCTTCAGTGCCATATAATGATTTCTGCAACTTGATGGAGTAATTTTCACGAGGATAATGTTTATATGCTTCGTGCATATGAAATCCTTCTGGGATTTTCATGTAAACATCATTTTCTAAATTTCCATACAAGTAAGCAAAGTGACAACATCTAATAGGCGCATATCTATCTTTTCATGTACCGCCAAACCGATAAGATATCTGAGTGTAATAGCATCAACAACAGGAGAATAAGTTTCATCATAATCAATACCCGGTCTTTGTGAAAAATCTTGGGCTACTAATCGCGCTTTATATCGAACGATTTCACTCTTTTCATTGCGCTTTCGCACAAATATCCATTTGTAGCCAACAGGTTTTACACCTTCTCGGTGTTCGGACCGCAGTCCGAAGACTTCACGTTTTGTCGTTGCATTTAACTCCGATTGAATCGCATCTTTCCATTGCAGCCAATCTTTTCTATGCCGACATTCATCAATCGATATTGGTTCAGGATCATCATTATCCCGTGTAACATCAAGAGATATATTGTATGCAAATATATTATCAATAACAGCTTTCTATCCGATTCCAACTTCTACCGAAGTGGTATAATTGATAGAAATTTTAGTGTTACTTTCATCAACTTCTGGTTCTTTGTCATCAGCTCTCTCTTGGTCTTTATCATTCTTTTCTTCAATATGATCTTCTCGGATCATTTAATCCTCTTTTCTTTCGAGGATTTTTATCTTTAGAACCAAGAGGTCGGCCACGCTTCCGGCGTGTTTTTGACTCAAAGCACTATAGGTATAATATTTTGTTCTCACTGGAACTTCAATTCGAATATGAGCATTTATAGTCGGAATATGCGATTTTGTAACTCTTCTGGAGTCAACAAAAGCGTCTGGTATTTGATTTGCAATGCTTTGCAAATGAATTATCTTTTGAACTTCAAGTTCACATGCGCTTGTGCACGGATCAAGATAATTTAATGATGTTGTCTAAGCAAGATCCTTTTTATGTTGTTTTGGTTCTCCCCCTAATTTAAGGAATAATGATTCATCAAAATGACAATCAGCAAATCTTGTTGTGAATACATCTTCTGTCAGGGGTTCAACATACCTGATAATAGATGGAGAATCATATCCAACGTATATCCCCTTTCTTCTTTGAGGACTCATCTTTGTACGTTGGTTTGGTGCAATTGGAATATATACAACACACCCAAAAATTCTTAAATGAGCAATATTTGGTTCTGACCCAAAAGTCAATTGCAAAAGAGAGAATTTATGATAACTAGTTGGTCTTATACGTACAAGTGTTGCAGCATGTAGAATAGCATGTCCCCAGGCAGATGTTGAGAGATTTGTTTTCATTAATAATGGTCTAGCAATTAATTGTAATCGTTTAATCAAAGATTCAGCAAGACCATTTTGTGTGTGAACATGAGCTACAGGATGTTCAACATTAATCCCAATTGACATGCAATATGCATCAAAAGCATGCGATGAAAATTCACCAGCATTATCCAAACGGATATTTTTAATGTGATGGTCAGGAAATTGTGCTCGTAATTTAATTATTTGAGCAAGTAATCTCGCAAATGCCAGGTTGCGAGTAGATAATAAACATACATGTAACTATCGGGATGATGCATCAATTAAGACCATAAAATATTTGAACGGTCCACATGGTGGATCAATAGGTCCACAAATATCTCCGTGAATCCGTTCGAGAAATGTAGGACTTTCAGCTCCTACTTTTACTGGTGATGGTTTAACAATTAATTTTCCTAGGGAACATGCAGTACATGCGAATTTTTCTGATGTTAATATCCTTTTATTTTTTAAAGGATGACCATGTGTATTTTCAATGATTTTTCTCATCATGGTAGATCCCGAATGACCCAACCGGTCATGCCAAATGCTAAAAGTAATAGGATCAGTAAACTTCTGGTTTACTAGATGATGAATTTCAATTGTACATATTTTTACAAAATATAGGCCAATAGAAAAAGACGACAGTTTTTCTAATACAGATTTCTTACTCAAATGCATTTGAGTAATAAAAAGATGCTCAATCCCATTTTCCTCATTTGTTTCAACATGATACCCATTTCTGCGGATATCTTTAAAACTCAATAAATTTCTTCTGAATTTTGAGGAAAATAGTGTCTTATCAATAATAATTGTTGTTCCTTTAGGCAACAATATACTAGCTCTTCCGGAGCTCTCAATTACATTTGCACTACCGTTTATCGTATAAATATTTATTTCTCCCATTTTGAGATCAGAAAAATATTTCTCATTTTTTAGTATGGTGTGTGTAGTTCCACTATCAATAATGCATACATCATCATTAACAACAGCCATCTGAACACAAATATATATATGCAAACGTAAATATTATTAGAATAGAATGAAAATGAAAATACAAAAATATCAGGGTGAGGCTTTAGTTCTTCTGGACACTGCCATCACCAATTAAATGGTCTATCCTACCGTCTGGGTGTTCAAAAATCCGATACATCCATATGGGTAATATTGATATTAAGATCTTCGTGAATCAATATCATTATCCTCAGCATTATTTATTGGATGTTGAGAAAAATTTACTTCCACATTTTTATTTTTCAATGAAGCTTGATACAATTCAACTAAATGCTTAGCCGTACGACAGTTTCGTGACCAATGACCTTTCATGCCACATCTATAACATATATCCTCATGCTTTTCTTCAATTTCTTTTTCTTTTCCCTTATGATCTTTTCTGTTCCACTTCAGGTGACCAGTATTTCTCACAGTTTGATTATAATTGTGATAAGGGAAATATCGAGCGTGTCTACGACCATAACCACGACCACGGCCACGGCCATGGCCACGACCACGACCACGACTATAACGATGGCTTCTGCTAGAGCCAACAACATTCACTTCTGGGAGTGCTGTTGAGCCAGTTGGTCTGGCTTCATGATTTCTCAATAATAACTCATTATTCTTCTCTGCAATGAGGAGGGCAGTAATTAAATCTGTAAATTTTGTATACCCATTTTCTCGATATTGTTGCTGCAGGACAATATTTGAGGCATGAAAGGTGGAGAATGTCTTCTCCAACATATCTTCATCAGTCACTTTTTCTCCGTATAATTTTAATTGAGATGTAATTTTATACATTGCGGAGCTATATTCATTCACGGTTTTAAAATCTTGCAACCTCAGGTGCAACCATTCATATCGTGCGTGGGTAGTACGACCATCTTCAGGTGGTCAAATCTTTTTAAATTTACCCACAGGACATATGGATCTTTTTCGGTAAGATATTCCATTTTCAAATTTTCATCGAGATGACGACGAATAAAAATCAAAGCTTTAGCCTTGTGTTGTGCAGATGCACTATTATTTGTTTGAATAGTTTCACTAAGGCCTTCAGCATTTAGATGCATTTCTGCATCGAGAACCCATGACATATAATTTTTTCCAAAAATATCAAGGTCTACAAATTCGAGTTTAGCAAGATTAGCCATAGAGATCAATAAATGCGTACCTGTCTTCTGGTTTTGTTAACGGCAGAAACTCGTGCTTAGTCTTCTGGCTTTTGTACCGGTAGAGACTCGTGCTGATAACGTATTATAAAATTAGGGTAGTGTTAGAATAAAATCTACACACTACACACTAAGAAAACTCTAACTATTCTTTGCACAAGAATTTCTGTTCAAACTTCTCTCTTTCTTTCTCTCACAATTCTTTCTCTAATCTTTCTTTCACTAATCTTTCTTTCATAAAATGATGGTGTATTACAAGCTTAGAGAATAGCTCTATTTATAGAGCTCTAATTAGTGGAATACATCATGGCATACATCATCTTCCACTAATCTCAATTAGTGGTGTCTCCACTAAATGGTGGACATCCATAAAAATATTCTATAATAATTCACATAAATCCATAATTAGTGGAGCCTCCACTAATTAATAAAGATTCCAATAATTCATAACATTAATTAATTAATGATCTTGTTTAATCCTAAAATTCCTTACTAATATTTTTCATGCAAATATTCCAAGAATATAAATATTGCAAAAATATTAACTTCGCCTGGTATGGGACCCAAAACGAAAAAAATAAAAAATAAAAAAATAGTTGGCGGTCCACTGCACCGGATCCGCGCCCGAATGGCCTGCGGTCCACCGCGGCTGCAGTGCACCGTGCCGCTCCAGATCAGACGCAATAGCAACCCGTGGAGTGCTCCGCCCGCCCGCGACCCACTCCATCGGCTCTCAGCTGTTGACCCACGTGTCGACCCAAATACCGGCTGACGACCCGCGCGCCAATTGCGAAATTTGCAACGTGCGTTGCAAATTTCGCAATTGGCACGCGGGTCGTCAATTGCAAATTTGCAAGCAATCGGCTCATGCGATGGCTCCATCAAGCCGATTCAGCAACACGGCTCCAGACCCATCAATAGTGTTGGCTCGGCTGAGGCTCAGCTGCGGCTCCGCGTCTTATGAACAGTGTTTCTTCTTTGTTTTTCTGCAGCTTCCGCCTGAAAGTTACAGAGACCTTCTTTTTCATATTTTGCTCATTTCTTTGGCTTCTTTGGACATTTTTACTTACAAAAAACTCATCCAAATCAAAACCACATTCGCCTATACCCTTCAAATTGGGTTAACACGATGTTCTAGCAAAGCAAAAAAAAATTACAGTGATACCTATGCTTCAATGGTGAAGCTCACAGTGATGCTATCCCATACCAAAACAGCGAAGGATCACAGGTATAATCATCTTCTCCATTTTTTTTATTAACTATCATGCTCCCTATATTGATCAAAGAACCATTGGCTCTGATACCACGTTGAAGGGCGGGAAAACAGAGGGTAGCATGCACCGACAGTAAAAATCAGAGAAAAAAAAAAGCAAACCTTAAAGGCCGTACGGAAGCGTGAAGATCGTACCTTTGCGCTTCTTAAGCCTTCTAGGTTGAGTAGAAGTGGATTGAATGATGGGAATCGCTTCGCCTTGTCCACTTGAAGAAGCTTCCGGTTGAAAACTCGCTAGCCTTCTACTTCACCTTGTTTGCATGAACGCCAAGCCTTTTAGCTCTCAGAATATTCCTCTACCCAACCTCTAGTCGGTGAATACAACAGTGAAGAAGAACGGTCTCAAATCTCCTTGATTCTATTGCTATTGGTTAGCAAAGCTCTAAGGAGAAAACAGAGAAGAATGAGGTGTGAGAGACAAAGAGAGACCTACGTGAGTCTCTTGTTTGGCAAGGGAGATTAGGGTTTTCTTTCACTAGAGACTAGTTTATTGGTTAGCCAAAACTGGGACTCAAATATCTAATAAACATATCCCTAGGATATCAAATTTCAAACACCCGGATGTTATCCTGAGAATGAGTTTGGCTTAACCATAAACTCTTCTTAACCGTATTTGGAAAAAACCCTAAGGTCCAAGCTATTGGGCCGGAAAAATATTTATTATTTCTCTTAGACCCAAAAGGCCCAAAATAATAAACATTAATTATTTATTTTCTGGGCTTATATAAATAACCCAATAAATAATTAATGAGCCCAAATGAACCAAAATAATTAATCTTTAATTATTTATTTCTTGGGCCTATATAAATAACCCAATAAATGATTAAACATTAATTATTTTCCCTAGTTTAAGCCCAAGTTAATTTCCTAATTATTCATACTGGACCTAGGCCCTGAATAATTAATTAACCAATTAAACTAGATAATTAATTTCTCTCAACTCTTATTTTATTTTATTTATTTATTTTATTTCAGTCTAATAATAAATTAGACATCCTGAATAAAATCAAATAAAATAAAATCCTCTTGAACTGAGACCAATTCCTCAATCCAAAATTAGTTAGGACTTACAGGCTATTCCAAAGACCAAAAAGACACATCGCCTTGGCTGCTAAAATGAACAAAATACCCCTGCTATATAAATAGCTGTATTTTGCATTTTAAATATTTCCTAATAGCACCATAAAGAAATATTGACCCGAAGGACAATGCTGCATTAGCAAAGTCTCCGACCTACAGGTGAAATGACTAAAATATCCCTCAACACATCGCCGTACATTTAGAAATGAAGAAGTGTACTAACACCTCTCTAAATGACATCTACCATCCTTAGGCTTCTAGTCAAATGATCCACGACTTCTTGGAGTGTTTCTGCTTTCCAAAGGAGCTACCCTAAAGCAAACATCCGAGTTATGTTTCCTAGGGCCCTGGACATTTCAAACCATTCGGACAACCACAAGGGGCGATATAGTGTAGAAACTATCTTGTACAAGTCTGTCTTAACTAACTAGTCACACATACCCAACATGCAAGTATATTGGCCTTACGATAGAACCTCAACTATAGCAAATCAAAGTATATGCTTCCAGCTTCGTCAGACCACCAACTCATACACAAGTTGTAGAGTATTAGTCCATGCTATAGCGGTAGTAGTCTAGGTTTCTATCATATAGTACTTTTAGAAACTACTACTACAAGTCCTGTTCTACGTATTCGAAATACGCTTATGTCATGAAGTGAGTTGACTACTCACTGGCTAAAGGTAAGTCATTCCTCATTTGGAATTCATAACATAATAACCTAAACATGATGAGATTCCCAGTCTCATCAATAGGTTAAGAACAAATGTTTATGTGTTAAATAACCCATAATCCATACCTTACTGTGAAAGATCACCATTCACATGGACCACTTATTTAAACACAATGGATCTGTTCTAAACGAAAATTGTGCATAAACAAAAAGTAAATTCACAAACAATTTCTGAAAATAAATTCTTTTATTAAAATATTCGATTTTACATCAGAAACCTAGCTAAGAGGGCATACAATCCAACACTATTAATGTGATTCTATCTGCTAAATATATATGTTTCAGTTTTGAATGTTCAAGATGGGGTGTTTTAGAATTTCTTTTGAGATTGGTAAAAAAAAAAATGCAGTTTTGTAATGATTGTATAGAGATGTGCACTGTTGTCTCGTGTGTGTGTGTGGCTTGGATTGGTAGTTTAGTAGATTTTTGAGGGAGCATTTCTTGATTATTCAGCAGATTTTTGTTCAAAGTTACAACATAATCCTTTTTTTTTTTGTTGGGACTGCTCAAACGTAAAAAACCAATGAGCTGATTGATTTAATCTCCTTCTTGGACTGGCAGTATTGTGGCAGTGAGCTTATTAATTCATACTTGAGGTTGAGGCCTTTCAATTTCTCTAGTTGTATCAATATAAACCTCTGTAATGAGATATGTATTTGCTTAGTAAAATGCTTGAATTAACTTAGTTGTAGAAAGTAAAAATTATGTATTTGGTTTTTGGTGATTGGTCCAGCATGCTAGTGAAATTGCTGCCAAGAATGTTTATAATTCCTAGACTAGTTTGGATGGTCTTTTAAAAGGGTGTCCATTCACACACGTGAAAATAACTTGCCTACTGTGAGTGACATGCTATGATGAAAGTTATATGTTTCAATTTTGAATGTTTAAGATGGGGCGTTTTAGAAGTTCTTTTGAGATTGGTAAAAAAATGCGATTTTGTAATGATTGTACAGAGATGTGCACTGTTGTCTCATGTGTGTGTGTGGCTTTTTGCTTGAGGTTGCAGTTTTGAATGTTCAAGATGGGGCGTTTTAGTGAGTTTCAATTTTGAATGCTCAAGAGGGACATAATTTCAGATTTTAATCTCTTTCTACTTTCTGTTTAGAAGGATGAAAGAATGAGGTTGAGCTTTGGAATCTATATTGCTTAATGAAGGTTTTTGGTTCATTTTCATAAAAAATTGCAAATACCACAACTTTTCACTGGTGGGAACATATCTATTTTGCACAGCAGCTTGTCTATTTCACTGGTGGGAACTGCAACTGCCATTATTCTGCATCTTTTTCCAAATCACAGCAGCTTACTTTTTTCATTCACTCATCCGCTCAATGTGCCAAATTGTAAGAGATCAAGCTTCTTTTGATAACCATTTTTTTTTACAGTTTTCTATGTTTATATATTATAAGATGGTAGCATTTAGCTTTACCCTTTTTAGTTGTCTACAGCTTAGTTATAGTATCAGATAATATGCGGTTTGGTTGAATCACACACAGTAAATTACTTGTTGCCAACTGCTTTGATGTTGGAGGAGAAAAAGGGGAGTATGCTACTTTCCAGTAAAAATCTGGACAATTTTGCTAATATAACTGTCAGTGCAGCAGTTTTGCAAATAATATGTTAATTAATTCTGCAGTTTTGCTGGGGGAAGGGCATATGTTCAACTTGAGGCTACAACATTTGCATATGTGTTGCTTTTTTCAGCCCTTATTTGGTTTTCTTGTCTTCTATGTCTCTGATATGTATGACAACTTGAGGCTAGGTGTCACAGTATCTGAAATCTTGATGAAGTTGAAAACTTGAGTCACATTCTCGCTTCATTGTGCCTTAAGATGTAGATTTGAGATTCTATGACTTTTCCCTAATATTATGCATTTTTTAAGTATATGTACAGTGTTTTGTTGCTTACACTAAATATTACTATAAATTGTCACAATAGAGACTAATTTTTGTGATTGGTTATCCATCTTAAAAAATGAAATGGATAAAAGAAGTACACAACTCCCTCCTGGCTCAGAAGATAGACTTGGTCCAAATGATATCTTCTCCCAAGTTGTTGGACTAGATAGATATGGTAGGGTTTGCATGTTTGGCACCAGTGTTCACCCTTCGGATGTGTGGGGTGAAATTCCAAGTTGTATCACTTTTTTTCGTATTATTCAAGAGCAAAAAGATGAAATTACAAGTATGAAAGCACAGTTGAGTGAACAAGCAAAAGAGCTTGCCAAGATACGTGCTATATTAGTGTCTCAGAGAGATTGTTCATCCTCACCTGTTTCAAGAGTTCACTCAATGGGTTCTAACAATAACACCACCACATTGAGCGTATACAAAATATTACAATATCATGGCTGTGTTACTTGTTTGTATTTATAGCAAAATATGCATATATATAGGTTGATATCCTATTTCATTGTTCTACCGTATTATTCATGACATGTCTACTATTTCTATTGGCCATTTGTTGTTTAGTTGTTATTTCTATGTGCCGGAATCTTCATGGCTTTGGCATAAATACAGCATATGATGTCTATTGTGCAATCTCTAGGCTTTTTTGAGTATTATATAGCATTTTTTAGCATCTAAGTCTAGTTTCCTTTATCTGGTGAGCATGAGCTATTTGACTTGTTTAACTAATTCACTTTTAACTGAATAAAATATATCTTGTAGGTTCATACCTATGTTTTACTTTTAAGCATGTTGGATACATATAAAATAGTTACAAAAGGCTTCATTCAAAGTATGGACCCATCCCACGATGTTGGGGGTGTACTGCTGGGTGAGGAATGATGTGAAGTAATGGTTCTAGTTCCATGTCATCATGACGAGAAATTGTTGAGACCAATAGATTTTATTCAGACTATTGGAGATTCTATTGGAATAGGTATCGCTTGGCCACAACACTTGGTAATTCTTTAATCACTTACATTCTTAATTAATTTAATTTTTTTTTTCTTCTAAGAAGATTTTATAATATTATTACTAAATTCATTTTATATTATTGTAGATGAAGATTCGCGAAGCAGATTAAATACGTATTTCAGTATCGAAGCCATTTGGGATTGGGACAAGATAAATTAATGATACTATAATTTTTTGAAGGCCTAATTCTTGGCTTTATGCATGTATCTAAATACTTAATACTCATGTTTGAACAACGTTTGAATTTTATGAAATTTATAGGCTTCCTATTTAATATGGGTTATTTTTTATTGTTTTAACTTTTAATGATGTCTATTTAACAATTGTGTGCTATATATATATATATATATATATATATATATATATATATATATATAATATACGACAGGGACAAAAAACATACTTTTTGGATAAACTCTAAATTATTATTACAAATTTTTGTGAAATATTTGATTTATTTATTTAGATGGCGAATCTATTATGACGCTTATTTTTGTTATACTTTCAAACATTTTATGACACTAAAAACCCGTCATTTCAGAAGTCTATGGTGACGCTTTATTTTATCATTTTTTCAGTATTTCCTGACATAAGAAAATGTCATCCAAAAGGTCTATTGTGATGGTATAAGTGTGACATATTTGCCATCATTTCATGACAACCAATGCCGTCATCCAAACAACCTATTCTGACCAATAACTGTGTCATATTAATAAACTTTTACTGACGTATAAGTGTATCATCAAAACCTACCTATTGTAACCAAAAGTGTTGTCATAATAACATGAGTTTACTGACAAAATTTTTCGTCACTTAAAATACCTATTATAACGCTTTTTCCCATCATAATAACCAATATATGATGACACTAAATAGCATCACTGCACCTATTGTGACAACCATATGCACGACGCCATTTGAAAGCGTTAACAGCACAAAAGCGTCACTATAGTTCTCTTTAATGACGCTTTTTAGCATCATTATAACACTTTTTTCTAGTAGTGGTATAAAGGATTTCTTTGCTTGCACAATCAGTTTTTGATTTAGTTTCACTTATTCAATAATATGTAGCTCTACTTTAATTAATACCTTAAGTTATCATTTTACACATGAATGAAATTTTATTATGGATATAATCAAATTATAAGAGAGGGAGAATTCAACAAAATGAGAATAAAAAAACATATTATTGAAAAGCTTGTAGTATCCCTTGAAATGGCCATAGATATAGCAATTCAGGCATGAACCTCAAAAGCAACTATCATTGATATACTTCTTCCAACCTAAAAAGAATGTCAATCTAACAAACACTACTAGAAAAAAAGGCTTTGCTGACATATTTTTAATGATACTTTTTATAAAGTATAATAATATAATACTTATAATGACACTAGTTTTTTAAGTGTTATTATATTGAATCAATACGACATAGTTTTGTTAGTTTCATTTAAAGTGATATACCGTTATGACACAATTTTGTGTCAAGAAAAAAAAATTAGATTTTTCCTAACAGTTTAGGATCCTTAGGCGCACATAACACTTTGACTAAAAAAATTGGACGAGTCATTAGAGGGGAAAAAAAGAAGGTTGTGTTTCAACCAGAAGGCACCAAGCAACAACAATGGCGGACAGTGGGAGAAATCGGATTTTTCCTTCAAATCAGTGAGGGAAATCGGACGATCTAGAGCGCGATTCGCAGCTTCTTCAGCCCAAACTCTCCTACACGAGTCGCAACATCTTCTCTGCACAACCGGTTGAAGTGGTTCCGTCGGCTCTGCTACTGTGTGAAGGGGTTTTGGCATTGCAGAGAGGCATTTTTTAGCTGCGGTCTGTACGCCACTCTTTAGATTGGTAAGTATTCTTTGGTCGATTTGCATTTCTATGCATCTGTTAGTTTAATTTTCTGCGGTTGAGTCGGTTTTCCTCTGAAATTTAGAGGCTTGAATTTAGGCCAGTTGAATTCGGTTTTCTATGCATATTATTGTTGGCATATTGTTGTTGACACATAGATTAAAGAATTATTAAAATTTATATAATTATAATAAAAACAGACTATTATATTCCTAAATAAAAATAAATCTTCATTAATTAGATTAGGAATACAAACATATTTAATGAGTCAAATATTTATTGAGTAATTGAACGAGATATAAATTAAAGATATATGTAATAAATACATTTCTAATTTATAAAATTGACATATATTTTGATATAATAAAAATAGAAATTCTTGAATTTTTTTTTTAAAGATGAAGAGAATACTTCTCTTGTTTTTGGCTTCACAGATTTGTTCAAAGTCCAAATTTGTATTAAAAGTATACTTCCTCCGTCCCACTAAAATTGACCGTGGTTTACTTGGCATGATATTTTATGTAAAGTAAAAATTAGAATATAATAATAATATAATATAGTATAATAAAAATAAGAAAAATATGGATCCTACAATACTTTATGTTAAATCTAAATATATAAAAATAATATATGTATGGTATATTGATTATTTTATAATAAATTATATAATAAAAATTTTCTTTTTAAAAAAAAATGTCAAATTTTTTGAGATAGTTTAAAATAATAAGTAAAATTCCATATATTAGGAGGGAGAGTATATAATTCCACACTATACAGGTGGGCGGACTTCGAAGAGCTGCCTATGAACTAGGAAGCAGCGGAGGAAAGAGCACATTTGGCAAGAAGCAGAAAATCGGCTATCAGTCTTGATGTTGACGTATCAAATTCTTGACGTTGGCGAATCAAAGTAAATACAAACAATGTCCTTCCTGATAAAGTTGTAGATAGTACAAAAAATTTAATATGAATAATATCTAAATAAATTATATATATTAAAAAATTATATTTTATGTAATAAAAATTATTTTTTTCACTTTAAAATATTTGTTCATAAAATCTTTTGTACATAAGAGGTTGAAATTAATACTATAATTTAGATAAAATTCTTATTCTACCCATATTAAAAATATGATAGTTATTAGCTGGTGAAAATTTCAAAGAAGTAAGAAGAAAGAAGAGTTTTAGAAAATTGTACAGTTAATTTAGAATAAATAAGAGTAAAATAAAAAGAAATTAATCATTAATTCTAGAAATATGTAAATAAATAAATATTTTAAAATAAAATAAAAAAAATTTATGAATAAATATTTTAAAATAAAAAATATATATAATATAATATTTTAATATATATGATCACGGTCTAAGGACGATGCAAGAATTTCTCGTAGACAGCTGAGATTTTGTGATCCGCATGACACTTACCAAAAACCATGGCAGCCCAAGAGGAATCTGGGCAGAGAAAAATGAATTATATTTCTCTTGGGTTTTTGAATTTTATTTATGAGTTAGAGAATTATCGACTTGAGCTAGAGGTAGCCGGTAGCCCTCACGTCTAAACCCACATTACATCTCCAAACCACCGCTTGCAGTATACGTCACATTTCATCGCATGGCTCCAATCTCATGCTGAATTGTACTACTCGTTTTACATGGATTCAGAACGGCGCCCGCCTTTTAAAATTTTTAAAAATTGGTCCATACAATGATGCATCGGGAAAACCTAGCAAATATTCAATTTTAAGATAAATGTAGAAAAAACAAAGGTTTCCCGGACAATAGGAATGCTGGAAAGCACACAAAATGCGCCAACAAGTGTTGTTCTCTTCTCAATGTTAGTATTTTACTTGTCGCCGTCATTGGAAGCTGCATAGAAGCTCCATTCCAATTCAGTATTTAGCAGAACACTCACCGTTGAGGTCTTCTCTAATCACCACTATAAATGGCTTGGCTTTCCATATCCTGATTCTCCAGAATCTTCGTCAAACATTTTCAAAGCTTATATAATAGTAAGATATACTAATATATAAACTCGAATATGGAGTTAGAGAGGAAGCAGAATAAGAAGCCGAGCGGCACGCCCTCAGTCTATAGAGGTGTGAGGAAACGAAAATTGGGAAATTGGGTGTGCGAGATTAGAGACCCCAGCAAACAAACCACAATTTGGCTGGGGAGCTTCGATACACCTGAAATGGCAGCCGCAGCATATGATGCAGCTGCAGTTTTCCTCAGGGGACCCAAGGCTCGACTGAACTTTCCCGACTTGGTGGAGAGGCTTCCTCAACCGGCCAGCTCAAATGTTGATGATATTCGTGTGGCTGCTCAAGAGGCATCTTTACTTCTCAAGAAATCGAAAGAAGATAAGCAAGAGGCAGCTGGAGGAAGTTCTAGCACGGCGAGCATTGCTCCTATCACGGTTGCACTCTCCCCGGGACAAATTCAAGCCATTCACGATTTACCATTGGAGTCAACAAACTACGGAACGTGGATGGAGACGGCCGGTTCCAATATTACAGAAGAACCAATTATTCATTCTCATGATTATGATCAGACGATCACTGACTTCGAAGAAATACCAGATGATTCCCTATGGGATCCATAACAAATTTTGGTCCTCTGCCAGTAAACTACTTTGAAAGACCTCAACAGATGCTGGGAATAGAATAATGCAGTATCGAAGCGAATTAGTTTGCATGAATTTTCTAATAGAATAATGAAAAAAAAAAACTTCAGAAAGCATCAAATGAAGTAGCTTTAGAAAATAATGTGACTCGCTCTTCCTTCCTAATGAGCCATGGAGATGAAATGAAGTAGTTTTGATGATTATTTCGATGTTCTGTTCCTTAACTAGCAATATGGTTCCAAGGGAAGCTGGAGTGTCGGATGTGGGACATCTAATTTGGTCTTGAGTGAGAGAAGACGGAATATCTCTTTCGGTAGTATGTATACCTACCTACCTGATGGTGTGGGATTGCAACATACTTTGCCCATATTTCATGTACATGATGCAAGGTTTCATTATACAGCTATTACAATTGGTTTCAAAGCTCTATGAATGTTTGGCTTGCCTTATTCCTAATTTTTTTTATATATATTTACTCGATAAACGTATGTTAATATTGTACTACACATGTATTTACATGATTCTTCTAAGAAGATTGATCAAATTAATGTATGAGGAATAATTTACTAATTGTAATTATTTCAAACTCTTTATTTTACATGCAGCATGAGCTTATTCAAATTGAAACATGAGCATACGCAAGATTTATTGAGAATATTTATTTCTCACATGTTTCTTTTAATTATGCTTTCAAAGAGATTTGAATTTTGATGAGGTTGGAAGTCTTTCTTTGAGTTTCTTTCGTATTTGTTTTGCTGATATGTCAAGATGTTTAGTATTCTTGTTCTACGAATGTTTGGCATACTTTCCTTTGAGATATTTGTATAAGTTTAAAATTTTGCAATAAATTATTCTAACTTTATTTTATATTTTAAAATTATTTTTATATTTTTTGTTATAAAAACTCTTTTGTCTTAAAAACGGAACGGTATCTAGCAATGATAAGTGGGTCGGGTCGGGTCCACGAGGCAAACCGCGCATTGTGTGCCGGTCCGGGCCAGGGGTTTTTTGGGCCCGCGGCCCAGCCTGCCTGAGAGAGCCGTTACCCAACGGCTCTCTCTGTTTTTTTTAAAATTCAGTCCTTTTATTTTTATTTTTTTTTACAATTTAGCCCCTACAACGGCTGAATTAATTTTTTTTTTTGTAATTTGGTCATTAACGGTTATATTCTCTATTCTAACCTCCAAAACTCTATAAATACCCCCCAATTCAACCCAAAACTCATCAAACACTCTCCAATTCTCTCTTATTTCCATTCATTTTTCTCTCATAATCCTCAAATTTATTCATTTTCTCTACAAAGAGTATTAGAAAAGAATTTATTTTTGTGTTATACTTTTTCAATTCTTCAAGAAAGTCTTCATATTTTGGAAGATTATTGAGTAGCGGAATAGTGGATACAAGAAGTAAAAAGCTCAACAAAGTATTATTATTCTTTAATCTTGGTCATCAATAAGTTAGTATTTCTTAATCTTACATTCTTTTATTTTAGTTTTATTAATTGTTTATTTATTTTAGTTATTTGTTTAAATTTTAAATTAATTTGTTATTTATATTTTTCAATTCTCTTATTTCATTATTTGTTAATACTTTATTTTTTTGAACTTTTATTTGAATTTTGATTGCTTTTTTTTTTTTAAGAAATAATGGATCCAAATCAATATCATCATTTTTCTTCATCTCAATCATCTGCATATTTTGATTTTAATATAGATTCAACTTTGAATTTAATAAATAATGAAATAGGTAAGGAAGATGAAGGTCCTAGTAGGCCTAGTGTTAGTGTTTCACAATCACAATCAACTCCAATAATTAATCCCGACGAATCTAATATAGGTGAGGATGATGTTGAAAAAACGGATGTTACAACTAAAGTAAAAACATTTATGGTTTGGAATCTTTTTGAAAAAGATAATGATAGTGATTGGGCAACATATAAAATTTGTAGAGCGGTATATGCACATAAGAAGGGAGGAGGGACGGGAACATTAGTTAGACATATGAAAAGGTCACATAATAATTGGTTAGAAAACCTACTTAAACAACAATAAATACGTACTACAAGAGGTCAAATGGTTGGTAATTTTCAATATAATCATAGAAAAAATGGAAATGCATTTGCTAAAATGATTATTCAAACTAAATTACCTTTTAATTTTGCAGAAAATCCACATTATGAACAATATATGCAAAATAATTGTCAACCAGTATGGAAAAGAATTCCTAGAACAACATTAAAAAATGATATAATAAAGATATATAAAGAAATGAAAGAGTATCTAATTGTTATGTTTAATTCTTGTAATTGGAAATTTGCTCTTACTTGTGATGGTTGGACTGCAATTACTAATGAATCTTATTTATGCATTATATGTCATTGGATAGATCATGATTAGTTAGTACAAAAAAGAATTATTTTTTTTAAATTATTTGAATATCCTTATGTAAGTAGTAGTATAGCTAAAATGATTATTCAAACATGTCGTGAATATAGGATTTTAAATAAAATTATTTCTATTTCTTTAGATAATACTTCAAATAATGATTCCGCCATAACAATTTTAAAAAAATACTATGAATCCTATGTTAAATGGTATTTTATTTCATACTAGGTGTGCTTGTCATATACTTAATTTATGTGTTAAAGAAGAATATAAATATATTGATGATATTGTTAATATAATTAGAAATGTTGTTTTATTTATTAAAACCTCCCCAACTAGGTAACAAAATTTTAAGGCATTATGTCGAGAACAAGGTGTATCTTTTAAAAAATTTATATTAGATTGTAAAACTAGATGGAACTCAACTTTAGATATGTTTGAAAGTGTTATACCTTTTCAAAACTAATTTATTGAATTTTGTAACAGTAATAATTTTCATCCTCCACTAACTGAAACTCATTTTGAAAATTGTACTGCACTTTTAACATTTTTATTTACTTTCAAAGAAGTTACTGAACTTTTATCGGGATCCTATTATCCCACTACTTATCATATTCTTCCAACACTTACTAAGGTAGCACATATTTTTTGTGAATATATGTATCATCCCCAATATGGTTTTTTTTATGAGAAGTATGTTTAAAAAATATAAAAAATTTTATGAAGATATTCATATTTTATATTGTATAGCATTGTGTATGGATCCTAAAGTAAAGACGCCTGGTTTTCATAGTATTATTGAATATTTATATGAAATATTATATTTTGATGAATCACAAGCACTTAAACAATATATGATAAAAGACATAAAAGATAAAATAGCTAAAACTTTATCTGACATGTATAATTTGTATGGGTTTGAGTCTTCTTGTTCTAGTTCTCCTAGTTTAAGTAGGCAAACTTCATCATCTAGTAGTAGTCACTTTTAACCTCCGCGAGAATCTATCTCTTCAATTTCATCAGTATTTAATCCATGGGGTATTATGAAATGTCAAAAAAGATCGACTACTACCTACAACGTGATGGCAATTTACGAGATGCAGCCTTTGGTAGAAAATGAAGATCAGCATTTTGATATTTGTGGTTGGTGGAAGGCTCATGTAAATCAATACCACATTTTATCTAAAATGGCACGTGATCTTTTGACACCACCAGTCTCTACAGTGCCATCGGAAAGCGTCTTCAGTGAGAGCGCTCGAACAATCGATGAAAGAAGATCTCGATTGGCTCCTCTAGCTTTTGAGATGTTAATGTATTGTAGTAGTTGGTTTGCAGCCGAAGATATGACGGCTAATTCGTGGATTATTGATGATGACTTAGATAATGAATGAGGTGAACCAATTAGTTAGCTTAGTATTTTTGTAATTAGGAATTTAGGATAAGTAATATTATGTATTTAATTTTATTTTTAAGATATTTATTATATTTTTAAATTTTAATCATTGTAATATTTTTAAAAGATTTAGGCATCAAGTCCCCCTCTTATGTAATCTTTATTTTATTAATTAATAAAACATGTAGGGGTCCAAGCCAAACCCCCATCACTTCAAGGTAACTTTTTTATAATTTTAAAAAATTATGTTAAATAGGAAAAAAAAAAGAATAAGTTACGGGCCGACCCGCACCGGCCTACGAGCCACACAAGCCAAGAGCCCGATTCAGTCTGCCCCTCTACGGGACCTGCCCGTCCTCCTTCGGGCCCGACCGGGCACGATTGCAGATCGGCCCATTAATCATTGCTAACGGTAGCTCAAACTGCTTCGAGTTGTGTTGATAGTTGGGGTTTTTGACCGAATAGGGGCGAAAATCAAATTAAAATCCAAACGAGGGGCGAAATAAGGGGAGATGAACGACTGGGGGTACCTCGCATTCCCTGAATGCGAGGCCCCTCAGTACCTCGCATTCCCTGAATGCGAAATATAAAGAGATAAATTTTCACGGAATTTTTCACGGAATCTCGCAAAATGTCTGAGGTGCATTTAATGCACCTCGCAAAAACATTTTGCGAGATGGCAACCTCGCAAATGCTTTTTGCGAGATTTTGATGCATTTTTTTAAAAAAATTTTTTGAACTTTTTGCTAAATGATTGCTAAATGGTTTTTGGCGCAAATAGCATGCATTTTTGCTTCTTTTTTTTTTTTGTAATTTTTTCTCACTTTTTATAACAAAATATGTTTATTTTTTTTCAATTTCTTTTTTTATTGTAAAATTTTAATATAAATTAAAATTTAATAATTACAAATAATAAACATATTTTTATTATAATTAATTTTATTTATATGTACATATTTTGAAATAAATTTTTATTCGTATTTTTAATTTATAATATTTAAGTATTCATTAAAAAATTTATAAAATTTTAAATTCTTAACTATCTAAATATACTAAAAATATCTTCTTTTTTTATTAGAACTAATTTATCATTTTTTGTGACTTACTCCTCTTATTTATTTTCTATTGAATTTAAAATCTCTACTATAATCATCTCTGTTCATTATATTTTTTTTTTGTAATTTTTTTCTCTATTGTAAAAGAAAATAATATCTTTAAATAATACAAAATATATAAAGACCTATATAAATAAAGTTAAATAATTAATAATTAAAGTTTATTAATTTAAATATGATCATAACAAGTAATATCTATATTTTTACTACAGCTTAATTTTATATATATTAAATTTTGAAATAAATTTTTATTTGCAGTTTAATTTATAATATTTAATTATTCGTTAAAAAAATATAAAAATATAAATTCTCAACTATCTAAATACACTATAATTCACAAAAATGCATGCTATTTGCGCCAAAAACCATTTAGCAATCATTCAAAGAAAAAGTTCAAAAAAATTTTTAAAAAAATGCATCACAATCTCGCAAAAAGCATTTGCGAGGTTGCCATCTCGCAAAATGTTTTTGCGAGGTGCATTAAATGCACCTCAGACATTAAATTCTTAACTATCTAAATATACTAAAAATATCTTCTTCTTTTTTATTGGAATTAGTTTATCATTTTTTGTGACTTGCTCCTCTTATTTATTTTCTATTGAATTTAAAATCTCTACTATAATCATCCGTTCATTATTATTATTATTATTTTGTAATTTTTTTCTCACTACTTACAACAAAATATGTTTTTTTTTTCAATTTCCTTTTTTCTATTGTAAAAGAAATTAATATAAAATAAAATTTAATATACTAAAAATATCTTCTTCTTTTTTTTTTTATATTGGAACTAGTTTATCATTTTCTAAAAATATGATCATAACAAGTAATATCTGTATTTTTACTACAGTTAATTTTATATATATTAAATTTTGAAATAAATTTTTATTTGTAGTTTAATTTATAATATTTAATTATTCGTTAAATAATTATAAAAATATAAATTCTCAACTATCTAAATATACTAAAATTATAGTGTCAACTATTTAATTAAATATCAATTATCTAAATTTCACAATCCCCTTACATTTCACAATCAAAATAATTTATAAATTAACCGAATTCGTATAATGTGTGAAATATTAAAATTCTAAAAAAATCATTTAAAAAATTACAATCTCAATATTTGTTTTAATATTACAAATAATAAATTTAATTACAAATAATAAAATTTATTACACATGAAATAATCTAAAAAAATGGATGGAAGCTAGTTCCACAATGAAATCCTCGACGGTTCCTTGGAGGTTGAACTCGTCTCCGAGGTCGCTCGTTGTTCTTCTTCGGTGGCTCTTCCGGTTGTATTGTACCTTGCTCATAACGGTGAGATGGACCGGGAATATCTATAGAATGTCTGTGCCGTATCTGAGACCGTCCGTAAGAAGGGCCGGCATCAAAATCATCACCGAAGATAAGTATCTAGTATCGAAGATTAGGTGTCGTGGAGTAATGAAATCAGCTTGTCTATCTTCAACTTCTGCAGGATCACCTTGTTCATAATCGTGTACTGGTGAGTAGTGATCCTGCATAGGAATATCAGGTACAACACGTCTGCGTGCCCGTCTACCCCCTATCGGCACCGGGGGAACTCCGCGATTGACTTCTTGCGGGATCGGAGGTATCGATTGAGCAGTGTAACTTCGTCTAGCTGGCTCATAAGGCGGGTGGTTCAGACGACTTGCCTCACCAACGGCGGTCAACGAACGCGTAGCGAGACTTGTTATTGATGCAAACACCTGTCTACTCGCAACATCCGTATTTTGATAGCCTTCATTGCCCAGGTACAATATCCGATGCATCGAATCAACCTATATATATATTTTGAAATGTCAATAAATTATTTTAATGTAAATTATATATTTTATAATATTATGTAAGAAAATTTATGTACCAATACTTCTGTCGCCCCGCCGCTCAATTGGTAGCCCGAATGATTAGGTTGCGTTATAATTGGATTACCAATCAATCGTCTGGTATGAGTCCAATACCACACTGCATAATCAGGCGAGACTATATTCTGATCGTAACTATGCTGTCCAAGTAGAACTGTTCCATGCCGATTAATCCAATTCGCGAGATGCATTGAATCTATCTTGGGCCACCTTGCACCGGTAGTTCTCATGTCACGGGCATGCAAATTGTCACCGGTGTCAACTGCAGCAGAATATAGTCGCACAAATCCAAACTGCCGCATGACTCTATCTCGGACGATGCACTTCTATTGTTTCCCAACAAATTAAGGATGTGATAGATGCCCAAATGTGTCGTCCATGAGTGCAATACGGGGTAAGGCAGCCAACATGTGCTCATTATAAGGCTACCAGATAAACTGTATAAAAGTAAATTGTCAATATTAATAATAAATAAAGAATTTAAAATTAGAGTTGAAAGCAAATTAGTTGAAGTGAGACTTACATGATCATGCCGCATTCTATCTAACCGATCCCTATAGGTAAGAAGCACATGTGTCGGGGTACGTGCAAGCTCTAATGGTCCCTCCCATGCCGATCCTCTCGGGGCATGAGGATCAATATCATCAACCGGACGAACTCTACTCAGTCTGATTGTAGGGATACGCTCACAAGCCCACAACTATTTCAACATGAACAACTAATTCTTAAGAAAATAATATATTTATTATTAATTTATAATACTAATTAGATTTTTTAAAAACGTGCGTTCCATACCTGAACCAACAATAATGGGCCACTAATGGTGTGTGCTCTGTAGGACATAGCATTGCACAAACAACGGTATAGATGAGCCAACGCTGCACTTCCCCAACTAAGGGTGCCAAATACCTGTAAATCACGAATGTGTTTAAGAAAGCGCAGATGTACTCTGTTGCCGGACTTATCTGAGAATAGAAAGCCTCCGATAAGTTGCATAATACGGCACCGTGTATGCTGCCCTATCATTTCCGGCGTCGCATCTGTAGGTAGTGGTTGGCTCAATGCTCTCTCGAGCGAAATAACCTTCAATCTATATCCGTCAAGCTCCGTCAGAGTAGGTCGAAATCCTAGAAGCTCGTCGCACATGTCAATCAACTCTGCGTATGAATGTACGAAACGACCGGTACGTATAGCATCACCGTCTACACGTAATCCAAAGAGAACCTCTATGTCCCGTAGGGTGATAGTAGCCTCTCCAACTGCAAAGTGAAACGTATGCGTCTCCTGACGCCATCTTTCCACTAATGCTGTTATCAGTGGATGGTCGATCCGCATGTAACATAAACGACGTAATCCACCAAAACCGGCAATATCCATGAGTTGCTCAATACGATGATCGAACGGTTGAGCCTCCCAGAACATGCTATCATTACGCTTTGCATTTAAAACGTCGCTGTATAACTGTCCTGCCCAAATATGTGACGACCTATGCTTGTGTTGCAATCTCAACACGTCCGGTATAATAGGACCCGGATCCACTCCATGTGAAGTAGGCTCATACATTCTATCCTAATTAATAGAATCGATTTAGGAAAATTAAAAATAAACGCAAAAGTAAGATGTATAGCAAACATCAAATTAAGTACAAAAAAATAAACACAAAAGTAAAGATAAATAATTTAATGCAAGCTGTATAACAAATATTGAAAATGTGGTTTACAAATAAGCAATGTATCTAAACAAATTTAACTATCTAAATATAAAACTTAAATAGATGTTGCATTCATTGTACAGAGCCGTGTGTGCAATTTCTCCTATTGTGTCCGCTGCGATGACAGGCGCCGCAACGAGGTGGTGAATCGGGATTACGTTCATCCATCTCATTCCGAATACGTGACGTCCGCAATCTACCCCTTTGACGATTCTTGAAACGGTGAGCAAACGGGGCCACGCTAAAGCCAGGATTACGCCAATAATCCTCGTGTGGAATGGGCCCGAATCGTGTCGTATAAGTCATCCTATATGATAGTGTCGTATTTTCTGATGACACTAAGTCTCCAGGATTCAACCCCAATTGCTGACATGCTGCAAACGCGTGCGAACAAGGTATTCCATAAATTTTCCATTTGCAACAGCTGCACTTCCTGGCTCCAATATCAACCTCGTACGAGTTATTTCCCTTCCCGTGCTCACGATGCGGTGACACAATATTAAAAATCCCACGATCCCTGTTAAAAGCCGCATACGGTGTGTTCTTCCTTTCGACTCATTCTTCACAAATTTGGCCCATATCCTAGAAGGAAAGTGATATCGCCCATGATTAGCCTCCTGTCTATGGTCATTGAAATACTTGACTGTTTTTTTGAAGGAAGACTCAACAATTACTTTGATGGGTAGTGCACGTATGCCCTTTACGACACTGTTGAAAGATTCTGCCAAATTGGTTGTCATGTTGCCACACCGATGCCCACCGTCATAAGCAAGCGTCCATTGCTCTTTCGGAATCAAATCCAACCATGCCTTTGCTTGGGGGTTTAGCAAATTAATTTCTTCCATAATCCTCAAAAATTTTCGCTTTTTGCTTTGATCCCCAACTGCGTACATCAACTTCTTTAACTCATGCATTTTGAACTTTGAATTAAAGTTACTCCGAATATGCCTAAGGCAAAATCTATGTACAACCATTGGCTCTTGCCAGAGGGGTAGTCGATGAACTGCATTCACAATCCCAATGTGTCTGTCAGATATTAAACAAACTTTTCGATCCTTTAACACATGTTCTCTTAACAAGGTCAAAAACCACCCCCAACTGTCATTAGTTTCTTCGTCAACGACTGCAAATGCAAGAGGCAATATATGGTTATTGGCATCTTGACCCACCGCTGTTAAAAGTTTTCCCCTGTATATACCCCTCAAAAAAGTCCCGTCAACACTGACCACCGGTTTCATGTGAGTAAATGCATCAATACATGGTCCGAACGCCCAAAAAACATATCCAAAAGTCTTGGCCGCATTGCTATCCATAGGCAAGAAGTGCCACGCCACGACGGTACCAGGATTCGCATCTTGTAAGGCTTGCATATATCGTGATAGCTGTGCGAATGAAGATGGCCAGTCCCCGTAGATCTCCTCAATAGCATTCCTACGTGCGTTCCATCCTTTCCTGTATGACGGGGTGAAGTGCAATGTGTTATGAATATGACTATTTATTTCACTGACTTTAATCTCTGGATTATCATGAATCAAATGCAAGATGTGCCTCGCCATGAATTTCGCACTCATGTTTCGGTGGTTCCCGTCGATCGTTCGGACTCGTACAAATGTGATCACCATGCCATCGACTAATTTGCCACAAGCCAGAACCTTTCTTTTTTCGTGCACGGATACGCCAATAACATGGATGCTCTGGAGTTGAATTTTTACACTCCGCAACCCAGTATGAACTCTTGCTTTCCACCACAAGAAACTCACGACCCATTCTAACAGCACCACGATCGAATGCACCCCAAAGCAACTCATTCTTATCCCCGAACCACATACCAACCCTTAAGTCATTATTGGATTCCGACCATAAATCCATCCCTATACTCGCACCAATCCACCAGCTTCGTTTTCCAGCTCTTGTGAAGTATCTAACCTGGTCAAGATATATTGAATACGGTGGATCGTACAATCGGATCGGCTCGTATGATCTATTAACAAGTCGTTGCAATACGTATGGACCGGAATATCTCGCGCTGTCGTTGTCATCCCCCCATCCTCATCTGGTGACTCATCCGCGGTGGGCCCATCAACGTCTGACGTAGGTCCTAACCCGTCCACAACCGCTGCCGGAGCACCGACCCAACTAGGCTCTCGAGCTACCCAATCATCAACTGGGGTTATATCTAATGGAACACCAATTTCAGCCGTTGAAAATAATTGCTGGCCCGTCTGTGCTTGGAGAGATTGAATGTGGTCATGAGGTTGAGGCATGGCAAATTCAGTAGAAGCTGAAAAGTATTGATTGCTAGGTCCAACCTCTGGTATTGGAAAGTTTAAATCGAAGTTAGATACATTGACAAGAAGAGTTGAGTTAAGTAATGTAGTGAACGATCCAGTGACAGGAGGTGGGATGTTGTGCTCTGAAATATCTATAGCTATTGCATTCGGAATATGGACGATCTCATGGTGAACATGCAGATCAATTGGTTGTCCCCTCACAGTAGATGCATAATACCACAAATTTTCCATATCATCGTCATCCGTTATAGCAGCGGTTGTAGACCTCGTCCCAAAGAGCGAATGATATCCTCCCTCATTGTGATTTGTAACTTCACGAAGAGACGTGTCCGGACCTCGAATGGCACATATTTTGTTGACTAGACCACCAAAACTAACCCGATTTCTAACAATTAATGCCTTGCGATATGGACCATTAAAAAATGGCCATGTGCCGTGCGCATAATTTCACAATCCCAATATAACCGTAGTCTTACAGTGTTCTTCTAATGACATTGCGTCTAGATCTATTGAGCAGAAATTTTCTATTCAAAAATTAAAATATGTCACGATCTCAAGTATTATATGAACCGGGAATATCTAATTAATCAGCACAAACATGGCATTAAATATTAAATATTTCAATAAATAGACAAATAAATAGATGATAATTAAACAAATACATAACACAATAAATAATTAATTACTTTGCGAAGACAATAATAATAAACGATAAATAGACAAATAAACAGATAAAAATTAAAGTATGTCGTAATAATAATAAAAATAAATGAATACATAAATAAACGAGATAATTAAATAACTATTTAGGTAATTAAATATTTAAATAAATAGACAAATAAATAACATAATAAATAATTAATTACTTTATTAAGACAATAATAATGTTATTAAATAATAATAAATTATAGCAATAATATATAATAATATATAATGTTAATAATGAATAATAGCTTTAACAAAATCGATCAATAAATATGTTATTAGTAAATATTTAAAATATTTATAATAGTAAGTAATAAATAATAATTTTAGAAATAAAGTTAATAAACAATGAATAATAATTTTACTAAAAATAAATAAATAAATAAATAACTATTTAGGTAATTAAATATTTAAATAAATAGACAAATAAATAAATAAATGATTAATTAAATAAATATTAATTATTTCATATCATAAATAATATCAAGTACTAACTAAATAAATTAATAATGACCAAAATATAATAATTTTAATAATAATAAATAATAATTATAAATACTAAACAATAATTTTACTTTAATATATACTAAACTATATTATAAAATTTTAATTGTAACTATAATTTAATAATTTCATGTTATTCAAGAACTCAAGATCAATTCTTTATTCTCTCCTAATTGTAAAATAAAAAAAACACTTTCAAAATAAAAAAGTATTCAACACATGAAAAGCTACACAAAATGCAACTTCTTATTCAGTATATAGCCTCTACCCAGCAAGCAATAAAATCAAGATTCCTCAACCGAAATTCAACAAATACAATTTTATCTTATGCTTGATGTCCTGAGATCAACGAAAGCACAAGCAAGGCAAACCAGTAAAATCCATTAAAAGTCATATAGAATGTCTTCAACTTTCCTTTATAGATTGAAAACTTCCAGCCCTCTTTTGCAGTCCTCTAAACTGCTACTTCATTACCTTATTTCCATACATAAGGAAAAAAAATATATACTTTTGTTCTCTTACTTCTGCCAAAGGAAAATTCTTGATGATGGTTTTGAAGTGCTGGGTATTATGGTTTCTCAAATTTACAGAATTCAAGTATATTCTTAGGAAAGCCATTTTATAAAGTTCCTGTACACTATGTTTTCTTTGCTCTTTACAGAGTTTTATATGCCTTTTTAGTTTTTCTACGGTATTTCACTCTTGTATATACATTTGCTCTATGAAAATGTTATGGTCATTTTCCCAAGTCGAGTTTAAGGCCATAAAGAATGTTGTTTACAAAAAGAATGAAGTCTCTTCAGACTGGTTCACTCTTATGAAAAGGCTTGCTAAGTCTATTAAGTTGGTGCTTAATAATCATACGCTAATAGATAGATGCATAAAGTCCTCCAATCCTCTTTTGTTCTTCAGTTTCACAATGAAGCTGCAACTTTTAACTGTGTTTTTATATGTTTTTTGTCCAGTAAAAGGGAGGTTCACGGAATGGCATGAAATTCAATTTCCAGCTCTCTTCTCGAGTCCTTTAAACCGCTGGACTACTCTAAACCGCAATCCTATCGAAATTCAATTTCCAAGTAAATGAAAGACGATAGTAGCGAGATAGCATCGGACTACTCTAAACTCGCTACTTCATGCAGGGACTACTAAAAGCAAATATCCAAGATGAAGATATAATAAATACCTGTTATGGAGAAGATGGAGGCAGTGGCGTTTCGGTGGCAATGGCTTCTTCCGGCGGCAGCTTACGGCGGCAACTTCATCGGAGTTCCGCAGACAACTTACTCGGGTGGGAGAAGGGGAAGTGGGAGATGGAGGTGAAATTTTTTTTTTTGGCAGAAAGTGGAAGATGAATGGCTTTTCTTCTCGCGCATGGCATATATATATATATATATATATATATATATATATATCATTGGAAGGTTGTTTTTCTTCATCCGCGAAGCATCACTGAAAAAGGAGGAAGACTTCTGCCATTCATATGCCATCCCGTGAACCACAACAGAAAAAGGAGGAAGAAGACGACAGGGAAAAGCCTGCGGAAAAAAGAGGAAGAAGACGACACGAGAAAAAAGCTGCGGAAGAGACCACCATTTCGCATTTGTGATTTGCGAGGTCTAAGGACCTCGCAAATCTAAAATGCGAAATTCACTTTCCACAGAATTTTTGTCTGAAATGCCGAGGCTGTCGGGAGTGGCAGATCTCGCATTCAGGGAATGCGAGATCCAGAGAGACCTCGCATTCACGGTATGCGAGGTACCCCCAGTCGTTCATCCCCCTTATTTCGCCCCTCGTTTGGATTTTGATTTGATTTTCGCCCCTATTTAGTCAAAAACCCTGATAGTTGAAGTGGTACTTCAATGTACTGAATTCTAGGGTGATTTATTCACTTTCATTGAATTTTAGAGAGATTTATATGCCCACATGAGCATCGCTTCTTGTGCTATCAATTCTATCAATGTTAAGAGCGAATCGGATCAAGATTTCGGCGGAGGATTCCTTCACCCGATTCACACAAAGCAAAATATATGATGTGTCACTCGCCTTATCAAAATTGTCAGAAACCTATTCTCTCGAGTCACATTGCTACAGGAATCCCCACTTTTTAAATTTTTAATTTTGAAATTGAGTATGATTTGCAAACTTTCCTACCCATCAGTCATTCAATCCACACGTTCTTTCTGCATCACAAGTACGTGCAAAAAAAAAAGCGGCGGACACGCGTAGTGCAGTGCCAAGGCCCTCCCAATTTTTTTCTAATTTTTATTAATTATAATATATTAAATATGAGTTACAAAATATTTCTTCTGTCCTAATAATTAAAATTGACCTATTTATTATTTTGAATTATTTTAAAATTTTTGACACTTTTCTTAAAAGAAAATTTTTACTATATAATTTATCATAAAATAATCAATATACTCCATAAATATTATTTTTATATACTTAAATTTGATATAAAATATTACGAAACTTATATATTTTTTATTTTTATTATACTATATTATTATTATATTCTAATTTTTACTTTTACATAAAATATTTTGCCAAGTTAACCACTATCAACTTTAGTGGGACGGAGGGAGTATATATTCTTGATCCTTCCCAATTTTTTTTAAAATTTTTACTAATTAAAATATATTATTTATAACATATTTGTATATATATATATATTTGAAATCTTTACAATTATAATATATTAAATTATAAATTATAAAATATTTATGTATACGTTATAATATTAAATTTTTTTCAAATCTATTAGACATCATGTCTATTTTGTTATGTTTATTAAATTTTAGATTTCTAATATCTATTAATTTACTAAAATATTTGTTTGAGATGTTTTTGTTTCGTTCTATTATTTGTTTTCAACTCTCTTTTATCAACTAAACAATAACTTTTATCAACCAAACAACAAAGAAATCTTCCGCATTCGATCCATATATTGGCCCTTCCCTTCTCCCAACTATTTTCCCTGCAGCACAATTTCTAAGATAATTTCTTATAAATAATTCGATCTTTCCTTTTAATTGCAGCCGCTAAATGTCCGGACAACTCTTTGCGCAGACCAAAACTCTGTTTCCTAGCCTTAAGTTTACAATACAGGTTTAGACCTATTTAGTTAAAACTTGACCTGGCTTGACCTATTTCCACCCCTACTCCAACCATGAAAGTATCATCGGATTCCTTCATAAGGGCCAAACTAAACGATTAAATTGATGAATAATTTGAAATCATACCTTTGTATAGTTCAAAACTTTGCTTTCCACATGCGTACTTTGCCGAAGTATCTATTTAGCAAACAATCACTAGACGCTGCAACTGCGATCAACCTCTATAATTTCACATGGCGAATGGAGTTCCACAACCCAGGAGTGCTAGCGCCTAAGGTTTCTTAAGAGGTTAAAAAATCTATTTTTTTGAAGAACGAAGTTATATTTGGGAGAGAACTCAATAGACGGACAGGGTTAGTTTTTAACCCTAAAAGAGTCCACCTCTCAAAATATCTCATCACATCTTATTTGAGGTCAAATCAAATTTTAAAATGATAGGATAAGATTTTGATATTATCTTGATAATTTTACTAATAATTTTACCAAGTCAGATTCTAATAATTTGGACGTCCTCTAGATTAATGTAGACACATTTCCAAATTCATTAAATCTGGACGTCTTTTTAGGTTCAATGAACCTGGACACATTTCCAGATACATCGAACTTGATTATAAAAAAAATAACCTAACATGTTCGCTTAATGTGTGACCCTATATATTTATTTAACACTGATAGTGCGCCCAAATCACAGTTACATGGTCCACAAATTATAAGTAATTTCTAATAAAACATTATAACTACTCAGGTTAAAAGAAGATCGATGATCTAAAAGAACCATTTTACAATATGATACTTAGTCCTTTTGTCCCATGATATCTAGATTAAGTATAAGGTTTAAAACATGTCATCCTTATATATCTTAATCAAGTATATCTTGATCTTTAAGTAAACTGTTCAAATAAATGATATCAATATTTCTAATTGATATATTTGAGTATGGCTATACATTTCAACAGTTTAACTTATCAAGGGGCTCATGGATATCTCTCTCAAGAATGAGAGGGACAAATTCCTTTACTTTCATTCACATTCTTCTTCCTAACTTATTCTATATCCAACGATAATCTTATTTAATTATCTAGTTAAAGAGAATTTAATACTATGTGAAGATATAGAATCCACCAAATAGAAAATAATGATGAATTCAGGTCAAAGAACATATATTATCATAATTTGGTAGAGAAGTACTTATGACATATTCTATGAAATACTCTCACAGTAGATCATGTCCAATAATATTTCTTAATATTTATTCATGTTTTAACTTGATATCTTATATATCCGTGACTAGTAAAATATAACTATCTAGTCATAAATATACTAATCTTAATTTATTATTATTTCCACCAATAATAATCAATTAGAGGCATTTTAAGAATAGTCATTCTACTTATTATAGGGTTTTACTATCAAATCATATATTTAATAACCATAAAGCAAAATACAATATTTATAAAAATAAATGCCACATATTATTAAAAATACTACATGACATATACAAATTACTTAAAGCATGTCCTAGCAGCAAGTCCGATAGAAAAGGTTTCCATAAATGTATGTATGTCCTTCACTTGATGACCCTTGTTGTCTCGATGCCAATCCCAAGTCATATCGTCAGCAGATTGTCCCATTAATTAATGGAGTGTACTAATATGATTACCATCTTTAATTAGGCTAAGGAAATCTCTCTCTCTCTCTCTCTAACTTAAATATGAAATATTAGAAAAGTGAAAATCGGAGTCAAATACTTGAAATATAAGTAGAAAAATGAGAGTGTAGTATTTTAAGCATCAAACAGTGATGTAAGACAAATTGAGTACGAGTTTTGACCTTATTGATACGGGGGAGCAAAATTATTACAAGCACCTTGAAGAGCTAGATATGCATAATTAACTTTGTTGTCAAGCTTGCGTATCTTACATGTTGTCTTTATTTTATAATATAAATCTTTTTATAATTAACATATCTTCTCAAAATATAATTTTTATATTTTTAATAAATATTAATAATTTTTTTATTGCCGCTCTTATTTCATTTTTTAATTCCAAAGATTATAATTTCCATTATTTTAAGTCGTTTGACTTAAAATGTCTTATTTTTGAAAAAAAATAATAAATTTTACTACTTTAACAAATCTCTCTTAATAAAATTTATTTATTTTTTTAAAAGCACTTTATTTATAAAAATTCTTAATTTATGTACATAAATTTTAAAAGAACTATATTATAAAATGCATTACTATTTTTTCAATTCAAAATTGAATGTCAAAATAAATAAAAATCGTTTTCTGATATCATTTTAGAATACAGCTACATGTTGTGCCCAAAAAACAATTTTAGTTAGAATCATTAACAAAAATAAAAATAATAATTCTGTTGGTACATTCGATTAATTAACTATTTCACGGTAAAGAAACTAGCTTTTATTGTCACAGCCTGGATTTTTCAACAAAATGGTTCAATTTAAACAACCGTCAAGAGCAAGCACACAAATATATTCTTCAAACGTAGTGGATATAGAAAGTTGGATTGTTGAGATCTATCAACTTAATTCAAAGATTCAAAAAAGTTTTTGACCATTGGCAAGTTACTATTTTAACCCTATTAATTAGAAAGATTAAGGTTAAGACTCGTATATTAGTGAAGTTTTTATTCTGTGTATAAAAAATATTAGAAGTAGAAATTTGAATGAAAAATATATTTATTTTAAGAATATAAATATCTAAAAATAAAAATATCGACATTCAATTATAAACAGAGGAAGTATTATTAAAATCTTTTATCTAGTTTCATAATAGAACGTGAACGTTATTATTATTTTTTTTAAAGGTAAACACTGATTTGGAGGCCAAATCCTGGCCCGTTATGTTAAGGTTTTACTTATTCGTTGATTGTTCTCTCTAAGTATGAAAAGAAAATGTGGCCGGTTTTGCTTGTCGCAGCACATGTACTATGGGGATATGGAGTCATACAATTTAGAAATTCTAATTACATAGTAATTTATGTATATAAATTATAATTTTATTATGCAATAATTACAACTTTTTACATAAAAATTTGAAATAAAATAAAATTGTTTTACTATAAAGATTTTTATTAATAAATGTAACGCATTGTTTTTATTTTTTTAATTTCAATCATGAAATTACTGCATAATAAAAGTTGTGCCGGTCTTTGCATGGCCTCCATCTCTTACCACCGAAGAAGAAACCAGATTGAAAAACAATGGGCAAAAGAGAAGACCCAAAGCACCTGGTTTTGACAAAGATTCATTTTCTGGGAGAACAACTAACAAGACACAAAATAAATGGAATCCTAAAAGGGATGTCCACATCCATTCGCTCTAGTTGACTTCACAACTTGAGAGATAAATCACGACTTTATAAGTTGAGAGATAAATAAAAAATATACGTCTGTTGACTAAAAATAGAAAAATCACCCATAACATTTCTCACGAAAAAATTCAAATTCGAGATAATCTCTTCAGAACTTTAATTCCTTTGTCTTTAGTATTCTGACTGCGGCAAAATAAACGAAATCCTTGTCAATGGTTGGCACCGCCATTTACATGTATATTAGTATAACACACTACTTGGTCAACCTCGTTTTTGGCTTGCCTGTCCAACAGTCCAACTCACATATACTGTATGTTTGGCAGCTGTTTCTACTCCATGTTTCTTTCATATTGCAAGCTTTTTTTTTTTTTTTTGTGGGGACCGGAGAGCATTTTGAAATTTGTCCTTTTGACTCAGAAGGGGTTGGAAAACCCTTCCCATTCGAGAATTTGACGGGAAAAATTATAATGAAAGATGAAATTTAATTTCTAACGTTTTATATATAAAATTATTTTTTTGATATCGAAAAAGAATGAAATTTATCTCAATATTAGTTAAGCACCATATTATATGACATTATTTAAATATAATTAGTATTCAATTTATTTTTTCAATTAGTGTGACAAAATTATTTAAATATTATTTTTATACATTAACAGCTAATAAGAATTTTATTAAAAAAACGTCTTCATGGAAACCATTCAATCCTTATTTTTACATTACATAAGTAATCCTAGGCCAAACATTTGCTTAAAAATAATAATTATTATTGTAATTATTATTATTATCGACAAAATACTAATAAATTTGTACACTATTATAATATATAAATAATATCCACAAAATAAAATTACAAAATATCCAATATCTACTTAAAGTAGTTTCCAAAAGGTTAAGATATATAAAAGAATTTAAAACTCTTTTCAGATTTCAATTTTTCTTTCAAAGTCGTTTCCTACACGCAAACTTCCTATGAATGTACCAATAAGAAAGTGATGCACACCACTATTTATAGAGAAGTCACTTTCGACGAAGAAAATTGTGGAAAAAGACAAGAAGTTGTACTTGAAGATAATGAAACACATAGTAATGATGCGATTGTTCCGGGTCATGCGTGCTTATTGATTGCATTCGGAGTCGCGGCAACGTGATGATTTTATGATTTAAATAAAAAATAATAAAAATTTAACGTTTAAAAAAATAATTACGTGTAAATTTTTTTAATAAAATTATGTAATTATATAAAATATTTATGTAATCGTATGAATATATTAAAATGACCGCACAAATTACGTATCGTAACTTGTACAACCCCGAATCTTGATTGATTAGGGTGACTCAAGAGAACCCTAAGCACTTGTGTATAGAGGAAGGGACACATTAACAAAAAGAGAATATCTTCTATATAAGATACTTCATCAAATGAGTGCCTTGTAGTGTTGTTATAGATGGTATGTGTTGCACCAACGTAATCAGCATCAGAGGCGAACCTACATGTAGTCTTGGGGGGTCTCAAGAGTTTTAAAAAAAAAATTATGTATATGTATGTATAATAGATATTTAGAATGTAAAATAAATTTCTCCCCCACTACAACAAATTAAACATTTAGGGACACTAATAAATTTATTTTAGGACGCTAATTTGTATCGTAAATTGTTTATCGACACTTATAAAAGTGTCCCTATATGCATTGTTAGAAATGGCGTCGTCAAGAAATTTTACGATGTAAGACTTTACGTCGGTAAATTAAGTTACCGATATTTTTTATATAACTATATCTAAATGTACCGACGTTTTTAAGTGTCTCTAAATTTTGCAATGCTTTTTTAAAAGCATCTCTAAATTTTTGACGCTTTTTTTAGAAGCGTCTCTAAATTTACTACGCTTAAATTCTCTAATGTCATTAACATAATGATATTTTATTAAAGTGTCCCACAATTGACGATACAAATTTTTTATTCTGTCTGTTTTTTTGGCTACGTTTTATATTTATACCATTTCGAAATTGGTGATAATGTCCCCAAATAGCGACACATAAATACAATTCCGTCCCTCTTTTTTATGACACAATCAATCATAGTGTCCCAAAATTTAATGACCATATTTTTGAAGCGTCCCTAAAATAACTATGTTTATTTATAAACGCATCCCTCTTTTTTTCACACCCAATTTTTACCTCACTTTTTTTTAAAGCGTCACAAAATTGATAATTATTATATTTTATTATTTGATAATTTTTTTTCAATTTAAAATCTCATAACAAATGTTTCTTTTTATATTGTACAATAGAAAGATGTAAAACAATGATAATTTTGAAATAAAATGAATAATATTTATTTAAATAAATCATATAAATTAGAACAAAATTTAAATAGTCATATTCAAAAGCATTTTAGCAAATGCCTAAGTACAATATAAATCAGACTAAATATAAATATTCAATTTTATTGGCAAACTATAAAAAAAAAAAAGAAAAGGTCTTTATATTGCCGCGAATTGATGGAAAGTCTAATACCCCTACACATCAAATAAAGGGAAAAAATGGTGAAATTTTAATAGATTTAAATCAAATTACTAATACAGTTATTAGTTACAAGTTAATTGAAATAATTTGAGAAGATATCTCACTTACTTGAAGAGAATTAAAAATATGAGTCACTCTGGAGTATACGCAAATTCACTAAAATTATGAGCAGCCTAAAAAAATAAAATTCATATAAGAAACTTTCTTTTATTTACTAATATTTAAATAAAAATAAGTACATATATGTGACTTACCTTAGAAAAGATTGTCTTTAAATGAGAAATGTCATTTTGAATAGAATCTAACTCCTTATGAAGATCGACAATTTGTTTCTCATAATCATTCTTCATTACTTCGTACTTTTACTGCATACTTTCAATTTTTGCCTCATAAGTTTGATTCATGTCATACAATTCTTTTTGAAGACATTCTACTTTAGGTTAATTTTGACATTTAAATTGACTTTTTCTTCCAAAAAGCTCTGTAGGAGTAACTCCTAATCCATATCCTCTAACTCTACCATATTGATCTTTACCTAAAACTTCATTGAAAACTTTATCCTCGACTTCATTAGCATTACGATTCAATTTAATACCACACGTTCAGCAACAATGTTATTAGTTTTTTCCTTTTTTATAACCACAAATATAAAAATTAGAGATTACACGACAATAATATACTTTAACAACGAGTAATAACCTTTAGTTTGACAACTTAAAAAAAAAAAAAAAAGCATTACCACAACTTCTTGGATTTGCTCATTGATAAAATTCCTATCCTTTCTCATATGAGTCATTCTGAAGTATTCAATCCGACCTGATTTTTTTACATGGGTCATCTCCTATTTTGAAAATATATTAACCAATTTAATGCTAAGAAAGTGTAAGAAAAAATAAAGTATAGAAAAAAGTAAAGACACTACACTTCAATCAAAATTCACATATTCATTCCTTCCTCTTGCAAAACTCTTTGAACCACTAGAATGAAGAGTTTTGTTATAAGCCCGTGCTGCTTTTCCCTTTTTAGAAATATTCTGACCAAAATAAAAGAAATATATATATGTTATGCAAACTATGATAAAAGCTAAAAAAATATTTAACATAATATAAAAAGTCAAAAAAACTGAGCAATGAAGGGAAAAAAATGTTACCTTTGCTTTCTCTGAAAACCAATATTGTACAAGTGTTTTCCATTGATTTGGAAAGACTCCAACTGATACTGAATTGAATATTTCTTCTTGAGTCTTATCTAGCAAAAAATACTAACATTTTAAATCGAATTTGTAATCCTTTCACTTTCGACCAATTGATTGAAGCATCCACTTTTGAACTTCAAAATCATCAAGAATCTCAAAATATTTCTATAAGATTGTAAAACAATTTAAATTAGTAAAAAAAAAAATGTATTAAAAAACAATGAAAAAATTTAAATTTACAAAATAAAAGAAGATCAATTTTGTTTACCTTTGTCAAAATTATCAAGTTCTCCTTGTTTTTGTTGGGTATTTTCCTCTAATCTGTCCATTCAATTGAACAAAACTCCTTTTCCTTGCCACAATTCCCGACCAGCCACCTAAGATTCTATCTCCTCTTTTAATTAGTTGACCTAGCACATTGAAGTGAACTATAATCCACTCATTATTGGGCAATGTCCACACATCTTTTGGACGTATAACTCGTTTTTTTTTTCCTGTACATTCTCTTGCTCATATGTAACATAATTAGTTATATTTAACATTATAAAAGTAATATTTCAAAGACTATTTAATGTTGTACCCTTTATTTCTACATCATCATAAACTTCGTTGCCTGGGTCTTCTTCTTGTGCTTGAGTATCCGTGAATTGGTATTGACTAGGTGGTTGAGTCTCACTATCAGAATTTGAAGCGTTCATTTGAATTGCTTCTACTGCAAATTCGCCTTGACTGTTGTCGTTATAGTCTCTTAAACGTTTTCTTC